>LDPL01000040.1:504054-879178 GCA_001305505.1 Neonectria ditissima | reverse complement strand
CTTCCTAAATATTAATTTTACTAGAATACCTATAGGTTCTATTCCCTATGCCTACTATATTAAGTAGAAATACTATAACTTTTCCTATTCCTATAGATATAGCTTACTATTGTCTTAGTATATAGTATATAAGGCTTTAAGTAAGAAATACTCCTAAGTAAGTTTATTAAGTATTCTATATAGGTTTAGTAATAGTATTAACTCTTTATATTCTTTAGATTCCCTCTAAATTAGTATCTATTACTTAGTAGTATTAGAACTTCCTCTACTATCTTACCTTTTATAAGTAGGATAAAGAGTTAGAACTAATTACTATACTTAGTTACTAGTACCTTATATATACTATCTATTCTACCTCTTCTATATAGTATAATCTCCTTAATTTTACTAAGAACCTAATAAATACTTACTTATAGGGTAAGAATAATCTTACCTTATTTAGTTACTAGGAAGCTTTAGCTTCTACTTAGATTTAGTTACTTCTAGTAGAGTATATATTTAGCTTAGTTACTAACTAAGAGACTCTATATACTTATCTAGCTTTAACTATACCTTTTTATTATTATAATAAATCTCTATTCTATACCCTTCTTATAGTACTTAAGATACTAGTAGTTACTGAATATATACTAGTTATAAATATAAGTTATAAGGGTTTATTATACTATTTCCCCTCTAACTTTTCTACTACTATTATTACCTTAATTAATAAATACAAGGATAATAGTCCCCTCTAGCCTACTATTACCTTTATTAGTATTATACCTATTTACTATAGTAGTTATTTTACCCTAATTTATTACCCTAAGGATAATAATAATAATAATAATAATAAATCTACTAATAGTAATAATAACAATAGGCCTATTAGTAGTAGTAAGGATAATATTACTGGTCCTAGTAAGTATTCACTAATCCTAACCCTTTTAGCTAGTATATCTATAAATAATAAGCCTATAGAGAATACCCCTCTAGTTATCTTTAGGTCCTATTATTCTAGGTATAGTTATTTAATCTATAATAATATTTAGGAAGCTACTAATTGTACTAAGGTTAAGCGAATTATAGAACTTACTACTATATAGGGTTATAACTTAGGTAAGGTTTTCCTTAAGATAGTTAGGTAGGTTCTAGCCTTAGAGGAGCTTACTAGTTTAACGGAGGTTAGCTAAGAGCTTACTAAAATAGCCTCCCCCTCCTATAGTTAACTTCTTTATTTATTTGGCTTCTAGGTTAGTAGTAATAGAGATATTAGTTCTTATCTAGTTTAGTCTTTTTCGAGTAGTCTTATTTATTGGTTAGTATAGTCCTAGGCTGGTTTTTCTCTTCTTAGGGTAAGTACTTACTATATTAATATTATTTTATCTTAGTAGTTATTAGGGTTTTAATTATCCTATTTCTTATATACTTACTTCTTTTACTAGTAGTACTATTAGATTACCTTTATTATATTTTCTAAGTAAACTATAGGTTCCTAAGTATTATATTCTACTAGCTATCCTATCTATTTTACTAGGTAGAAGGTTTCTTAGTTAACTTTCTTATCTATAATAATTTCCTTAATTTCCTACTTATCTTCTTCTTCCTTAAGCTTAGGTAGGGTCTCTAAGTATTTATTAGTCTTTCCCTAAGCTTTATACTAGGGTTTAATCAGGGAGATAGGAAAAATATTATATATTCTTTAGTATTACTTTAGTAGGTAGACTTAGTATACTTATTTCCTAATCCTTTCTACTATTATAACTCAGATAAATTTAGGTACTAGCTTCCTATACTTAAATTAGAAGTTATATATAGATAGTCTAATAATCTACCTAACTTTATATTCTTACTTAATATATCTTTTATTATAGTTTTTTACCTATAATTCTACTGCTTATTCCTAGTATACTTAGGCTTTAGTATATATTTAGTAAAGGGTCTTAATCTATTTAGTAACTCCTTAAATAGTTATTCATAAGTATTATAGGATATATTTAACTACCTATAGGTAGTATCTATATAGTACTTATATTAGTAATACCCTAATACTACTATACTAGCTATTATTATATATAAATTCTACTTCTAGTAATTAAGCTATTTATCTTTATAGTACTTTACCTATAAAGATTTATAAGTATTTCCTAATAGTTTAGTTTATTCTCTTTATTTAACTATTAGTTTATAGGTAGTATATAGTAGATAGTTAGCAATAGGTTACCTATTTAATTATTAATTCCTTCTAGAATTAGCTAGTAAGGAGTTTATCTCTATTACTTATTATACCCTTTAGGCTTCTGAATTTATATTCTATATATTTATAGAGTAGTTATACTAGCTATATAGTAGTAATAGTCTTCTTGTATAAAAGGAATATTATATATTTTATTATTTGATATATAATTATAAGAATTATATTATACTTTTTACTATCTACTTAGGTACTATTTAGTAGTCCTATGATAAAATCTATACTAATTTCCTAAAATAAGTATACTAGTAGTAGTAGTAATTAAAGGTACCTATATAGCTTATATCTTAGTAAATATATACCCTAATATAGCTAGTATTAGGTTATATAGTCTACTATATCTTCTCTGATTTAGTTCTAATAGAACTTCTAGCTAACTAGCTCTAGTATCTTAGCTATTCCTATATATTCTACTCTAGGATTATTATAGTATTAGTATAGGATCTTAATCTATAATACCTCCTATATAAGGATAACTAGCCTTCCTTTAAAGAAAAGGGTACCTTATTAGTTATAATAATAATCCCCTATCTTACTAATAGCTTATTATACCTTTACTGACTATTATTAGTAGAATTAGTTATTAGCCTATAGTCCTTAGACTAACTCTTCTAAATATAATAAAGATTATAATAGTAGTACTATTTCACCTTCTATAAGTTCTCTTATAATATAACATAGGATATATTACTCTAGATTAATAATCCTAGCTCTAGTTAAGTCCTCTTAGCTTCCTTTAGTAGCTATTTCTCACTAAGTACTCTCTAACTATTCTTTAGTAGTACCTACCTATTTCTAGGCTCTAGTAACTATAGAGATTAATACTTCTTATATTAGGTTCCTCTAGTCTTTCTAGATCTAGAGGAGGTCCTAGGGTAAGGTGGCCCCCTTCTGTTCAGCTTCTTACCTTATAGGGCCTATCAGGCTTACTTATACTACTTAGATATATACCTTTATAGTTTCTATCTTACCTTTTAATTTGATAATCATTCAGTGAATGTCTAGTAGTAGACCTTTAATAATCTTTAATTTCACTGCTAATATAGGTAGGATATTATTATACTTTATCTTACCTTCTATATAGTCTAGCCTTCTAGATAGTCTATCTACTAGGTTAAGTTTCCCTAGTTAATATTTAATATTAAAATTAAATAGTATAAGTCTATATACCTAATATATAAGCTTTCTATAAAGGTCTCTTATAGGTACTATAATTATTCCTTTAAGTACCTAGTAATCTATTAATAGAAAGAACTTCTTAGAGAGTCCTAAGAGATAGTAACTCTAGTGTTTAAGGCTTTTAATAACTATAAGTAACTCTTATTATCTAATACTCTATCTTTATTTAGTTTCTATAAGCTTATAGGATATATAAGCTACTAGTCTCTATTAGTCTCTAGTTAGTTATACTAAGATCCCTAAGATTACTTATAGTAAGATATCTATCTTTATCTATATATACTTTAATAGGTCCTAGTATTAGAAAATAGTTACTAAGTAGAAGGCTTCCTTTAGTTTCTAGAATACTTCCTTATCCTCTACTCCTAAGTTAAACTCCTTCTACCTCTTATTGTTTTTTAATAAGGCTATTAAGAGGGTAATAATACTAGAGTACTTTAGAATAAACTTATAGTAAAAATTATAGAACCCTTAGAATACTTAGATTTCCTTAATACTCTTTAATAGTAGCTATTTAGTAATTACTTAGACTTTACTAGGTTCTATCTTTAACCTATCTTAACCTATAATATACCCTAGGAATTTGACTTCCTTTTAGTAGAATATATACTTTAATAGTTTTATATATAGCTAAAAGTCTTATAACTATTAGAGTATCTTCTTTATATTCTTTATATATTATTCTTATATCTATAAGTATATAAGGATATTATCTAAGTAAGTAATATAATAGGTATCTAATAGACTAGTAAGTACTTAGTAAATATATACCTAGAAGATAGCTAGTATATTAGTTAATCTGAATAGTATAATTATATACTTAAAGTAACTATAATATATATAGAATACTATCTTCTATTAATCCTTAGGCTTAATATAGATTTAATAGTATATATCCTAGATATTAATCTTTAAGATCTATTTTATATCTACTAGTTAGTCTATTAGATTACTAATTAAAGGTAATAGGTATTAATTCTTAATTATAATTATATTAAGCCCTTAATAGTTAATATAAATTCTAATTCTTTTATCCTTCTTTAGTATAAAGAGGACTAGTATTCTTATTTTACTTATAGATTCCTTTATCTAACTACTTATAATATTCTTAGTAATATACTTATAGATTATTCTTACTTATTTCTTATTTATAGGGTAGATTCTTCCTAATAGTAGCTTCTTACTAGGTAGTAAGTTAATTAAGTATTCTATTCCCTTAAGAAGGGGTAACTCCTTTATAGCTTCTTTACTAAAGGTCTTATATTCTAACTCTAGTTCTAGAGGTAGGGTAGCTTTAGTTCTCTCTTCTTAGGTTTCCCCTAAGGTAAGTATAGGCTACTTATCTAGTAATAGTATACTATAAATATATATTATAAATACTTTCTTATTATTCTTAACTAAATCCTTTGTAAAAGAATCTAGGTCTTAGATTAATATAGGCTTATATATCTATATAAGTATATAGGTATTAATTATAATATTTTCTTCTCCTATTAACTTAGTAGATAGGAGTAAGTTACTAGCTCCTTCTAGGTATTATACTCTAATAAATAGTTAGTATATCTTCTATAGGAATCCTTAGTAGTTTAGTAGGAAGAAGATTAATTAGTATACTAGCTCTAGTAGTATAACTATTCTATTAAAGCTTATTAGTACTAGTACCTTCTAGCTTAGGTCTAGTTTAAAGCTAAGTTTCTTTACTAGCTTATTACTAATAAGGCTTACCTATATATAGGTATCTATATCTACCTAAATCTCTTCTTTAGTAAGTACTTATATAAGGAGTACTTTACCCTATATAATTTCTCTAATTAGTACTAGCTTAGGTTTAGGCATAAGGTAGTTACCCTTTGACCTTATACCTACTTATTTTCTAATGAGTTAATCTCTTTAATATATATAGTAATAGACTAGATTACTACTATTTTATATAGCTTCTTATTCTCTATATAGAATTCTAGCTTATTATAAGGCTTCCTATAGTATCTTATAAGGTACTTTTCCTTATTATAGTTATAATAGGTAATTCCTTTAATAAATTTATTTACTAAGGGGTTATCCTACTTTTATTAATCCTTATAGTAATTTATATATATTCTTCCTTATAGATATAATAATAATTATCTATATAACCTCTCTCTAGAGGAATAATTATATTAGTAATCTAATAACTTAGACTTTCTTAGTCCTTTTTAATTAGAATTTATACTACTTTATTTCTAGCTCTTATTCTATAAATAGTTAGTAAAGTATAGTAGGTATTACTATAGTCTTTTAGCCTCTTAGGCTAGCTCTTATACTTTCTAGATACTAATCTTTATCTTATAAATCTCCTTCTTAATTTATAGCTAGAGTCTAAAGTAGTATTAGTAGGCTAGGATATAGTTATCCTCTAGGTTAAGTATACCTAGTAAGTTATAAATAGCTCTCTAAGTATTAAAGTAGTTAGTTAGTAACTATTTAGTAGTTTATTATAATATTATTAGCTTATTATAGAACTTAATCTCTCTTATCTCTAGGTCTATATATTATTTCCTTAGGAAAGATATAAAGTCTTCCTATAAAAAGTCTTCTATTATCTTTTAATAATTCCTCTATTAGGTTTAAAGAGTCTTTAAAATATAGGTAGTTACCTAGAGGATTTTCTAAAAATAGGTTACTAATATTTATATATTATTTACTAATTATACTATAAAGATCTAGTTATCTACTAAGACTCTTAAGGCTTTTTCCTTTAGGATATTATATAGGTATTATAATAGGTATTTATATTCCTTTAGTTAGCTTAGGCTTAGCCTTAAGACTAGTTACTCTACTAGCCTCTCTTAGAATTATTAATCTTCTTCCTATTAAGCTACTCTAGTTTTCCTCTCCTCTTCTTACTAGTTAGCTATTATCCTTAGTACAATTTAAATTATACTAGTATTATCCTTATAGCTACTAGTTCAATAAGTAGTTATTAAAGATACCTAAGAGTTAGATTATTAGTACTACTATAGCCTTAGTCGCTATAGTAAGTAAGAGGGTCTTCCTATTTAGGGAGGTATTATTAAATAATTACTAGAGCTATTACTATTATAGGAGGAGGCCTAGTAAGGTTTATCTCTTTATAGCTCTTCCTCTAGACTAATAGTCTCTAAGTCCCTTCTAAATAGTTATTAAAGAGTTAGTTCTCCTAGGGGCCTTTCCTCTTTAATAAGATAGTTTACTAGGTCCTAACTTAGGGCCCTTTAGGGTATAGGGTTATAGTCCTCCTTAGTATAATTATTTAGAGTATAATCCTCTAGTATTATTAGAGGTTATATAGTATTTAGTAAGTATCTTATGTATCTAGCTGCTGATTATATAGCTCCTTTTATTCTATGTTATATACTAGTAATCTAGGTAGGATATAGAAGTAGAAGAATTATAAGAGTCTATATAACTAGGGTATAATATAAGGTGATAAAAGGTAGTATATAGTATATTATAAAGCTTCTACTTAGTAAGCTCTCTGAATGCTTACTGAGTTAGCTTAAAAAGAGGTTAAAGGCCCTACTATTTAAGTAAGTACTATTTAGGGCTAGGGTTAGGACTTCTTATATAGCTAGGCTATTATAATATCTCTTAAGCCTTCTACTAGTTAGTAATTATATACTTTAGTATCTAGAAGTTAAGGCTTATATTAGCTATAGTTAGATTAATCTATCTATAAAGCTACTTAATATAGTAATATATTATCTATAAAATAACCTCTTCTTTTTACTACTTTATATATAATCTTTTAGTCTACTTAATAGGTATCTTTATCTTATAAATCTAGTCTTTAAAAGACTTAGGCTTTAGACTAAGCTTAGCCCTTTTCTATCTTATATTAGTATCTAATTCTAGTAATAGTAGTATAATAAGGAAGAGTATAATAGTAATAACTTTATATTAGTATAAATATAATATAATTTAGTAAAAAGAATATAATATCTTATAATATATAATACTTAATTACTTTAATATCTTACCTCTTAGTTTAATATTATATACTAATTATATAGGGAAGTAATCTATAGGGCTAGTAGTAATTAGTACTTTAGTATTATATTAGCTATAAAGGATTCTATGCTAATTTGTTAAGTTATTATAGTATTATAGTGTAGGTAATTACTAAGGCAAGAGGAGATAATATAAAAACGGTAATTAGGATATAGGGTAGGTTAGTGGTGGGGTAGTGCTATAGGCTTGACTATAGTACCACTCACTCGGGAGTTAAGAGAGTTAGCAGGCTATAAGTAAAGGAGTTAGTAACCCTCTGGGCTTTCGTGATAGTAGCAAACGCACCCTTGGTAGAGCTGACCAGCAAACAGAAGAAATAACTCTTTATGCAGCAGACCCCCAACTGGGAGCCTGAATGGCGAAGACAACTGGTCTCCTTTGCTGGCATCAGCAGCTTAAAGACTCGGCATCTGCAATTATTGCAATCGTTGTTGCGATCGTTCTAAACTCCCTGTGTTGCTGGTCACGTCGTCGAAACTCTCTTGGTTAGAGTCTTGCCTGTCGGAGGGTTCCGTCTCGAGATCCCTGTTCACTTCCAACTGACCCTAGCGGCCTCACTGGCTCAAGAGGTCTTCGATGTTGGGTATGTGCGAAATATGCTTTGCATGCTATGCCTCCCTTGTGCTCCCTTTTGAGAAACTTAAAAGTTGTGTTTCACTACATAGTGAGACATGAAGAAAGGCAGCTAGGATCCATGTGGCTAATGTCCCGATGGGAACTTCCGACTGCACAACAGCCTGAACTGCCGAGATCGACCATGTGTTTCGCCGAGTGCAAGCCACACAGAAGGCTTGGCGGTTAGTAACCTCTTGGCATCCGCCCGTGGACTACGGACACACGTGGTTGACGTGGTTGTCGACCTGAAAGTGATAATTACCGAGACATGGGGTGGCAGCATGAGACCCTGGGACCCGGGAACCAGACAACGCGCATTCTTGCCGTGTTTGATTGTTTCTCACATGGTCGCTTAGGGTTTTGCACGCGTTTGAATGGCTTGTCTCAGCTGCTGCCATTGCTACCCTGCGGTGCATGTTCGCTGCATGCTACGTTCCGGTTCATGCGGCCTTGTGTTCGGCGACGGGTCTGCTCCCAGGACTGTGGGTGCTCTTCGATTCGCCCTTTTTCTGTTCATGACTAAGAGGCCCGAAAGAGCGGTCCGGAACTTCAACGACGTGCCCGAGATTTGAGGCAGCGATTGCATCTTACCTGGGCCATACCTGGGCACATTACCCAGCACACACATGGCCCAATGCGACAGGCGGGGCTGACAGTGGGAGTGCAATGCTTACTAGCTCCCTGCAAATCACTGCAGCTCAACAGGCAAGTGTTACAAGAGTGTTATCGCCGGTCATGGTAACATGCGTTGCGTGCTCTGAGGGCTGCGGCGAAGAGTCAGATACAGTTGTGTCAGTCTTCGGCTCTCCCGGCAAAAAGTAAAATACCACGTAGCCCGAGATAGCGCAGCACAGAGTCTACTTGAGTTCCATCGCCTTGTTCTGTAAAACCTTCTCAACCTCTTCGGGGAACTGCAGGGTAAAGGAAAATTCGGCGACCTTGGGTGTCGCCGAAGATGGAACTGCTTTTGAGTGGGGCTGACTGACACGGCCTGCGCGCCGCTGCTGGACACAGTAGTTTGAGTCTGGGACACGCAAAGACAAAGGCAAATTCGACATTGTGGGCGCGTCTGGAGCAGTTTTAGCGCTGTTCGAACTGCCGGAGGTAGGCTAGAAGGCGTGGCGCCGAGGCGACGACGACGACAGCGACGAAAGCACCGAGACTCCGATAGTAGTGTCGCTTGGGGGAAGCAACTCGACCATTCAGGAGCCTGCAACTTCATACAGCGACCACGCAAACCCCTGCGAACTTGGCGAGGCTAAGGCACTGCTCAGAGAGTGCTGCGACCCAGAGTTGGGAAGAACTCAAGATTGAGTCAGAATTGCCCGAGCCAGAAACCCATGGGCCGTGCGCCAAGCCATATGAAGCAGGTGACGAGTCGGTGCCTGAGCTGCAGGAAACGGAGCAGGTTTGGCAGGTTCATGCCTGCTGCGGGCGATGTTTTTTTTTTTTTTTGTTTTTTTTGACCAGGAAAGGCCTGTCAAGTCATCTTGGTACTTGCTGTACCCGACCAAGTGGCGAGAATTGGAATGTCATCACGGACCAGCTTTGCTGAAGAGATTAACTAAACCGGTTGAGCTGAGACGCCGAACGCGCCCGCACCTCGAGTCAGGGCCTTCCCGCGGCACTACGTAGTACGTACAAACTACGAATAATACGACAGAGCCGCGGGACGCTGTCGACATCAACCCGTCGCATTCCCAAGAGCCCTGCGTTTCCCCTTCCCCCTCGAACATGCATAAAACACCTAAGCTCGCTACGTACAATCCCGTGCAAAAGTTCCGACATTATTCCGGCTTCCCCGCTCCTGCACCTCAACCTTCTGACGCGACCGCGTAGCCTCGATAACTTCAACGCGTATTAATTCAAGAACATCATACCTCTAGTGCACCCAAAAACACATTATAGTCCTCATAAAAGGACGAAGATTATAATGATGCATAAATTTGGCGTTTCCCTCGATTTAATCGTAGCTGAGGAGGGAGTTATAAAGTATATGATATTTAGCATCATCTACTAGTACAAACACCAAAATAGCGCAAAGAGTCTTCTGCGCTCTAGGCGTCTAACTATCCTTACTTTAAGGGATAAAAGTTATATCCTTAGAATTATTAATTCTAAGCCTTTTATTATAACTAGCCAGCTTCTTTGTAAAAGTAGTACTCATTACTATAGAATAACTTTAATATAGTAGTTAATTAAGTAGGGTATTTAATACTACCTCGTAAGCTAGTGCCCTTTTCTCAGCGAAGAGATAGCTAAATTATGCTTAGATTTCACCCTAAAATACATTAATAAGCTAGCTAGCTTCTAGTATACTTGGATTTTCTTAGATAAGGTCTCAATTAACTATAGTAACAGCGAAAGAAGGTACTAGGCCTTTACGAAATATATAAGTCCTATACCCTATCTTTAAACCATGATTCTAACTGTACCTAGGGTAAGAGACTTAAGAAAAAGAACATACAGCCTAAGAAGCCCCAAATGAGGCATTCGCAGATGTTTTTCAGTGCCTTTACCCTCGATTATACTATCGATTTGGTCCACTTAGCCGGGGACCCTAATTCCAAGTGCAGCAGCGTTACAAGCTAGGTTATCTTAGCCTACCTTTAAGAACATCTTCCAGAAATTAGCAAGGAAGGAAGGGTCTTCCAACATAATAACGGACCTACCTTTACAGCCCATTTGGTCCAGAATTAGCTGCGTAAATACGCAAGCTCTCAAGGGATCAGGCTTACAGAATGGCCCCTATACTCACCTGATCTTAATCTGATTGAGAATCTATAGGTAATCCTAAAAGAAAGGATCTATAATAGGTACCTAGACCTTGTAGAGCTTCTGAAGACTTTGGCTGCAAAGGAACGTTTAATTGAGTGTGCGTAAGAGCTGTAGAATGAGATTAAAGATGAGGTATTAGAAAATGTGCTAAAATTAATGCCCTAATGAATACGGGTAGTTGTTGACGCAAATGGGTAGTACACTAAATATTAATATATATTACTATAATCTCTAGGATCTGGGCTTTAAGGTCATCAAGGTTTAAAATTAATGTGATATTATTTGCATGCATAATGGCCGGTCAAAGAAGGTGGTGTGATCGAGGAAATTCGGGTGGATCTGGTGACTGTCGAAACTTTTGCACCCCTACTGTAGTTCTGACTAGCAGCCCGGGCTAGGCGGGGGAGACCCCCGAACCTCGCCTACCGAACTAGGAACGGATTTTCTCAACTTGGGCGAAGAGCGCTAACATGGGTGCGAATGGAGCGACGTTGCAGCAACAGGGGCTGTAGCAGAACGTCTCATTGGCCCCTTGGTGAGCCCGAGGGGGGCCAAAAGGACTAGCAGGCTGTGTTCCTACTCCAGTACTACATAGTACGCAGTTCACAGTACGTACTACGTACACCACGGATAGAAAGTGGGATCGGCGCTGGGCCCGTCCCAGTCGTTCCCTGTAAGCCGGACGGCCTAGGGTGGCTCCGTCGCCTCCTGGTTGGCCGCGGCGTTTTCCACCGCTATTCTGAGTCGCTAGCAGCCTCGACTGCCGGGAACAACGCATCTCATCATTGCCATCTCTGGTAGGTCTCACCCGGATCTCGAAACCTCTACGTAGCAGACAGCCAGGGGTACCTTACGTCGGGCCTTGTCTTGCAACACTCCGGAAGATGGAGCCGCGTTTGCGCAGGGCACAGGGCACAGGGCACAGGGCACAAGGGTGCTGCCGTGATGATCCTTTTTGCCCCCGCAAACACACTACGGAGCCGCTCTGCTAGAGGCTTCGCTGATGAGCCCTTGGAAGGGGAAGGGGAAGGGAAAGAAAAAAAAAGTGATAATCTCTGGTCGTCATGCTCGCAGCCGGATCTTGGAGTTGCAATCCGCTGGAATGGGTAATCGTACATAGATATAATCCTGACCCGCCTCCATCATCGCGCTTCCTCCCCCCCCACCGCCACCACCGACGCTGCCGAACACACGAACGTCTCTCGATTTATTCTTCACCATGGCAGGCTTTCTCGTTCCAGATACCTACGTGGTGGTCGCGCCCACCCTCAACGACTTGTTAATCGCCAGCATCATTTGGGGCTTCACCCTCGCGACGGGGCTCTTCTCAGGGAACAAGGCCTTCAAGCAGACGTGGGCGCAATGGCGAAGGTCGCGTCGAATACACGCATACGTCATCATGATCTGGGCTGAGTGGTTGGTGTCGATGGTCATTGGTGTCATATCCTGGGTCTTTATTCGCGGCTTCATCGCGCCAAGGTATGCGCCACGCTTGGGGGGAGGAGTTGACGGGGTTCTCCATTGCTAATGAGTCGTGTGTGCAGCTTCTGGATATACTTTACTTTCCTGTGTCTATGGGTCATCCAGATCCAGACCATGTGCGGCATCATCATCAACCGTATCGGGCTGCTGATGGTCGACAAGCGCAGCGTGGCCAAGATCAGGTGGGTGACGGCGGGCATCCTGGGCCTCATCAACATCAGCGTCTTCGTCATCTGGATCCCCGCGCGCCTGCAGATTTCCGGGACGTGGATCCATATCAACGAAATCTACGACCGCATCGAAAAGGGCCTCTTCCTGATTGTCGATGCCTGCCTGCACCTCTACTTCATCTACCTGATCCGGACCAAGTTGATCTCGAACGGCCTCGACAAGTACGTCCCGCTGTTCAGGTTTAACCTGGCCATGGTTGCGGTATCGATGAGTCTAGACGTAAGTTGGAGTACCCCCCGTGGAAGCAAGTGATGGCAGCCAGACTGACGCGGTGATTGTAGATTATTCTCATTGGAAGCATGTCGATTGGAAACGGATTCATGTACGTCCCCCCCTGAGCCTTTTTCCTGTTCCCGAACTCGCATACTGACCATCGTTCCAGCTACGTCCAATTCCACCCGTTGGTGTACATGCTCAAGCTGCAAATCGAGATGAACATCTCGTCCCTCATCGTCAAGGTTGTCCGCGCCACCGGCGACAACAGCTCTTACGCACGTGGCACCGAGCTGCAGTCGAAGCCCTTGGACGGAACCACCAGGGGCGCTTCGGAGAACAGGACCGGGGCAGCCAAACTCTCCAACAACATATTCTCCGGCAACCGCACCTACATCGAGGCCGACCCCATGGACGCCGAGATCCAAGGAAAGGGCCCGCACCCGCAGAAGGGCATCACCAAGATTGTGCAGACCGAGGTGACCATGACGCCTCGGAACCGCGACGACGAGGACGGGGATACGAACTCGCAGTCATCAACGCGCCACCTAAAGCAACATTCCCACTCTTACCACGATCACTTTGAATAAGCGTTGCACTTTTATTTTTATTTTTGGTCATAGACATCGCTTGGAGCATCAAATGCTGCATCTAGAGGAGAAAACTAGAGATAGATGGGGCCTCAATTGGCCCATCGTTCGTGATATGGGTATCACGACTGGACTTGGAACACGGCGGGCGCCAAGGCAGCCCTGCTGAACATTCTTGGCTATTCTTCAGCTACTAGCACAGCCTTCTGTATAAATTAATACACACTGCGGTATCGCAAGAATACAAACACTTGATGATGTAATTGGACTGTTTTGCACTGTTCCCCTATCGCAACGTCGCCATTCGCTTGCATGCGCGACAACAACGGGACTAGAACAAGATTACGCAGCGGGCCTGTCCCTCGGATCCAGGAGCCAAGCGTCTAAGGGGGTCGGGGTGGCGCAGGTTCATCCTGTCCGGTTAAGCGACGCTGATATACCTAGTTGGCCTACGGGCACTAGCATTGGCATTGAGGAGTTGGGATAGGCACGGGGAGGATAATCGGCATCTGCCCGTCCGGGGCGGGAGATTTACCTACGGAGCAACGCACTACGTAAGCTAGCAGCAGCAGAAACAATGCTAATACTATGTATGCCAGACTATTTATTACGTGCCTACGGGGAGAGTCGGCCTGGCTCGAGCTAGTCGGTAGCAAGGGACGCTGCCAAGGACTGCGGTGCCGCTACTTGATACTACCGAGTCCAGCCTGTCTTATCGACGAGCGCAACGGCCAACGGATCCAGCGGCATTTACTAGGTAGTAGATCTAGACTGGACCCTCTTCTTCAATCTAAGAAGGCTAGATTAAGGTGCAATTATCTGTGGGACTGCTCCCGAATGGGGTATTTGATCTCTGTCTGCAGGCGCCCCTCTAGCCGTCTTGGTTTGTCAATCAGATCACTTCCTGTACGCATATGTGCATGCATGTCCACATGGCCACGAATACAGGGCATCCCTATCCCTACTTGTATCCCTATCCCTACTTGTATCCCTATCCCTACTTGTATCCCTATCCCCTATCCCCTATCCCTGTGGGTCTGTTGGCTCGACTCTCTCTCTCTCTCCGCTGGCATCCCCGGATGCGACCAAAGGGTCCAAGCGGTCGAGGCGGTTCCAGCCGCCGCGGAGACAGATCAGGCCAGGTAGCCGCGGAGCCGTAACGAGGCGAAACAGCCTAGGTGGATAGCCGTTGCAGCTTGCGGGGGTGTGCCGCGCTGCTAGCCACGACGGTTTCTTCAAGAGTCGAGAGTCGGCGTTAGAGTTGGCCCTTGAAGCTCGCCGGAAACAAACTCGGAAGGGATCAGCGCCACGTTGGGCCCGGGTCCCCATAACCCGTATTATCCTAGATCCCTGGATCCCTGAGTTTGTTGGCCGCTAGAGAACCCCTAGACTCCCCAGGCCGCGACTGCGCTGCGATGCACCCGCCGTCTGCTAGATACTCCTTTCTCATCAAACGGAGCGTCCCTACCGACCTGAGCTAGAGGACCGACGCGGTTGGCGTAGGGATCTCAAGAGCGGTAAGGCGTAGCTGAGGGGGTCGCGCAGGAGCTATAAGAGGCCATAATAAACCGGTGCTGGTGGTGGGAAAAAGAGCCTCATTGTGTGTGTGCCATTTCCCTTTCAGAGAAACAACCACTCAATTATACTTTTTTCCCCGCCTGTTCAGCCGACATCGTCACAATGGGCTTGTACACTAAGCTTGCCGATGACATCAAGGAGGTGGATGTGATTATTGCCGGAGGTAAGGCTGCGCTGCACCCACCCACGCTCGCTCAGCTCGAAGGGGAACCTTGTGGCTAATAAACAATCCCAGGCGGCACTGCTGCATGCGTCGTCGCTGGTCGATTGGCCGAGGCCGATCCCAAGCTGTCCATCCTGCTCATCGAGGGAGGCCAGAACAACTACGATGTGCCAAATATCATCCACCCTGTCTTCTTCCTGGACCACCTTCACCCCTCGGCCAAGACGACCATCTTCTACAAGGGCAACAAGGCCAAGCAGCTCGCCGACCGCGAGGTCATCGTGCCCTCCGGCGGCACCCTGGGCGGTGGATCGTCGATTAACTTCATGATGTACACCCGTGCCCAGCGATCCGACTTTAACTCATGGAAGGCCCGTGGCTGGTCGGCCGACGAGCTGCTGCCGTATCTCCGCAAGGTATGTTCACATTGCTGCTTGTGTCTAGCCCGTTGCTGACCCAAGAATCACTAGATGGAGACGTACCACGGCAAGGGATCCAAGGAGCTTCACGGCCACGACGGCCCCATCCACGTCTCGGACAGCACGTTCCGCGCACGTGGCTCCCAGGATGACTTCATCGAGGCCGCAGCCAAGGTCGGCTGGCCCGAGATCCACGACCTGCAGGACCTGGACGCCAACAACGGCATCGAGCGCTGGCAGAACTACATCTCCAAGGAGGGCAAGAGGCAGGACACTGCCCACACCTACCTGCACGAGAAGCTGCGCGGCGGCGCGTACCCCAACCTGCACGTCCTCGTCGAGTCGCAGGTCGTGCGCGTCATCCTCGACGACGAGAAGCGCGCCGTCGGCGTCGAGTACACGCCCAACCCGGACTTTCAGCCCGCCCTCAACACCTCGCCCCATCCCAAGGTGACGGTCAAGGCGCGGAAGCAGGTCATCGTGTCTTGCGGTGCCCTCGGAACGCCGCCCGTGCTGGAGAGATCCGGCCTGGGTGACCCCGAGCTGCTGAAGAAGGTTGGCGTCGAGGTCGTTGTTGACCTGCCCGGTGTTGGACGCGACTACCAAGATCACAACCTGTGCCTCTACCCGTACAAGACTGCCCTCAAGCCTCGTGAGACGATTGACTCGGTTCTGAGGAACCCGGGCAACCGCCAAGCGCTCATCGATAGCAAGGATGAGATCCTGGGCTGGAACTCTATCGACATCTCCTCCAAGCTTCGACCTACCGAAGAGGACGTGGTCAGCCTAGGCCCCGAGTTCAAGGAGGCCTGGGACCGGGATTTCAAGAACGCCCCCGACCGACCTCTGATGCTCATGGGTGTTGTTTCATGGTAAGTTTTTGGCATCTCAACCAAACCGCCCCCCCAACACAGTTATACTAACATGGACAGCTTCCTGGGAGACCCTTCAGCCGTTCCCGAGGGCCAGTACGTCACAGTAGGAAACTACACGGCGTACCCCTACTCCCGCGGACACATCCACGTCACCGGACCTGAGCTGAGCGACCCCCTGGACTTTGACGTCGGCTACTTCACCGACAAGCACGACCTGGACATCAAGAAGCAGATCTGGGCTTACAAGAAGAACCGCGAGATCATGCGCCGCACGGCCATGTACCGCGGCGAGATCGCCCCCGGCCACCCGGCCTTCCCCGAGGGCTCCGCGGCCGCGTGCGTCGAGGCGGACACGCCCCTCGGCGACGACGTCAGCGACATCAAGTACACGGCCGAGGACGACAAGGCCATCGAGGAGTGGCTGCGCGGCAACATCGGCACCACGTGGCACTCGCTCGGCACGGCCAAGATGGCGCCGCGCGAGGAGTACGGCGTCGTCGACGAGGCGCTGAACGTCTGGGGCACCAAGGGCCTCAAGGTCATCGACATGAGCATCCCGCCTGAGAATGTCGGCGCCAACACTAACAACACGGCCATCTTGGTGGGCGAGAAGGGAGCTGCCATCCTGATCGAGGAGCTCGGCCTCAAGGTCAAGGAGCTAAGTTCCAAGATCGAGGAGCTGGGTATTGCCAAGTAGATTGGCCGAGACGGCCTGAGTTGCATCTGAAGATGGACAGATGAAGATTAGTGACGCTCAGCGTGAAATAAATGAATAAAAGTTACCTGCAACTAGCTATGGCAAGATGTATTTGATTGCTCTGCGCCCAGTGACTCTGAGATTTGTGCTGTGAATAAGATGGTCAGATGGACTGAACCAAGTTCAACGCATTGGCCTAAGCTGGCTTTAATAACATTATCTGGCCTTAATAAAAAATACATGTGCTTGACTGTGATTCTCAGCGAACTATTGGATGCCATCACGAGACAAAAGTACCCCAAATGATGCTGTGCTACGGTCAGAATACACCGGCCTCACTCCAAGGACAGAACATGCGCAACTGTCAATCAAATCTAGGTTATATGTACTTCTTATTAGCGCAATGACCTTGCTTGATATTGCTATTTACCTTCCACGCATGGGGCGTTGATCAGAAAATGTCCTCTGAATACTTCTTGGCTTACCTTTTGTTCCCACATCTCCTTGGCGATAATTAACTTTAAGGATCGACTGAGTTTTGTCCATGTCAACGAGATGGAGATACGCGATCGCACGCAATGCAATCACTTTGCAACGCTGCTGATCCAATTAGCACGGAAAATCAGCTAAAAGACCTGTCATCTCTCTATCGTCTTTAGTGTTTGCCCACAAGATAGTCTTCTGCAGGATATCACGGCCCTAGAAATGATCGACAGTGACAGGGCCGCCCCGTTATCCAGAATCCTACATAAAGAACCCTCCACACTGGATACCAAGCCCCTCACCCATGCTACGTAGCTAAAGGTTTAAATTGATTAACAGGCCCCACTGTGAAATGCCGTTGTAGACTGTGGACGCCGTCACCGCGATGATACAAACGCCGAGGCTGACAAAAGGCTGCAGCAACCGAGAAGTCTCAATTGCACCATCAGACAATCACACTCATGGACAGTTTTAGTAATCAACGGCCTCGAGCGGGATGTCTGCGTGGCGAAAACCCATGCTTCGTTTTTTCTCCACCGCCTTTCATGCGCCGTCAGGCCACTCGCCCGCACATCACGAGGTGTCGCGTTTGGCTCGCGCCCGAGATAAGGCCTAGCGGGCGTGCCGTCCTCGGTCGGACGCGTGAGAAGCGTGTCCTGGAGATTTGTGTGACTGTCCCGCGGAGGGTGGAGCGTTTAGTCGTGCCATGCCCCCTGGTCCTGACGACGATGTGGTGAGACCTCGGACGGTTTAAGTCCGCGCCGCGAGCGTGAACGCGGAAACGCGTCGCAGTATCAACAAGACGTGTTCATACATATCATCTAAATGTGCCCGGAGACCTGCGAGATTTGTAGACCCTGACTCCCTGAGAACAAATCAAGGCAAAGCTTGTCTTATCGATTCCTTTCCCCCATCTCTCGCAACACTACCCCTTGTCTTCCACCCCTCGTCAATGGCAGAGCCACAGATCTCCAACGTGCGCCTGGTCGACGAGTACCTCTCCAAGACGACATGGAAGGGCTCGGAAAACGCCAACTCGACCTACTCCCACCAGGGGCTCATGCAGTACGTCTCCCAGCACGTCATTGCCGAGTACTGGCTGCAGAAGATCTACACCGAGGAGATCCACGAGTTCAACAACCAGAACCGCTTCCACATCCATGATCTCGGCTTCTTGAGCGCGTACTGCTCGGGTTGGAGCATCGAGGACATTCTTTTGCAAGGCTTTGGCGGCGTCGAGAACAAGATCCAGTGCCGGCCGCCCAAGCACCTCAACACTGCCCTCAACCAGACGGTCAATTTCCTGTTTACCCTCCAGGGCGAGCTTGCTGGAGCTCAGGCGTTGTCCAACTTTGACACCTATCTCGCTCCCTTCATCCGACACGACAATCTCTCCTACTCTGACGTCTTCAAGTATGTGCAGAGCTTCGTCTACTCGCTCAATGTCCCCACGCGGAGCGGCTTCCAGGCGCCCTTCACCAACGTCTCCCTGGACTTGATCTGCCCCAAGAACCTCCAGTTCCAGCCCGTCATCATAGGCGGCGAGCCACACCCGACATGGATGTACCGCGACTTCCAGGAGGAAATGGACCTGATCAACAAAGCCTTCGCCGAGGTCATGATACAGGGCGACGGCAACGGCAACATCTTTTCGTTCCCCATCCCGACTTACAACCTGTACGAAGGCATCGACTGGGAGTCGCCTCGCTGGGAATCCATCTGGGAGATGACGGCCAAGTACGGCGTGCCCTACTTTGCCAACTTCCTCAACAGCGACCTGGACCCCGATGACTTTCGGTCCATGTGCTGTCGGCTGCGACTCGATCTCAGCAAGTTGCACTGCAGAGTCGGTGGCCAATACGGCGCGAGCCCATTGACCGGCTCCCTCGGAGTCGTCACGCTCAACCTGCCGAACCTTGCCTTCCGTGCCAACGGGGACAAGGACGTGTTCTTCGCAGTGCTGACCGAAACATTGCGGGTTGCCAAGGACTCGCTCGAGATTAAGCGCAAAATCGTGAATGAGAACTCTGCCTTGTACCCATACGCGTCTCATTATCTCGCGGCCACCAAGCATCGCACTGGCTCGCACTGGACAAACCACTTTAGCACGATTGGCATCAACGGCATGAACGAGGCTCTCGTCGCCCTTTTCGGTCAAGGTATTGCCGTGCACAAAGATTTCGCTCTCGAGACGTTGGAGTTCATCAAGGAGCGGCTCCAAGAGTTCCAAACCGAGACCGGTAACCTCTACAACCTCGAGGCCAGCCCGGCAGAGAGCGCTTGCTACAAGCTTGCCCGACGGGATAGGGAGCTTTTCCCCGATCGCAAGATCCCAGTCTTCTACACCAATTCGACCATGCTTCCGGTAGACACAACCGAGGACCTCTTCGAAGCCCTCGGTCACCAAGAAGCACTGCAGTGTTCGTACACAGGAGGCACCGTTTTTCACGCCTTTTTAGGCGAGCGCTTGTCGGACTGGAGAATGGCTCGAGACCTGGTGAAGATGTTGACAGCACGTTACCGTGTCCCCTACATTACCCTCACGCCGACCTTTAGCATTTGCAAGACACACGGCTACCGTGCGGGAGTAGAACCACAATGCGCGCTATGTGCCGAAGAATGCCTCGTCTACTCACGCATCGTTGGTTACTTCCGCCCAACGCGAGACTGGAACAAGGGTAAATCCGTGGAGTTTTCTCAGCGAAAGACCTATCTCAACCCAATCGAATCTCTCAACGGCAACGGAAAGAAAAAGGACAGCAAACAACTGGACTTGGAACGCCAAGTCGCCGAGATCGTCGATTTGCCCGTGGCCGGGTACACGAAGCTGACACTCAGCGACTGGCCCGGCAAGATGCAGGCCTCCATCATGTTCACATCTCGCTGCAACCTTTCCTGTCCCTGGTGCCACAACGGCCCGCTCGTTCTCGGCGAGCGCGACGACTACACGGTCCTAGACGTGTTTCGCCACATCACAGCAACGCCGCATAAATCACTCGTCATCTCGGGCGGCGAGCCCACCATCCACAAAGGCTTGATCCCCTTTATGCAGCTCCTCAGGCAAGCGGGCGTGAGCATCAAGCTCGACAGCAACGGCACGTCGCCGGCTACTTTGCGCCGCGTGTTCGACGAGAAGCTGGTGGACTTTGTGGCGATGGACATCAAGTGCGCGCTGGAGAATTACAAGAAGGTGACGGGCAAAAAGGTTTCGCCCAAGGTGCTGGAGTCAAGTATTGCGCTTATTAAAGAGAGTGGAGTTCCGCACGAGTTCCGCACCACGGTTGTGCCGGAGTTGGTGGATGTTGAGGATCTGTTTGAGGCGAAGCGTTTGGCTGGTGGGAAGTTGACGATGCAGCGATTCCGGAAGGGTGATGGCAATCTGCATGAGAAGTTTCGGGAGTGCCAGGAGCACACTGAGCAGGAATTTAAGACGATGGTTACGCAAGTGGCATAGACAGGAGCAGCGTTTGGAAAGGGGCTGGAAGTCGGGATATAGAGTTTATGTTTGTTGATCTCAACTCATAGTGGTGTCTGGCTGGGACTTTCTATTAGAGCGTGTTTGTAAGATAGACGGTCAATCACCCTAAATGCTACTCAAGACTTATTCTGGTATTGGTACGGATAGTACCATTAACTTTGTCAACCCTAGTGGTAACGTCCTTTGGTCTACTCTGGAAACGGCAGCGAATACAGGTTGTCTCAGTGGAGAGTATCCTGTATATCGAGATCTTGTCCTCATCGGTCCATGGCGGTCTTATTCGTGCAATCGCGGAAAGACGACATGATATCCGGTTCTTCCAGTTGCACACCCTCGGTAGCCTCTCAAGCGATAGCTTCTCGGGTGGAACTGACGGTCTCGTCGACTTTCCCACCTAGAACTCAGCCTTTAGATTCGTTTGGCAGCTATGATAACCTGAGGCACATGTTGATTGACAACCATACCGTGAACAGCCCACGCCTCTACAGTCTCGAGTATCTCTATCGCACGATTCTCTTGTATTATTAATTCTATAACAGAAACTTCAGTACCATTTCCGCAGCTGCTTGAGCGTCATCATCCGCGTCAATCAAATCCATCGCCTTCTGATACTGTGTCGGTTCCCACTTTGCGCCAAACACCTTGATTGTCTCGCTGTTGACGAAACGGTCAAATTCGAAATGGCCTTGAAACGTGAGCACCCGACCAGGTTCGTAGACACCCTGCACAGCGCAGTGCTCAGTCGCGCCAACCAACATCCAAGGCTTCGGGAGTCCTTCGGCCGGGAGCTTTACGTGATCGGCGTGTACAAACTGGAGGCGCATCGTGTCATCTTGGGGCCCTGGCGTCGTATGTGAGTGAGCAAGGGCCTTTTTTGCTGAGGGAAATACCCTGCGGAAGTCGTCGGTCAGGCGGATCCCGTGTACGCCAAGTTCCCATCCCTTCGGATCCTTTTCGACCTTGCACCCGAAGGCTCCGAGCAAGCTCTGGCAGAGGATCTGGTGTCCAAAGCAGCTGCCGAAGATTTTCAGCCGCGGCGTGGTATCATAGACTGTCGCCAGGTATGTGTCAAGCTTGTTGATCCAGGGCTGATCATCGTATGCGGACGATGCCGAGCCGGTGACGATGATGGCATCAAAGTCTGAGGTCGTTTCGGGATATTCGCCTAGCACCACGTCGAAATCGGTGGATTCGATCTGGGTGTGAGGAGAGATCCGGGACGCGGCGTCGCTTAGGAGGTTGTGAAAGATGGTTCCGTAGGATTTTGACTTGGCCCGCACGTTTGGAACGGGGGTGTCGGCATTCAGCATGGCAATGCGGATCGTGTATGATAGGGAACCCATGTTGGCAGCGGTTATGAGGAGGTTGTGTGATTGGAATGAATGCAGATGCTCTCGGTCGCAGTGGAAATATGTCAGAAACTGCACGATGAAGGTGTAATGGGATCTACCCTCTGTGGCTCATGAAACCTTGAGGAGTCGTGCGAGGAACAGTCGGGTGCTTTGCCTCGGAAGTCAAGATAAGACCCACACATGCAGCAGAGGGGACAATCGGGAGGTTGTTAGAGATACGAGCAAGACGGGAGGAACCCAACTTGTCGCTCTGATGTGCAATGTGCCCGTATTTGAGCCATACGCGCCAAAAAGCGCCCTTCAGGTACCGTCGATGTCAAGTCCGATTGTGATCCGGTGATAGGTGTAGCGACAGGTCATCGGACATGAAAGTCCGCTATCGGGAGGCCCAGCCCGATGACAGTTGGCTAGTGCAGATACTGTTCGATGGAAGCATCCCCGCAATTGCGACACTAGGGTATTATTGCCTCTTTTGGCTCTGGAGATGAGATGTGCCAGTCCGTATTTGTCTACTCAGCCAAACGTCCTCTTGTGACGACTCTGGCACTAGAGGCTGGTCATGCTTTGCGTTTGAGCGATCGGGGTTGCTTTTGTCTGGAGCGAGCAAAAAAGTTGGTTTGATGTATCCCAGGAATCGGTTCCAACACCCTGACGCTTTCAATACCACTGACTAGAAAACTCAGAAACCTAAGGATATATCTCACAAGAAACATGTTTGATTGCCAAAAGTACCGAAGAACAACCGTGAAAGTATTGGATTTATGAAATTCTTAAATCGTGGAAGAAAACTGGGGTTTCTTTTTTTGGAACTCGTGATAGCAGCAACCGCGATGCAGATGTAGCGAAGAACAGACCGCAAAGTCTAAGACACAAACACTCAAAACATGAGACACTATTCCTTTCCTTCAATCTTGTATGGCCCGATCGACTTCCTCATCATCAATCACCATTCCCTCCTCCGCCAAAGATGGCCAGACGTTTTCACTCAACCAATTGCTCGAACCGGTGAATATGAACTTACCCGACTCTACGAAATCTTCCAACAAGTCTCCAATAACAAAGTGAACATTCTTGTCAGCCAACTCGATCGCTCTTGAAAACCCGTCGTTGCCCGGCATCGCACCAGCATTAAGAAGCAAGCGCACCATGTCAAGCCTCCCGTGTTCGGCAGCACCCTCCACTGCGGTACGGCCATTCTTTAGGGATCCGGCCGCGTTGATGTCTGCCCCGGAATTGATGAGGAGCGTAGCAATTCTTGGGTCGTAGATAAGTGAAGACATGGCTGCTTGCAAAGCAGTGCGACCAGAATCTGCGGCAGCGGGAGCATTGACATCTGCATCGTTTCGCAAGAGAAGTTTGACCATTTCAATGTCGCCAACTTCGGCGGCTGCTTGGAGAGCAGTGCGACCATGAACAGCGCCAGCGGGAGCATTGACATCTGCACCGTGTTGTAAGAGCAACTTGACCGTCTTACTGTCGTAGGAGCTGGCGGCTTCTTGCAGTGCAGTGTGGCCCTTAAATCCATCAGCGGCACAGGCGTTGATATCGGAGCCGTGACTGAGGAGAGTCAGAATGACCTCCGTATGACCCCACTTTGCAGCAACCTGAAGCGGCGTCCATCCATCCTCTCGATCCCCCACCCCTGCGCCAGCTTCGAGTGCCAGCTCAACGCAGGTATTGTGCGGGATACGTGCGAGGCGATGTAGAACGGTACTGGTACCGCCATCCGGGTGATTGATGGGTGCTCCAAGTGCAAGAAGATACTTGAACATGCGATCAATGTCGTGGTACTTGCGGGGTCCTGTAACAGCTTCCAAAACTGTTACGCCGCCTTCAATTGCAGGAGGAGCTTTGAAATCGGCACCCGCACTGATCAGCCATTTCACCACTTCGAAATGGCCTGTTTCAGCTGCAATTTGGAGGGCTGTTCGCCCGCAGTCATCGTGGGCCGGTAAATTGACATCCCCACCTCGCCCAGCAAGATACTGCACAAGTGCCAAGTGTCCATGAAAAGCCGCTACTTGTATAGCGCTCATTTGTCCCAAGATATTAAACTTGCGATAGTCTTCGTGACAATATTCCTTGCTGTATGCATTGACTGGAACTCCCGCGTCCAGGAGAATGCCACAGCGAAAGATGGAGTGAGCCGCAACGACCCGCGCCAGCATAGGCGGTCCACACAAGGCGGCGTCATGTCCTTTGTGTATCAGAGAAATGATGAAGTCGGAAAAACCCAAGCCGGAAGCAGCTGCGGCTTCTCCGCTTCGCACCAGAAGCTCATCACTAATGTCTGCGCCAGCCCTTATGAGTAGACAGACAATGCCCGGGACCTCAATTCCGCATTTCCAAGAGGCTTTCTGGTCGAGCGCTAGCTCAATGGGGTGGCTCTCCTCAATTTCGTCGAATTTCCCTTGCGCCTTATTCGCAAGCCGATATCGTCGAGCGTTCGGGTCTACTCCTCGCTCGAGAAGTGTCGCGACAGCCATCGGTTTCATCAATTTCACTGCTTCACACAAACACCTTTCCAGTTCTCTTTGCTTGATGTCATACTCCAAAACTAGCTCCGCGAGTGCGAGATTCCCCCTGTTTGCTGCTTCGATCAACTCAAAGACCTGAAATTCTTCAGAGCTTGACAGCTTTTCTCGAACCACCTTGTATTCTCTTGGAGAATTGGATTTAAAATCTTCGAGAATTCGGTAAGCTTGTGCTCCTGTATCAACACAAATCCTAGTTGTCTTTCGGAGTAGATTGTGCACTGTCTCAAACCGTGAGAGTTTCATCGCATAAAGAAGAGCAGTTCCCGAGTTATCAGCACAGATACCGACGAGATAGCTTATCATTGCCTCCGAGCCGAACTCGATAGCGTATAACAGTGGCGTCCTTTTGTGTCCTATTGACCCCCGCTCAGAGGTAATAGGGCAAGTTCCAGGTGAACAGTGATGATCAAAACAGTTGACGTCAGCACCACGGGACACTAAGCTCTCAGCATTCTCCACGTTGTTACGATCGATTGCCTCCCTGAACAGAATCCAGGAAAGCCCTTTCGGCAAGCGACGACGTTTTGAAAGGGAGAACGGGAGAACTGGGTCGAGATTTCTGAAGGAAGGAGGGATCTTTTCTCCGTGCTCAATGCCCTGTTGCTGTAGTAGTTTGATTGCGCTAGAGCGTGTGTACTCTGAGTTTGTTTGCAAAAAGTTGGCGAGCTTTTCGTTCAATCTTTTGTCCACCGCCCAGCGGATGATAATCCGAATTTGGTAGTCTTGGAGTAAATTGTTGGAAATGAGGTACACCATGACTGAGAAGATACAGATAAGAGATTGCTGGCTTTGATCATCTGGATCTGGTAGCTCAGTCACCGCTGATCTTGAGAAACCAGACTCCGCTATTGTCATAAGTTGCTCGATAAATCTTGTACTTGGTTCCAGAATTCTCAGGTTTGAATTCACACTCATCAGGTGCGAATGTATCCATCCGGGGTTTTTTGGTTGGATCCGTAGACGTAAGTCGCTCCGGTTGGGGGCACCAAGGTGGCTCTGGGCAGAAAGCATGCTAGGCCTGCCAATAGCTGGTATCAGGGAAACGATTTCTGTCTTACTGTTAGTGGTGGTTTGTGACGAGCAATCTCCTGATAGACACGATATACCTTGACTTTCCCAGAATAGAGGAAATAGGGGTTCAGCCCAGCCGGCGATTGCGGTCGGCTTTGCTGGTGGGGCTTGAAGCGCGGATGCTTCAGAAGGAGGAACAACTCGAATTTGTCGTGGGGAATAGCTCCCAATTCTAACCATCTGATTCTGGGTCATATCCAGTTGAGACGGCGTCGGCGACCGTTGGTTGGGTTGAAGGCTCAGCATACCGAGGTTGCTGGGAGACTGAGAACCAAAAAATGTTGGAAATTCAGGAAAATCTTGTGGTCCGGGGGTGCTGAGATCCAGGCCCATCAAGTCTGCTTGAGTTGCGAAATCAAAATCAATCCCATGGCCTGCTGTGCCTGCCAGATTCTCTATTTCTTGAAAGTTCCGAGTCCCTATAAACTTTGGTAGCCCTCGAGGGATACAAGAGCGAGTATGAGTGATGAGTTGCGAGCATGGGATGACTACATCACGTATTTCTAAACGATGTTGGCCGGTGGTGTTGATTCCCAGGTCTGGTCGAGTATTAGTAAGTCTTGAGACAATTAGTCGGAGTTGACCGGTTGGTACTGACCTATATCCTCCAGGCTCTTGACTTCGGTTTTATTCAAATACCGTTGCGTCTCTCTAGTTACCCGCTCAGGCTCAAGTTGTCGGCCGTGGAGATAGACAGCAGACGCCTTGCCCTCTGCTTTCCGCTCCCGGACTTTAGAAATCACCACCTTCCATTCATCGGCACGGAGATTTCTCTTTCCTCCAAACTTCCGCTTGAACTGGCTGATACTGGGAAAACGTCAGCTCCAAAGCCTAGAGGGCGGTTCCTCCCGAGTATACACTTACGTAGCATTGATACCATACTTCTGGCGAAGATACGCCAGAGTATCCTTAGCAGTCTTGGGCCCGTTCACATGCACATTGATAACTTCCCGCTCGTATGGTGTCCAGTCGAACGGCATGGTAACGGACGAAAGAAAGTAGAGAAAGAAGATAGCCAGCGTCCAGCTAGAATACTGCTGCAATTTTCAGTCAGTACTCGCCCAGGACGCCAGACGAGATCGAAGAGTTGCGCAAACTAAGATGTTGATTCCCTGCCAAAAAGTACGCGCCATCTGTGGGCTTCTGGCCCATCTTATGCGCAGATAGGAATCTACGCCCGTTGTTGATTTTAGCCCAAGGCAAGCCACGTTGCCTTATTTTCTTGTCGGCGGCCACTTATGCACTGGACTTTTGCTCATGGGCGCCGAATTTCGCACAGCCTTGCTGCCTTGGGAAAAAGTGAGGCGGACAGTGCAGCAGCTTCGCCAATCACATGCCCAGGGAGTTCTGGGCACTGCAAGCCCAGATGGTCTTTTGCTTTTTGGCCTTCTGCTTACCAGTAGCCATCACTGCAAATTACAATTCGTGTCGCATAACACCACCAACGACAAGATTATCTGTCGGCGATTGGTGCAAGTTGGGGCGTGGCTGTTTCAAGAGCAGAGGTCCGTAGTCGCATCCAACAGCATGCGCTGAAGCTCCCGTGCCTGCTACAAATGCGGTGAGGCAGCAATGACGGGTCACTTCTTCCCTTGTGGCTTAGCGACGTGGAAATCCCCTTCCCTTTCTCAGGCAGAGGATTAGACGGGGCGACGAGTTGTTCCGAGGCGCAAAGAAAAAATGGGTTAGAGGAGGGAGATGAGGAATGAATGCCGTGTTGAATCGTAATATAGCGGACACATGCACGATACCATCACTGCTATCCTCACCGCGATATTGGCCTTTCACTGAAAGGAAATTGGGTGACACGCCGGACTCACCTTAGCTTGATGGAAGCAAGCACTGCTTTGATGCGAGGTGAAAGGGACGTAAGTGAAAGACATACTGATTCGTGATAGTGGCAACCGCGCCCTAGAGCCAACCGCGTATCAGAAGCAGTGCTTCGTCTTCTTTTTTTTTTCCCTTGTGGCAGCAGCAACGTGCCCTTGATAGTACGGACCACTAGATAGAAGTTCCGGTCTGACTCAGCTCAGGTGCATTAGTATCCTCCAGATGCCAATGCCATCTACGTCAGTGCCGTCAAAGGCTCACGTCAGCACTAGGAGCATTAAATAGCTAGCAACCACCACCAAAGCAAAGAATGGACCAAAATTGTTTTCTCTTTACTCACTTATCTCCAAACTCAACTACTACTACTTTATCCAATATGGCAGCCAGCAACGTCCACGCCAAGCTCGATGAACTATGGGACCTCATCAAGACCCTCAAAGCCGACTCGTCCCAGGAAGAATGGGACAAATTTGCCTCCCACCTCAGCCCCGACGTCATCATGTATCAGAAGGGGATGAATGAGCCGCCCTCTCGTGGGAGGGAAGAGGTCGTGGCAGGGTTCAAGAATCTCTTGAGCTTCTGGGCAATGGTCGAGCGCAGGGTCCTTTCGCAAGGCGTCGATGCGGCCGGGACGACGGCTTTCGCCAACATGAACAACCGGCTGTCGGTTTTCGGTGAGGAAATTGACTTTGCGGAGACGGAGGTGGTCAAGTTTGACGAAGAGGGCAGGGTGCTTGAGCATAGGCTGTACTGCGATCCGGGTCCCATCATGGCGATTGCCCAGAAGAAATCTGCTGAGAAAGCTACTGCTTGATTATGTTGCTAGATGGCGGAGAGGCATTAAATAAGTCATTCATTTATGGCTACTTCAATTAAATGGATTCAGTCTGAGAGCACCAGAGATGCTCCTTTGCAACGGGAACTATCTCAATCCCAAAAATCAAGGTCCTGAGGTTGCTGATGGCAGGGCGACGTCATCAAGCTGACTACCATGCATACCCGTATTCTCAATCGTAAACATCGATCACTTCTTTTACCCTTTAACAAGTAGTCCCCAGTTCACAGCCAAGTCAATCCAGGAATCCGCCAGCCTGCATATCCGATTGTTCAAATCTCCGCTCCCATGACTACCTACACATGTTCTCACATTTGAACATTGTATCAATACGTGCAAGCCACTGCGCGTTGCCTTCTCGGTTTCTGATAGGGTGACAATCATCTTTCGTAAAAAGCAGATCACAGCCTCGCTCATGTACTCTAGTGTCTACACTCATTTGAAAGAACAGATCTTTCCCCGTCTTGCCGAATATGACGGCTGGTTTCAACTTGGGAAAATGCTGTCGTTGGTGCTGCTTTTGAGAGACTGATGCGGAAACTGCATCGCTCTCCACATCTTCCCATGCTTCCGTATGCCAATACGTTTGTAACCCTTGAGCTGCGGAGGCTGCTTCCCAGTATCGCTTCAGGTTCCTCAAGTAACATGAAGGGCTGCGGTGGTACAGGCCAGGCTCGCGTCTGCCTTTCGCTGCTTCAAAGGCAGACTGTAGAAATGCCGGCAGTCGTGGATCATCGAGCTCAAATACCGAGACATCAGACTCGTTATATATGGAGTCGAGACTCGCATCGTTAAGCGTGTCGTCATAGATGATAGGTGATATGCAAGCGTACATGATCTCGGTTGTGGGATAAACAACATTTTCACTCCGCTTCAGTAGGAAATCGTGAAAGACTTTCAAGTCTTCAACGGTGGGCCATAAACAGGCCAAGGCGTGGAAACTTTTCGGAAATGGGGGCGGTGGTGAATCCTCGACAGCTTCCGTTGACGTGTAAACCGTTCTTGCGTCGTTATCAATCCACATCGCATGTTCTCCACCGGTATCGTAAAAGACGCCGCTAGCCGCCCAGGCAAACTCTCGGGACTCGCGACAGACCTGTGATAATATTCTGGACGGCCTCAAATGCGGTTGTTCGTCAAATTCACAGTCCTGTCGGTTGTGGGTGGCGGCGGACATGGTAGCGGGGCAAAGAGTGATGCGTCCGATTTTAACGTCTCGATCTGGAAGGGAGCATTTCCAGATGAGCAGCCGCACCTCAGCCGGAAGATAAGTAAAGCGCGGAAAGCCTTCAGGTACTCCTGACATTGTGTGTCCGGGTGAGTCGGCCATTTTCCCGTCGAAATGCCACTGTGAGTGGACAAGAGTCTTGCTCTTGAGAGGATTGGGATGTGAGGAACGACCAGCTCTTAAGTAGGAAGACACCTCCAGAGTCACGTGCGCAGGCAGCCGTGGATTACTAACCACTCAAGGCAACGAGGCGACGAGGCGACGAGGAGAAGAGATCCAGAAGACAATAAGAATGGTAGTTCCCAGGCGTAGAGAGCTCACAGGCTTATATGTTGGCTCCTCGTTCGTAAAGTGGGGACCCAAGAGGCTTCTTGGTGGTTTTCAGAATAGTCACGGGGACTAGTAGGGATAGTAGACCCGAGCACCCCATCTGCCGATGAATAACGCGCCTTAGTAACCGTGTTCATTAATGAGTACAATAGAATAACAGGCCCTAATGTCTGGAATATGAAATCGATTTTGATCCCTAGTGTCCGTCTTTCCGAGTAGTAATAGCATCATTACTCATACATCCAGTGATTACTTAGTAAATCAATCTAGTAGCTCAGACTAAAATAACTTCTTGGGCAGGTATTAGAGGAACGAAGCTATGCTCATCGTTAGAGCAAGCAAGAGACATATGAGCGGCCACGCCAATTCTTTCATATGTCTTTCCGTTAGACTCCCCTATTTCATGCTCCCGAACGATCAGACCAGCCTGCCAAGTCGCAGAATCTGTCGCAGATGCTATTATTTCCAAGTAATATAGTTTTCCATTTCCATCGCAAGCATGAGCCTCCCAATCAAGGCTGCCCGGCTTGTCCTCGTTAGAAAGCTGAATATCTGGATAGAACGGCAGGGTCCGCCCGCCTGGCTCTTCAACGTTCCACTCTGTTCGAAAGGGCGAAGCCTCATGATCCTGAGTAGCTTCTTTGTTGACTTTAATTTTCACAATCCGGGTTGTTAGATGAATGAGACCAATATTGGTGGGATGGTACTGTCGGCTTGGCTGAACTGCATCAGCATGCGTACACTTGACGCCCTCTAGATTGCTCTCGAAGTATGTTTCGGCGGAGATGGACAACGTTCCTGGATCCTTTGCAATTGGCCAGTTGATGCCACAGTCGACAGAAACCCACGACCACGACGGCCTCCGGCTTTTCTGCCTCTTGAGCGTGGTCGACTGATCGCAGCGCCAGAGCAGGTCGAAAGGTAACGCATCCTTCCAAAGCCCGGACACGTACAAGTCAGCACAGTCTGGCCCGCGGAGCAGCTCGGCCACGCCGGCGATGGCGAAGCCTCTGTCGTCTAGCATGGTGAGTGACCGGCGGGAGAAGGTTTTGACGCATTCTCGCCACATTGGCCGGATGCATTCAGGCGACGGATGGTCAACACAAAGCCAAAACGCAGCATTCATGCTGTTTATTTTCCCGTCGCGAACGCTGGAGCTTGAGATTGCTCCGCACTGGCACCAGTTACTGCCCTTGCATTCCCAGACCAGCTCTGCGGGAGTGAAGTGGACGATGCGACGGGCTAAGAGACGCTCCTGGAAGCCCCATCCGCGACAGAGCAGCGGCAAATCTTGCTGTATGAAGTCCTCCCACTGCTTGCGAGGCATCGTTCTGCAAGCCTGCATCACGGCGTGGAACGTGTCGTTAGCTAGTGAGGCGTCGTTCGCTTTGGAATAGAGCCCCTCCTCCGAGCCTCTTGAAGACATGGCGGCGATGACAAGAATTGCATTGGAGTAAACGGCGCCCATTTTCCTGGCTTCTCGTTGCCAGTCGGTCTCGTCATCCTGGACAATGCACAGCGCATCAACCCAGAGGTAGTGGAACCCGAGAGCTTTGACAACCTCAAAGGCTTGCTTTACCGTGAGAGGCAAGGCACCAAAAGGGATGCGCTCTTCCATCTGGGTCAATGTTGCCTTGAGTGTTTTGAGGTTTCCCGTCAAGCCCCAGCAGTAACTGAGGGCCACAAACTCCGGAACATGACCCAGTGATCCCACGTTAACGAGGCGAGCTTCTTTGGTCCCGGCGCTGATCCTAATGAGGCGCTCGGGGAACGTGTCGGATCGGCGCGTGTTGCATCCTGATTTGCCGTGTTGAGAAATGCACGTGGCCATCCAGGACTTGATTGTTTCAATTTCAGCTTTCCTTGACGCCAGATTTGCCCCCAAGATTCTGGGATTGGCCATAGCTTCGACGCCTTTCGATCAGAGGCTTTTTGCATTGAACTGTGTGCGTGAGTGTCAGATATTAATGCAGCTTAACTGCACTACTACTCCAAGCTGGATGGTGAGAAAAAGAGCGGGTGGAATCAAAGTGGCGCATGTGCCATCTCATCCCAATTGGTGGGAGAGTGACCGGCGCGGCTGCCTAACCAAGGCAGGATAGCAAGGCAGAAACCCTTGACCATTTCAGCCAGATTCATTTTCAGTCTCAGCTCCTACGTAAATTTACATTGTAATATCAACTTCCATCAATCACCGAAATCAGAGGATCGGGCCAGGAGAGCTGTCATCAGGCCAGACCATTGGCGGTGAATTGTTCAGAATTTCCACTCTAGCTAGAGGTGGTGGTCTTTATGTATGTCTTGCATATGGAAATATGTACGGTTGAAATAGCGGCAACCTTTCCTCCTGATTACTTCGAATCAAAATCCATCAGGCGTCAAATGTACACCGGCTCATCAGCCTTTTACTGGGAGCGGACGACGTGACGCTTGTGACGCGAGCGCTTGCATCGAGACTTCTGCGTAGCAGTTGCTGCGGCCGCCGACGTGGACGAGGTCTTGATAGCAGCGCTCTCCACGGGGGTGGAAGTCGGCACAGCAACCGAAGTCGTCAGCGCAACGGAGGTCTTTGCGGCAGCGGAGGTCTGTACAGCAGCGGGGGTCGTCTTGGCAGTAGAGCTCTTCGCAGCAGCCGAGGTTGCCTGGGCAGAGGAAGCCGCCTTGGATACCAAGGTGGTGCTGCTACCGGCCAGCGTAGGGGTAGCGACAGCTTTCGTCGATGTCTTGGCGACAGCTGTAGTAGGTGTGCCCGATGAGATGGCGCTTGCCGAGGCCGATGAGCCAGTGTTGCCTTTCTCTCGAGTTAGCCTATGCTTGGTGATTGCGTTTACGTACAACTGGCTACTCACCAGAAGACTTGCTGCTGGAGATGGCAGTGGTCAGCTCGCCATCCTCGATGTAGACACCAGAGAAGTAAAAGTCTTCGGTCTCGTCCGCATCGCCGTTGGCCAGCTCCAGCACACCGACGTGCCAGTCGGCGCCGTTGCTACTCGTGCTGGCGGTGACGGGCTTCACAACCTGCGTCAGGGCATCGGCGCCGGTCGAGTGCCAGAGACCAACCGTGCTGGCGTCAAAGTCGATTTCGTAGGCGATGTTGTGCCACACGCCAGCCGCCCACTCGGCCTCCCACTTGGAAGTGCCTCCGACGAACCACTGGAGGTTGTCCTCGGTGCCGCTCAGGCCGCTCTTCAGCTCAGTGAAGTGCGACTCAAAAAAGGCGATTTGATGCTCGCGCGTCAGAGACGGAGCGTTCTCGTCGGCGCGCTTGATGCTGAAGTGGTAGTAGACCTTGCCGGCGGCGATGGCGGCGCTGGTCTGGGGGATCAGCTCGGTGCGGCGCATCGTCTGGCCGTTCCAGTAGGCCGTGTCGGTCAGGCTGATCTTGGCGCCCTGCGATGAGCCGGCATCGGCGGGGTTGGCGAAGTCGGCCGCGAGGTTGACGTACTCGGTGACTTCGCCGTCGCCGTGGATGTAGTACTGGTACGGGCCGACCTGGTTGGACCAGCTCCAGTCTGCGAGGTCCGCGGAAGACTCGAGGTCGTTGAAGCGGCCGTCCCAGAGGATTTCGGCGGCAGCCAGGCCGGCGAGGGAGGCGAAAGCGGCGAAAGTCTTCATTGTGGAAATGGAAGGGCGGAAGAAAAGAAGCGGTTCAAGGATCGTCTGCGAGTTCAGGCCAGCTGCGTAGAGACCAAGAATGAAGAGAAACAGAACAAGCCATCACAGCGGCGCCTGGTGGTTCTTTATATGAGCACGCAGCGGCGCCCTTGCAGCTCGACGTCGTGCGGGAAACACCGGCGTCCGTGAGCCCGTGTCATCCATCCTCCCCCTGTGAAGCGTTTCTGCCAGTACCGAACAAAATACAATGGTTCACCAGTCGGAAAATTCGTGGCCGGGTATGCGGGCCGGGGTCGATGTTGAATTGGCAATGGGCGGTTAGAAGTTGACGGATTTAATTTGCGAAACGGATGCTGAATGGGCGGAGAAACACAGTTCCATGCGCGGAGGGGAGTGAAGCTGAAACGGCGTTACAGCTGGGTGGGCCTCGCGGTTCGCTTGATGGAGACGTCGAACCGATCAGCCAGGAGCAGCTAGATCACCCAGTCTAACTTCTAGAAGAATTCCACCGTTATTCAAAAAACTCAATGTCATCCAGGAGTCTTAAGCGAAGCTCTATTCCCTCGTCGATTTCTTGCGGAGGAAGACGTGTTTCCTTCTGAATTGGTGAACGAAGACTGCTACGTGCTGTTCCTGCGTCATTACAGCCTCTTTCGAGAAGAACTGATGCGGATTCTTGATTGAGCTCTGTTTTTTCTTGACTGGATCGGGCTCCAAGCTGATTTTTGGAATGGCTATGTTGCCACAAACAATCGATGCGATTGTGCCCAGATTACTGCTGATGCTGCCCTTGGCTGGTCCTGGATCTCGAGTCACCCAGAAGACTCGCAAATTTCGAGACCACTCCATTTTCTCTGTCAGATACTTAGGGCTCGGTTGATCAGAGCATGCTGAGCTTGCTTGACAGTTCGTCGACTGGCAAAGGTGGCAACGCTAAAGAGCTTGCATTCATGCAAATGCCAAGACAACCCCTCTCAAACCAAGTCCAACCGCCATTCAGCCAAATGACTATGGAAATATAGAAATACCACCCCACTGGCCCTCATACTACCGGAATAGACAGGTCTTCTCCGTTTCCAGCCCAGCACGACGGGGAGTCGGGAAACCGCGCCGGAGGAGCGGAGTAGAGCAAACCGTACCAAAAGAGTAGAAAAAACAACTATAAAGTTGAATGGATATGTTACAATGCTTTTTTTACCGTCCTAGTTAGAATTCGGAGGGAACGCGCCGACAACCCAAGATGGCTCTTCAAGGTTGGTTCCGAGCGTGGAAAGCAGTATATATGTAATGCACTATGTAATAATGATGTACCAGGAGCAGTCACCAATTTTGATGATGAAATCTACGGCGGAGATGGCGAATTAAACATCAACTTGAGTAAAGGGGTAAGAAGTGCCAAACATTCCCTTCCAATACGAATGGCTAATATTGGACACAAGGGACGAGCCTGAAGGCCGAAGTGACCTAGCCAAGACCATAGAATAGAAACCAGGTAAGGTTTCGAGAAACTGCCAAACCGTCCGTGTTGTCTTCTTTTTTTTCCCCTCTCGCTCATGTCGTGGATCCGCTGGAATCAGGCGTATGCTTGGTGGCTTACAAGACGTTGACAAGCCGCTTAAACCCTTGAACCCTCGCCATTCCGATGTTTCTTTTCAATCTTACATCCTGCTACAGCATTTTTAAGCTTTACGATGCAGCAACACTACTAAGAGGCTGGTAGGGCCTGGAGTTGACACACTAAGATGGGGCCCTCATATTCCAATGCGACATTGTGCAATCAGAGTCAATAGCCTCTTCACTTAACCAGGTCAACGAACCCATCATGGTTTCCCGATTGCCGAACCCCAGCATGTGCTTAAGAAGTGGACGTGGCGGCGGGTGCACCTACACTAATTGGTGCACGAAGAATTAGAGGAGCCCCAGTATTCACTAGCTTGCAAGGTCCCGTTGAACGTCAATCGCCTGCATAAACACAAACCACGCTACGGAATAGCGACCTACAAGTATCCAGCGCAGACGTGAGAAATGAAACGGCAGGATCAAATCCTGCGAGCAAACCCTTCTCATTGGTAGCATTGACCTAGCGAAACGGTAGGATTTGCCTTGCCTTGCTTTTGCATGATGTGAGAACTAGCGGATTTAACGTTTGCAATCTTTATAACATGCACATATCCATACCGAGGTGTCTTATCGTGACGCATCTGGCTGTCGCAAGCGCGCGCCCAGTCGCGGTCGCAGTCGCAGTCGTGATTGTCAGACTCCAACTTCCTCCCTGCAGCTTCCTGCGCAGACCCAGCTGACCACGATGCTTCTGCCGACAATGCCCAAGAAATACGTGTATGCGCTGCTGGCAGGCATTGCGCTGACGGTGCTCCTGTTCGGCCACTACTCCTACCCTCCCCTACCAGATTGTGCGTTGGAAACCACCAAGCCCCTCCCCTTGCGAAGCGCTGAGAGCTGACACGGATCCCACACAGCGAACACGCCGCAACAACAACAACCAGCGCCACCGCCTCCACCGCCACCGCCTTCAAGTACACACCATTCCAAACCTCAACCTGCCCCGGAGCCGACGCCGGTATCGCAACCCCTCTCCGCGCAGCCCTTCCCCTCCAAGATCTGGCAGAGCTGGAAGGACGACGCGGAAGACCCGACGGGCCGCACCGTTGGCTTCCCCCACCAATGGCGCCTCGTCAACCCTGAATGGCGATACGAGCGGATTACGGATGCCAACAGTGACGCCTACGTTCGAGCCCGCTTCGATGCGAATATCTGGAAGGTCTTTGTCAGCTTGCAGGATCCTATCCTCAAGGCCGACTTCTTGCGGTACCTCATTCTGCTCGAGGAAGGCGGCGTTTGGGCCGACATTGACGTCTACCCGCATCAACCCGTCTCTAAATGGATCCCAGAACAGTACCGAGACTCGGTCAACCTGGTTATTGGCATTGAGAACGACCACCACAAGCAACCCATCTGGCCCGGGTCGCCATATTCCGTCCAGCTTTGCCAATACACCGTCCTTGCCAAGGCGGGGCATCCCGCCATCAAGATCCTCGTCGACCAAGTGACCGGAGACTTGCAGCGCTTAATCGAGTCCAAGCAGCCGGGAGATGGAATCACGTTCGAAGAGGTCATGGCTACTACTGGGCCGTTCGCTTTTACCAAAGTCATGATGGATTACTTCAAGAACATGACGGATGTGGAACACACTGGCGATGAGCTAGATAGTCTCGAAGAACCCAGGCTGATTGGCGATGTGCTGGTTCTGCCTAAAGACAGCTTTGGCTGGTTGCCGCAAGACCAGACACATGAGAAGGGCGATGAGATTATTCTTGTGGAGCATTTGTTCATTGGGTCCTGGCGGGATGGTCACCCGGGTTGACCTTTCAAAAGAAGAGCCTTATTAGCGCAGTCCTCGCAAAAGACATGACATTATTCAACCTTGACAAGACTGGACCTGACATCACTGATTCACTGGTGCAAATCCCCACTGCTTTCGGATAGATTTGCAAGAGTTGAGACTATGGTGGCCTACTAGAAGAGATACGGAGGCATGGTCTGTTAATACTATGATGGATTTGTAGTATCCGCTGGTTCCTCTTCACCCGCTTGACACGCCGCATCCACCACACCCCAAGTTTCAGCTCCTTTCGACACAGGTTTGCCATTTTCATGTGTAAGGTCGGCGAGAATCTCTCCCAGTTGCTCAAGCATAATTTTAGTCTCATCCTCTTTCTCGGACGTCTCGGGGCCTTCAATCTCTGTATAGCCCAGCAGCCTAGCTGTCTCATGCATGATTTTATACCCAGCAAGTCGAGCCCCGCCCGAGAGGAATACCGCCACGAGCCGCGCAAGCATGGGCGTGACTGCATTCTCGAAACCCAACAACCGCATCACAACGTCCTCGCACTTGATCAGTAGGCCATATGTCCGGGGATGAGCAATTGCTGCGTCCTCGCAGACGTCGGCGACGCGGAGTATAAGCTGGTCGAGGTCGCTGTACGGGGTGTGGATTGACCAGGCGGAGGATGTTGCTGTGACGGCTCGCAGCTGGTTGAAGTAGCTGGGGAAGACACCTGGCAGCGCGAGTTCTCCTCGTTCCTTGAGAGGAAATTCGATGATGCGTACCGTGATCGCGTCGTAGCCCGGATACCCCTTTTCCTTTGCGGTCAAGCTGACTTTTTCCGCGTCGGGATCCTCCGTGGTGAAGTGTAAAAGCGCCGGGCCCTTGACTCTCCAAGAGGCGCATAGAAAACTGTAGGGACAAGATACGTAATGGAAGCCAGCAGATTCAACTGAGTTGTTGGCGTAATGATACTGAATCAGGTCTTCAAACGCCTTATCCCACTCATTTACCATACGCCCTTCAAAGTGCCGGTGCTGCGCAGAGGCATACACCCAATGATGCCACGGCCCGCTCTCCTCCGACATGCTAGCCCGCCTGTACAAGTCGTGCAAAGACGGAAGCTTGTATGGGTCATGGGTACCGTAGGGAGGGTACACCTCCTTGTCGAATTCGGGCCGTTCTAGGCCCAGCTTCTCCCACCAGTTGGTGGGGTCTTGAAGTCTCACGACGTGGAACGGCGGGAGAGCTGCGTCAACAACGCTGGGGACGCCGGGGACGGAAATGTACTCGGCGAGCTGCTTGGCCTCGAGCTCCTGCAGGAAGTAGCGCGCGACCTCAAACTCGTTTTGCTTCATGTACTTTGCCGCGAAAGCGCCTTCCATGAGGCCGTTTAAGAAGGGAAAGAAGGTGACGGGCAGGGAGATGAGGAGGAGGGCTTTCAGCAAGCTCCATACTGGGCGAAGACAGCCCAGCCTCGCCATTGCGGCCGGATCACAGAAGCGGCTGCAGTTGAAACAGACGAGGGTAGGAACAAAAAATAGAGGCGTGTGGTGGAGGCCCGTGGCGAAGTTGGCAGAGTTGAGTTGTAGGCTTGAAGAACATGAAAGATTCAGGAGAATGGCCTGAGTGCTCAACTATCGATGGAAGCTAAATCCTAGTCAACGGTCGGGATTCTCATTGGTCATCGCGTGGCTTGGCACTCGAGCTGTCCACCAGAATGGACGGCAGATGGACATCCTTGCTGATCGCGAGATTTCTCCGCAATTGGCCTAAGCAGATTCTCTCGACTCAGCGACTTCCGAAATAAACCCCGAGATTTCCATGACAGAGACTGACTGTTGTTACAAGACGGGATGGGATGTTGATCTTTGTTGTGAGATAAGATAAAATCCATTTTTGCCGAGGATATTAGACAATAAGCTAAAAGGAATGTCCATCATCCACACGCCGTTCATCACAACGCTTCCCGAGCGAACATCTATCAGCATCCGAGACTACCTCTAGGGGTCCACAACTGTGCTCGATCTGCTGCTTGTGGTGGACGACCAGTCATCATCATGCTTGGATCGTCGCCAGAACGCCAACTTCTTCACCCACCCAAAGCCAGACGTCTTCTTGCGTCTCTGCGGCCTCACGTTGATGATGCTCGAGAGACTTCTTTTCCTGTGCTTGGGCAACACCGGAGGACGTCTCGGCGGCAAAGCGTTGTGGCAGTAGCAGAGGCAACAGCCGCAGCATGCCTTCTTCATGACGTGTGGGTGACCTCTGGGTCCGATGGCACCAGGTATCCCGGCGTTAGGTTCTGGCTCTTCGAGCTTGAGGGTCAGCCCGACGATTTGGGCGTACATCTCGATGCGCGTGATGGGGACGGATGTCACCAGTATCCTGTTGAGCCCGGCCGAGTAGCACATCCTCTGCCGTATGACGTCGAGCATCTCCTCGTCGCTCGCGCACTTGGGCCACGACATCGCCGCCGCCATGGGGAGGTGCGGCGAGCGAGGCCTGCAGAGGTCCGAGCAGAGCGTCTGCAGCGTCTCGGTGGCGACGTCCAGGCTGTCCGGCACCATGGCGGCGAAGCTGTTGTCGGCGCTTCGCAGCTTGGGGCTCTTGGCCTGCGTGAGCTGCTGCACGCGGCAGACGCGCAACGCCAGCGAGTCCCATGTCGGGTCCAGGCTGGCCGGCGGCAGCGTGATGCCGTGCAGGGCCTCGAGGCGTCGGACTCGCGTGCTCAGCCCGGCTAGGGAACTGCCCGAGACCAGGTCTTCGGGGAGGTTGACGCGGTTCCTGCCCTCGAGGCTGGCGATGATTCCTGCGCAGTTGGTCTGCGCGCGAGGGGTGGCCATGTTGAGAACTTGGGGCGGGTAAACGACAGAGATGGAAGAAGATGGAGACGAGACTCTCCCGCAGAACGCTCCCGGGATCGAGGCTCCGGATTTATAGCCTGCGGCATCCATCCCTTTTGCATATTCGCCGCTGAGAGGTACCCAGGCTGGGCTGCGATGTCATCCCAGGGTGATACAATGTGCATGTATCACGCGTTCCGGCCCTCAACACTCCAATCAAGCAGTGACAGATGTCCGCCCCCGCTGCACAAGCGGTAACGCATCAAGAGCTGTATTCGAGGGTGTGAGAGAATTATTCGTGTTGTCCCATTCGGCGTGGTTGCGGGGAACGATGCAGCAGGCCGGCGAAGTGAGGCGGACGAGGTTGCCTTGGCCCTGCTGATGGTTCGCAATGACACGGCACAATCTTACGGCCACAAATCAACGCTCGTATAAATAAGACGCGTACTGCATCGGTGCAACCCCTTTGAAATCAAGCGGCTGCTTCTATTCGCTCCGGAGCCCGACTTCGGCCAAGCTGAAAGCCAGCCACGGCAGAGTTCTTGGTGACACGCGTGTGTAGGTCATCACACCAAGACGTACGACTCCGACTAGTTGGCACCTAAGCCCATGTTAGGCTTAGGTGAGAGGGAATATGCAAGACGTGCACAATACGGTAAGCTCTTCGCAATGTCCTTGCCATCTTCAGGTGCTTGGGTCGGACCGCTTATCTCCGACTTGCTTACTGGAGGCTGAGAGTCCCAGGTACAAGTCTTCAAACGTATTTTTCTCAGTACGGGCTAAGTCGGCTTGTTTTGAGTGCGGAATTACTGATAACGGAGCATCCGAAGTTGGTCAAATGGAAAAACAGAAATTCCCCTTGATTGGCGAGCCGGCATTTCGACAAATCATGAGTGCAACGGGAGAGAACGTTATACAGAATCTTCCACACACTGAACTTTTTGAGCCGTGTTATTGAATCAATCGTTGATGCCGTATTTGTGAGGCTCTGTTTTGAGCATGTAATATTTCACCATTATACGCCTAGATATCTTGCGAAAGACCATGCCCTACTTGAAGCAATCCCCAACAAAACATGACCATAGCTCAGAATGATCGGGTCTGATTATCCCAAGAACTCGGATACCAAAGTTGCAGATGACAGTTAGGGTGGCGAGTATCTTTAAAACGACCGTTGATGAACAGTCCAGATGCGCCTTGAATGAAAACTCGCCTTGGTGTTGTCGATATCACCCCTACAACACCGGTGGTCAAGGTGGACATGAAAAATAATGGTGCGGTATCCGATTGCACCAATTTTCACGCCGTGGTAAAGGTCCACAGGAAGTGGCAGAGTGTTTTCAGGGTGTTTCATACGTATCAGTCCCAGAGAGATTGGAAGTTCTCAAAGAAAGTTGAGTGAAGGCGCAGCAATTTTGACGGGTGACCAGCACTTTTTGAAACGATGGGGTATTGAGATGATGTAAATTCTCATCCGTATCAACTTGATCCGTCGCCCACCTTGATGTCTTCATGTACTCTTTCTCTCTACTTTCTGGTCTCATTGAAATAGCTCAACCACTGCCAGAGACGGGAAGATTCGAAATCAGGGGGCCATGTCGACGTTCAGCATAATATAATTCTCCACACTATCACCTCATTTTCAAATGTGAAAAGAAGAGAGCGCATCGTCAACACGACACAAAAACATCCAAATGTCAATCTTTGTTGTAAATAAATTTCTACTGGAATACTCACCAGTAGCTGATATCCAATTTGACCAGCTGTTCATCAGAATGAGTTGGCAAAGCACCGGTGCTGTCGAATTAACAACCAGAGTCTGGAAGGGACGGAGATACAGGTTCCCAATGCATCTTATACTGCAATGTCAAGGGCAGTATTGACTTCAGTCGTGCCTAACTATTTGCTCAATAAAAGTTTCCAAGTGTGGTCGGGTAATGGAGACTATTGCCACCTCTATATCTGATTCATACGGGACAGAACAGCATCGCAGGCGACATTAACTGACACCTATCAACTTGCAAGGCGTAAGCACTATCTTCCTTCGAGAGGTGCAATGACGTAGAGCTCGTCAGCCCGGAATGACACGTGTATGCCGGGCTTACCGTCGATATAAGACTGAGCAGGATCCCTCCAGGTAACTCTCCAGAAAAAGGTATCTAGTTATCCTTCAGTCCCAAGAGGTGCTGGCTATTCGCAAGATACCAACAGAAACCTCAAGCAAACACTACTCAACATGGCAGACTTAGACACAACCGCGGCAGAGGCGCACTTCAGCGCAACGGCCGCCCGGTACGAGAAAATGACCGGCGGAGCAACTCGTGCCGTAGCCCGACACCTCCTCACCCTACCCGAACTCGCCGGCTTGCTCACGGGTGCGGGAGCCGTCTTACACGACAACGCCTGCGGAACCTGCATCGTGTCCGAGGAAGTCCTGCAGCGCAACCCAGATGTCACCATCCACGCTACCGACGTGGCCCAGGGTATGATCCAGCTGGCCGAGGCCAAGCTCGGGAAAGTCTCGGGCGCTCAGGTCGCCATCATGCCGGCTGAGAAGCTCACCTTTGCCGACGCGACCTTTACGCACAGCATCACCAACCTCGGCATCCCGTTCTTCAGCGACGGGCCGGCGGCTGCGCGCGAGATTTACCGCACCTTGCGTCCGGGTGGCTTCGCCGTTGTGACTTCGTGGTCGCATCTTGGCTATATCGAGGATGTCATCGTCCCCGTGCAGCGCGTTGTGCGTCCGGACGCGACGCCGTTTCGAGTGCCCGTGCCGCAGAAATGGTTCACTGCCGATGGCGTGGCGCAGTGCTTGCGCGAGGACGGCGGCTTCGAGGAGATGAAGGTGGTGTCTTACAGGACTTGGTATGGAGCGCCGAGTAAGGAAGAACTCGTCGAGCTGTTGATCAGTTCCTGGAAGGCGGTATTTTGGGGCACATGGCCCGAGGACGACCAGCGCCGGTTTGATGAAGAGCTGATCAAGCAGGTTGGTCGGGTCAGTCAGGACATTACACTTCAGACTGGAGAGCCCGGCGTGGGCGTACCGCTCGATTCCATCATTGTAATCTGTCGTAAGTAGCTGTGATACCGTCGACGTGAGTAAGGCTTGACCTCTTCTGTATGTGGTCAGTGATGGGCAGAAATGGTCTCAATATCACACAATCTCTGCGTTTCTTTGATCTAAAAAGAATGAGTCTTCGTCACATATATCAATGATGAGTTCCTATTTCAATCCTCCGCGCACTTGGTCTATTTTCTCCCAAGTGCTTAGCAGGAAAACTTTATGCGTAAGCGGGGAGTGTTTAGCAGACAAAACTGAAGACACGGTTTCTGTAAGCTGAGGACCTTCAGTTCAGATGGCAATTATTACGGTAGGGTAATAAGAATGCTACCCGCAGGAGTCATAGTCTTCATTCAGTTACAACATTGGGTGCTATCAAACTACAGATCGCGATAGGACTTCAGAATGTACTTGTTCCTTAATTTCGCGTGTCATACTTAACCAGTCCATCTTCTCTCAGTTAGAAATAAGATGGTTCCGTGTTAGACCTAACCCAGAATTGGCAGATTGATCTAAGCTGACAAGCCAACAGTCTCAATCAAGAGTCCCAATAACTACTCATCAACCCACGCCCCGGGCATTCGACTCTGAAATTCCAGTCTCTTCGTATACCCAGCTTTGTACCTCCTCTTCGCCTGCTTGCGCTCGAATCGACTATCCATCAGATCACACGCGCGATCCAACCCAGCCCATTTTGCCCTATCAAATGAGGGTTCGTTTGCTCTTGGGCGATAATAGAGTCCGCGGTCGAGCGGTGGATAGAAGGGGTAGCTTGGTACGTCGGATGTCTCCCCTGGATCGCAGTATTTTGCTTTCCATTTGGGCATTTTCCAGGCTAGGTGCATCTGAGTGGTGCCAGGTCTCGTCTTCACATGTCTAAAGCCAAATGAGCTTTCCTGCTTCAAATGAGGGAACTCCGTAAAGAGCTCGCGTACAGAGCATGAGTCGGCGATTTTCTCGATCAAACAAGGCAGCCATCTGCCTCCTGACTCTTGAACAGCAAACTCCCTCGAGTACAACGTCTCATGTTTGATCCACTGAGGTGATTGTCTCTTGCCCCAGCTTGAAGCGCAGTGCTGGATTTCCACCTCCAGGTAGTGTTGGATTTCAATACCAGCTTTCTCCAACAGCTTCAGCCAGGCTTGGACTTCATCCAGGGCTTTCTTCGTAGTATCGGCGTGTTCTAGAATTATGTATAAAGCGCTGAACCCGCTGTTTCTGACAAGTGACTGGGGCCAAAGTGTGGTGTGCACATCCAATCCCCTTGAAACAGCCTGTGTAATGATGAATGCCCATCCTTCGATGCCGTATACTTCAAATGGGGGGGAACGTCTTCCGAGGAAGGCATCGACAACCTGTCCCCAAATGCACAGGTTTAATGGTGCCCATTGACCGGATACAAAAGGCCTGCAAGCATCTATGCACGAGCTGATATATTCTGGCTCATAGATGCCATCTATGAGGATACCAAACTCGAAAGGCGCAAGCAGATTCCCTCGTAGATTAATGTACGCGCAGGCACACTCCGGTTCTGCTGTTGAAGACACCCTAAGCCTGCCAATAGGAGACAAGTGGGCTCTGATGGTTCGAGCGGGTCAGCCTGGCTTTTTGAGTTAAACAGTATATCGCTAGTGGTATTCTACAGACCTTTGAGAAATGTCAGGAATCTGGTGCTGTAAAAATTGGCAGATATCATAGGCCTTAAACATTGTAGCCATCTATGACTGTTCATCAACAAAAGGTATTTAGACGCTTAGAACACATATTCACTCACTCCATATAACGATGTCTCCGAACTCTCATACCGATCCAAGGTCACGTTCGTGGATGGCATAAGCAGGCCGTCGCTGAAGAGTGTTTGGAAGTCTTTCAGCCTCCCCAAGCTAAACGCACGCCAAAGACGATCACCAAGCTTGCTTTTACCAGGAGTCATATCCAGTACGTGCGGAAATTGTATAGAAACGGACAAGGGGCTAAGACAGCCTCGTTGCACACATAACTTAACAAACAGACCGAATAAAAATGAGCCTGCGAGAAATAGCACATCGCCTTGGATGACAGAATCAGAGCCATTGAAAATTGCCGATTTTCTTCGTGTACTTATCTGCTCCAAGTAGAACACAGAATGCCAATTTCGTTTCCAATGCTTGATTTGAACCTCGGAGTCGTCTCTGATCGCTTGGGGTTTGACAAATCTTGGGTCAGGCATTCTGTCTTGAGTGTAGCCCTGGCCATGAGAAGATACAGTACGAACGGCGACTGGCTTATATGAGGCCATAGGCGGTCTCAGGTTCATAACCCTGTACGAGTTTAGTTAGATTAGCCCACACCAGATAGCTTTGGAGTATCGACGTACAGTAGATTTGTGGTCATATGTAATTGAAGCGATCTCAGTGACTGGTCCAGATCTTCATTACACTGCCGTATCGTGCCTCTGTACTGTAAAAACAATATTCCCATAGTGTTGAACGGGCGGCGTTTTCTGCTTAGGCCAGGTGTGATACTACTGATAATGCTATGAAACCGCGAGACCTTATCCCGGCAGTCGGTCATGATCTTGTGCAGCTTCTTGAGCAGTATGGCGTCCCATGGCTTTGGGGTCTGCTCGTAACAGTTGAGTGCGGCCTCGAGCGAGCGGCAGATTGCTTCGATGTCGTCAAGTTTGTCGGAGAGGCTGGAGATCTCCTTTGCAGCTGACTTGTAAGTGGCAATCAATTCCTGAATGGCTGCGGTGGTTTGCATCAGCTGCATCGCCAATGAGACGACACCGAACGTCAACGATGCGGGATCCATGGTGAATTAAGACGGTACGGGAACAAGTAGCTACCAAAGATGAAAAGATGAAGTTAATGTGAAATACCAGGCAGGCTGCGCGCGGGGTTCCAACCGACTTTTTCCCCGTCGCCACCGATCAAATCAGCCCAAGGCTCATTTTCAGGCACCGCGCAGCCAGGCCCCTCTACCATTGGAGGGCTCCTCGTCAGGCTCTCTGGTAGGCCGCATCATGCATAGGTGATGTGTGCAGCAAGATTACCTCATTGCTACTACCTGTAGACTGACTGACGCACCCATAGCCAGGCCAAGCGTACATTACCTGCTTCGTTCTTCGAGGTCTTTGCGATCGACTATCAATTTTCTAGTCACGTTATGACGGTTTTCAGAGTTTCCGCAGCCATGGGTAGACGGACAGTACGCAAGGAAAGCCCTAGGTTGCCGTAACCTAGTAGCATATCCCTCCACTCCCGCCGTGAATCACCATCTATGTTATTCAACTTCATCCGACACAATGGTTCAAACCTTGCAGCAAAGTCTGATTCACAACAACAAGGTTTTAGGAACGAGATATAAATATTACCAGGTCCCGGAATTTTCTCCAATCACCAACGGGCATTCTTTATCAAAGCGGCAGGTATTCCTCGACACACCAACGTCTGTCCCGACCAGTCGGAACTTTTCAACATGTTGTTCAATTTCCCAGCAGAGATCTTGCTCATGATCACCGACAACTTGCCCATCGCATCGCTCATTCAGCTCGCCCTAGCTTGTAAACCCCTTCACGCGATCCTGTTCCCAACTGGAGAATTTCCAGACCTTAGCAAAGCCGACAAAGCCGTCACACTGTCAATGCTGGCAAAAGACCAGCCGAACATGGTTGTCTGCTTCGACTGTTTTCGACTGCGCCCGTTCGAATACAACGATGCCATCGGCTGGGAGGCGCACAGGCATCAAGGCTGTACTGAAGAATTAAGGCCATACCCTCGGGGAAGAGGCAGGTCCGCCACTTGGCACAGAGCGTATAACTTGAGGAGGTATATGTGGCAGTACTGGGGGTCTCGCAATGAAGGCACTGCACTGGACTTTTCCGAGGTCTACTCGGTCATGAAGCGTCACTTCTGTGGCGCCACGCACGGATTGCCTCTTTCGGGTCTCAGGCAATCCTTCAGTTTTGAGCGATACCTTTCTTCCAGTAACGGCCAGATCTCGAACACCTGCCATTTCCCGCTCCATCAACATCGTCCCGGTAAACTCCATTACACGCGACTCCTGCGCAAGTTGGCTGGGGATCAAGCCTTTCCCTGCCCTGGTCACCGGTACAGTGTTCCGCAGGCATTTGGTGTGGGTGAAGTGCGCAGAAAATGGCACGAGAGCCATGGAGAAACCTTTGATGACCAGACAATCCCTCATTGGGTTGATTCTCACTTGAAAATGAACGATAACAACCCGGAAACCAACCATAACGTTCGTTGAGCTTTGCAGCAGCAGCAGTTGGATAAGAAATCTAGATGAATCTTGGTAGTTTTAGGGATTGGATGAACTTATGTTAGATGGGTTTCTAGTAACTGGCTACGGCCTGAAAGCGAATAATGTCATGGCGATAGAAATTTGATACAAAAAGCCATTGCGAGGTGAGGTGTCATTACCAAGGTACCGGTGACAAAGGTTCCTATGCGAGCCTCATGCAACGTCGGCACCACCTTGTGAGCGAACGGCTTGTGTGGGTCGCGGACATTTAAGTGTAGATCTCACCAAAAATGTCGTTTGGGCGGGCCGGGATCCAGCGTGCAGCACAACCAGGTTAAATTGAGGAGAGTTAACATACATCCATTCCAACCAACAATGCCGCTGCTCAGCGACGGACTCAAGCACCGACTAACAAATTCAGGCGCAAAAATACAAACGCAACCTGAAGGGTCAGAAACTCCACAGGGGCCAGCCGAACCAGGCTGCGCACCTTGCTCCCAAACCCTGGGTCCTGTTGACCACATTTACGTCATGAGTGCTCCACCGGGTTTGTTGTACTCCGCCCAAGTCCAAGATGAGGCTCTCAAGTCAAACGAGCTTGATGCCCCATCCCAAATTACTCCGTCAAACAGTGCTGCCATGCTACCAGGCGGCAGCAAAACTCCATATCCGATCGAAATAAATAAAAAAGGCGAGAACCGAGCGCCATGCGAGGTGTAGAAGAATACGAGGAATATGAATGAAGTCGAAAATCTCGCGAGAAGAAATGTCTAAGTCGCAGGTCCGATCTGGGTATATGTGGAGAAGCAGGTTGAAGACAGCTTATTGCGGCAGCAGGTTCTTGGACTCCTCATCGCTGAGGAGGATCTCGTGGACAGGGTCTCGACGGTTCTCCAATGGAACATAATCGCAATCGACGTACGAGGGCAAGAAGATTTCTTCAAGTCAGGGTGGTTAGCCGAGGGGGGGTGCAGGTCTGAGACACGGCAAACATACCTGGATTCCAAGCGAAGCCCTGGCTAGAAGAAAGGTACGAGATCTGTTTTTGCGTTAGTTTATGAATACCGAACGGGTCGGACCCAGCCGGCGGTGGTCCCATGGGCCCACGGCGGCGGAGTGGGAGCACGTACCAGGCGAGGAGGCCCGTCCGGGTCGCCGATGTTAATGACAGTGCATTCTTGCTTGGAGAGGTTGGAGCCTAGGAGAGGGGGTCAGCGAGGGTTGCAGGAATGGGTAACCTCAGTTGCGCCATCCGAGACAGTCATGTCATCACGGACGAGGCCGTGTGAGGTGAGGGGGCTTTGTGGACGCAGACGGCGACGTACTCAGGAGGCTCTGGCGGCGGACGTGCATCGCCTTGGTCTTGCGGGCCGAAGGCGGGGAGGACGACGGCGAGCTGGAGTAGGGGCTGTTGGCGGAAGAGCCGGTGCCCTTTGGAGACTGGTGATACGAGGGTGTGGCCGAGGGACCAGCGGGAATGGCGATGGAAGACGACATGTTTGCAAACGGACGACCTGGCGATGCGGCCGGACCGGGAACGAGGGGTATGTGGATGGTGGCAGCAGCGGTAGGCCGGTGGCAGACGGAGGTGACGAGCGGTCTCTAGCAGAATGACGCAAGAGGACGCAAGAGGGCACAAGAAGAGACGGGAAATACGGCAGCGTGGTGGTCAAGGTGAGAAAGAAAAGAGAAGGCAGACAGCGGCGGCAAGGAGGAAAAGGTGGAAGGTTGAGAATGACAGCCGACTTGGGAGGTTTCAAGATGCAAGTGACTGGTGACTTGTCGACTTCCCGGTTGCCGACGGGCCCAGGTGCGGTGGCCAGTGATTCACTGCCGCATCATCCCGTGAGCGGGCAAGTGACTTGAGTGCAGGCAGATAAGCCACACCCCGTCTTTGACCCCGACCGACCGGGCCACGACGGGACACCGACACCGTATTGAACTGTCCAGACACACGGTACTTTGGGCTTGGCCTGGAACCGGCCCACGGACGGCAAGGCACAAACGGTACCTCAACGCATGACAGGGCATGGATCATGGCTGCTCCGGTCGGCCTCGCTCACCTCTGTTGTCAGTGCACTCCGAGGTACACACAGTGCCGCACACTACCTCGTTCGTCTTAGACGTCCTCACCGAGAATCGCGGGGGGACCTTATCACCACCAGGTATCGGGCGAATGACAAGCATCCAGCACACGGCTGTAGCACTGCGTAGCCTCCAGGACCCTCCGTGCCTCCTTGCCTCACAGCACAGAAGACAGGGATCTTGCGCAGGGCGAGCCGCTCTAGCCTCCATGACCCCATCCGAGATCCGCTAACGTGCTCCACGACGCTCCGCTTCTCACCCGGTGCCGTGCGGTACCTCAACGAGTTCAAAGACCCCAAGGTTCATTGCCCAAAAGATAAAATGCAACGTGCTATGTCCCCGTACCATTCCGTCAGTTGTAGCTGATATGTACATGTACCAAGCGTCCCCACACGGTGGTGGGGGCTCCTGTGGAGGCCACCCACCGATAACCGGCCAATGCAGCGCTGTGGCTGGCCCTCACTGGAGCCTCTGGGCACCCTTCCAGAGGCCCTGGAGCCTTGGGGCCTTGGAGCCTTGCATGATGAAAGCCACTCTTCGCCCCGGTCTCCACTAATCATCGTGGACCAACCATAGCTCTTATAGTCTGGCCTCAGCTGTCTTCTCCCCTCCTTGCAGGCAAGCCATCACGTGATTGGATTTCCAGACTCTCGCTGGGGCTGCACCCAGATGACTAAGCCCGGCTGAAGGCGGGAGGTGACCATAGCTCTGTGTCGTCGTCGTCGTTGCTGGCGCCTGGTCGAACTGGCATCCAACTGAAGAAGCTTCATCATCTGGAAACAGCACCACCAGCCCAGCTTCCTCCTCAACCGACACCACCTCTGCCCAATCTCGATCCCGATTCGCGATACCTCACACCTCGCAGCCGATCATCTTCCCCCTTCCGAAAGCGCAAATATGGGCGACGTCGCCGTCGAGAACCCGGCAAACCAACTGCCACCTCACAAGAAGGCCGCGCCCTCGGCCATCCCGACCATTGACAGCTTCGAGGGTGTGACGATTGAAGGTGGCGATGACTATGCGAACCTCAAGAAGCTCCAACGGCAACTAGAGTAGGACGCTCCCGGATCCATGGCTGGCCTCCACACGACAGTGACTGACGCATTGCCGCGTAGATATATCCAGTTGCAAGAGGAGTACATCAAGGATGAGCAAAGGTTTGTCGTCCCGGGAACATCACGACCATCTGCTCGCACGGGCGCTGACCATTTCCAGGAGTTTGAAACGCGAGCTGGTACGAGCTCAAGAAGAGATCAAGCGAATTCAGAGCGTGCCTCTGGTTATCGGGCAGTTTATGGAGGCCATTGACCAAAAGTACGCCAATTTCTTTTCAATCCCGCCCTTCTCGCAGCGCAGCTAACCGCCCTGCTTCCTACAGTACCGGTATTGTCCAGTCCAGCACTGGATCCAACTATGTCGTTCGAATTCTCTCCACCCTCGATCGCGAGAAGCTCAAGGCCTCTTCCTCCGTCGCCCTCCACCGACACTCCAATGCCCTCGTCGACATCCTCCCCCCAGAGGCCGACTCCTCCATCGCCATGCTCGGCTCCGACGAGAAGCCCGACGTGACGTACGCCGACGTCGGTGGTCTCGACATGCAGAAGCAGGAGATCCGCGAGGCCGTGGAACTGCCCTTGACACACTTTGATCTCTACAAGCAGATTGGTATCGACCCGCCCCGCGGCGTTCTGCTTTACGGTCCCCCCGGTACCGGCAAGACCATGCTGGTCAAGGCTGTCGCCAACTCCACCACCGCCAACTTCATCCGCGTCGTCGGCTCCGAGTTCGTCCAGAAGTATCTCGGTGAGGGTCCCCGCATGGTCCGAGACGTCTTCCGCATGGCTCGTGAGAACTCGCCCGCCATCATCTTCATCGACGAGATCGACGCCATCGCCACGAAGCGATTCGACGCCCAGACCGGTGCCGATCGTGAGGTGCAGCGTATCCTGCTCGAGCTCCTCAACCAGATGGACGGTTTCGATCAGACGTCCAACGTCAAGGTCATCATGGCCACCAACCGTGCCGACACCCTCGACCCGGCTCTGCTACGACCCGGCCGTCTCGATCGCAAGATCGAGTTCCCCTCTCTGCGCGACCGCCGCGAGCGTCGCCTCATCTTCGGCACCATCGCCAGCAACATGAGTCTCGCCCCCGAAGTCGACCTGGACTCCCTCATCGTCCGCAACGACCCCCTCTCCGGTGCCGTCATCGCCGCCATCATGCAGGAGGCCGGTCTGCGCGCCGTCCGCAAGAACCGCTACAACATCATCCAGAGCGATCTCGAGGACGCCTACTCCAGCCAGGTCAAGGGCACCAGCGAAGACAACAAGTTTGACTTTTACAAATAATCGCGTTGCGCCTCAAACCCTTGCGTCGTCACCAGGATCTGCTACTGCGCGATGTGTGTATTCTCCGCTGTACAACCTAATCTGGGGGATAATCCGGATCGCGAAAAATTTACATGAGCAACAACCGCACCTTTGGCTTTGGGATCGGAGGGGAGGCGGCAAGGGGAAACAGGAGAATGGCGATGGCGGACTAGATGGGTCTTTGTAATAAGCATGGAGAGGTGGGTGGGCATGAGTGAATGGAGGGGATGAGCTTCACTTGACCATCCCTAGAATAGAATCGATGGGCGTTCTAGGCTTTCTACGGATGGGTGTGTCATTTTGCCTCGTCTCTCTCTAAGTCTCCAATTTGTCTCTTAGATCTTCTCCCGATATTCAACTTGTACAACAACCAAATATCTAGCTGTCATGGAGTCACACGCCAAGTCGTCACAGCAGTCTGTACTTCGTTCAAAGTTGCTTTCCCCACCAGTCACCGATGTTGGGTAGTTCAATTCATTGAAAGGCTTTTTATTTTCCTCCGTCTATGTAGGTCTCAGACCGTTTCCATTCCCCGTCTCCGATCCTTCGTAAGGGGCATAACCCTGTCTCTTCCGGCATTGGTCTGTCCTACTGGTTGTGTCATGGTACTGCTCATTACAGTACATGTGGGTAAAGCAAAGCGAAAACAATTCCTTTCCGAAACTCCGTTACCTTGTCTTTCCGCTTTTGTTTTCCACGTTGGATCCTCCCGTCTATTTTGATATTGTCCCCCATTCATGCTTGCCAGTAAAATCACAAGAGAAAACAGAAAAACGCGCTTAGCTAAAAAAGGGAGGCGTCTCCCCAAGTCGGGCCTTTGTGAACAAAAACTAGAAATACACACTCGGGTAAAGTCATGGATGAACGCCGGGGTATCTCATCCCGATTCAGTCGGGGTGGTATCGTGACGAGCCCAACCCAAGAACTTTACCGAGGGTAGCAGTTGCGAAGTGAATTTTTGGTCGATCAATGTTCAGCAGTTCCGAACGGCGTCGTTGTCGAGCTATCATTACCCATTGTTCCATCGGGAGAGATGGGAATTGTTCTGCACTGTCCAATACCTCTTACTCAGAATGCCCAAGAAAGAAGCGAGTAAGAGTGTGGATGCCGGACGGGAGCCGGACCAGTTGAAACCGGTTTGTGAGAGACAAACAAAGAGGCTGAATGATGCGCTCCGTTGTAAACCGTGGTTGATCCCTGTAAGACAGAGACACACGCCCTGGCGTCCCCTCAGCGGGGACTAGGACAGGTGCGCAAAAACGTATAATGCATGCTGATAGGCATGTGTGGCTCTTTACGAGCCCAAGGTGACGCCGACCTCGAAGAGGAGGTGGACAAATCGGCGGTGCAACTCGATGAAGATGTCTGGTTGCCCGACAATCTCCGCCAGGCCACGGGCCTTGGGAGCCGAGGCACCACCCCCGCCACCCATCCTTCGGGTGAATCCGCTTCCTCCCGTCAGGAAACTACTCCCTCCGCGATCCGGGGCGGCTGAAGGCTCGGCAGCCGGTTGTTTAGGCGCTGGGCCGCCGCCGTAGATGTTGCTACCAATGGGCGACGCATCCGCCGCGCGCTCGGCCTCGGCCTCGGCGAGCTGCTGGATCCAGCCAGCAAGGTCGCGAAAGGCGGCTGAAACAACCGCAAAAGTCTTCATTGCCAGCCGCTCCCTATGCGTGCTGAGGGCCATGAAGGCGTAGACGCGCTTGTGGCCACGTGCATGGACATCCGGGATGCGAAAGATGTAAGCAGTGGTGTAGCCTGCAAGAGCGTCCCCAAAGAAGATGGGGCCGCCGGACACTGCCGAGCCGGCACTTTGCGTGGTGACAAACGCGGGGGAGCTTGAAGATAGGGGCGACGTGGGGGTGGCAGTGGCAGGGGCTCGTGGAAGAGTCTCGAAGGACAGGGTGCGGAGGCAAGAGGCGCGAATGAGCGAGAAGGAATCGGGGAGCACGGGGTCGTGAGTCGAGGTGTAGTTGACGTAGTGAACGTGGAAAGGAGTGCGGTCCGCGGCGGTTGAAGTGCTAGAGCGGGACGTGTCTCGGGAGCAGGTGGAGGACGTGGTGCGCGTGCGCATCCTGTGACTATCATCCCGCTCTCCGTCGGTATCACTCGAGGTTTGGGAGCTGGGAGGCGATGCCTGACCGCCGGCGCCAAAGACCCGTTCTGCAGGAGCCCGTGTTCGCAACGTCGGTCCTCTGGTGTTGGCCGTGAGCTGGGCGTTCCCGGAGCCGCCCTGTTGTCGCGGCGGGAGAGTCATGGCACAGTTGTCGCAAGGCCCTTGCTTCTTGGTGACCGTCTCATCGTAGGTCCGTCGGAAGCTCGAATCGCGACGGGGCTGCTGAGGCTGGGCTGGCCGCGGGCTGTCGGGGGGCGTGTCGATGACAGAAGGCGAGGCGACGCCGTGAGAACCGGGGGATCGCAATAGCGCAGCTTGTTGCGCCTGGGCATCTTGCTCAGAGACGGGAGCGGACGAGCTGCGACTAAGGTTGAGACCCTTCAAAGCTTCGTTGAGTGCAGCCGAGGTTTGGTGATTCGTTCCGGTGGGCTGGGCGCTAGATCGAGGTCGGTTCTCGGTGGAGCTGGGAGCGACACCATCCTCAAAGCAGACAGTGCATGAAGCCGGCAGGCCCTCGGTGACCATAAGGGGGGTCGGTCCATGAAGATCGCAATAGTGAGCGAGACATAGCTGGAGAGAGGACATTAGCTGTTGTGTCTTGCCCATGTGTGTGACAAGCAGCCAGCGGCGCAGGTTGAGCAGGAGGAGGAGGAGAAGGAGTTGCAGTATAGGAGAGAGAAGAGTGAGTGAAGAGGGAAGGTGAAGATGAATAACGGCAGCAAGCGACAATGCTCATTGGGCAGTATCAAATCATCTAGGCCGTGGCGTTATAGTCTTGTTGTGGCAGCTGCGTTGCAGGGGTACAGGCAAGCAAGCATAAGCATAGATGGATGACTGAAGGGGATAAGCAGCGAGGTAATAAGCCATGGTCTTGGGGGAAGGAATGAGGCAGTGATATAGGCCATCCATCAGTGCCCGTGCCAAGGGAGCCATCTCCCGCCGGGGACGGGCCGCACTCGAGGTCATGGGCTTGGGGAGGGATGTGGCACTCGGTGAGCTGGGAAGCTGGGAAGCTGGGGCCTCGATTGTCCGAGGACAGAGACGGAACGGAACCGGTTCGAGAGCAGCAAACAGTCGAGCGGTGAGGCGGTGTGGAAGACTGCTCTATGGACGGACGGGAGATGGGGTGTGTGTGTTGTGTGTCTCTCGGCGTCCAAGGTCCGGGGTGTGTGGTGTTTATTGTGTGCGAGCGAGCGGGAGTAGCAACGTGGTGGGAGCGCAAGCGGGAGTGCGAAGCGGGAGTGAGAGAGGGAGTGAGAGAGGGAGTGAGCGAGGGAGTGAGCGAGCGAGCGAGCGAAGAGATAGTGAGATAGCGAGCCAGCGCATGTCATGGAATGTCAGACAGCGGCGGCTCCTGGGACACTAACAGGGTACGGCAGACGGCCCGTCCATAGGGCACTCACCGGGCAAAGCAGGGAGGGAGGGATGGGGAGGGATGTGGAGGGATCGGGGGGATTGGGAGTCTGGAAGAGGGTAGATGATACGGTACAGGGACAGTACAGGGGGGGGTGGGAAGCCTGGGAGGCAAGGGAAGCGACAGAAGAGGAAAGCAAGAAGCAACGTCGATGAGCGAAAAGGATGGAGGGGACAGGGGACGGACGGAGTGACGGGGCGGGCCATGGAGCGAACGGGAGATTCGCATGTATCATGGGGAGTGAGTGAGCGAGTGAGTGAGTGAGTGAGGTGTGCATGTGAAGAGGGACGGGAGGGAGAGAGAGTGCGTGGTGGCGTGTGTTTGGGTTGCTTTGCCTGCTTGGAGGGATGCTTGCTTGGTTGCTTGGTTGCTTGCGTGCGTGCGTGCGATGCTGTGTCGTGCCGTGTTGTGCTGTGCTTCCCCGTTGATTGCTCACCAGCTTGCTTGCTTGCCTGCCTGCCTGCCTGCGTGTGCTTGCTTGCCTGCTTGCTTGCTTGCTTGCACTTGCTAGACTGAGGAAAGAGAAAACAAAAGCTGAGACATGGGGTACGGCTGTGGAACGTGGGACACGACATGCGGTAGAGAAGCATGGAGCATGGAGCGTGGACCGTGGAGCGTCGTACATGCGGTGGCATTGGGCATTGAAGGCTAAAGGCTGAAAGTGTGTGGTTACTTACAATGTATGTCATGACGTATCGCGTCGAACCGACTGGCGGGCAAACGTTGTCGGCCTTTTTTTTTTTTTTTTTTGCGCTCTATCGATTGGAGGGGTATTTGTTATCCAGTAGGCGAGGTGCCGGCTGATGGGCTGACAACCGGACGCCCAGTCAAGAAGCCGCGGCGAAAGTGCGTGAGAACGCGGGTCGGGTTCACTTCGGTTTTCCGGGGGAATTCGTCCTTCTGGTCTTGGATTCTTGCACGTCGAGCCGTTGAGAGAGTGCCACAGCGCGCGCGGACGCGGTGAGGACAGTGGCGCCGGTTCTGTTCTGCCCGCAGCTGTTGGTTTGCGCTGCTTTGGCGATCGCCCGTCTCGTCGGTAGTGGAGAGAGAGAGAATCAAAGCCAGCCGGATGCGCGGGGGGGAGGCGCACAGTAGTGAGAGGGACGACGACGTGAAAGAGCGGCGATTGTGGAGAGGGAAAACGAGCGAGGCCGCAGACGAGGCCGGAGGCGGAAGAAGAGGATGCGAGACGGGGAAAGGGCAATTAAAAAACGAAGGAGGAGGCGGCGGAACCAGATGCGGAGAGAAGGAAAGGCGACGCCGTTGTTGGCGTGGGTTGCTAGAAGATGGGATTGGGGATTGATGAGAGGGATCGACGGAAACGACGGCGGCCAAAGTTTCGGGGCCTCTTAGCGGAAGGTGAGGTGGGTGCAGGCGTCGCGGTAGAGTCCAGGCGTACGCAGGTAGTACTAGTAGGCGAGCTTCTAGCCTCTTGTCAAGGTAGCCTTTCCAGTTTTCTAGCTTCCAGCCTTCTGGGGTTGTTGACGTGTTGGCGCTGTTGGGGGCGTTTTCCTTGCTGGGTGGTAGGTCGTTGGAGTCCTCTGTTGTTGGAGGCCCTTTTCCTTTTGGGGGGGGGGGGNGGGGGGGGGGGGGGGAGGAAGGGAAAGTGGAGGGTTGGAGAGTTCCAGTTGGAGAGGTGCGCGAAGTAACCCTTCCTGCTTCCCACCGGCTGAAGGTTTCTTGGTTCGGACTTCGGAGCGCGTCGGCGAGTTCTTGGGCTGTCAGACTGCGACTGCAACTCGCAACTGCCGGGCAACTACGACTTTCGAAAACTTGGCGACTTGGGACTGGCTCTTGTTGTCTCGTCTCTTTTTTTTCTCCTTCTTACTTTCGCCAGGGGACTGCGTCTCACACACACGCTCGCGCCTCGTGGCTGGGCTCCCCGGGGGGAGGCTCGTGGCTGCTGTGTGCGTGCGGGCGTGCGGCCGGCCGGCAACAACTGGCGGCAGACCGAATTCGAAGTTCAGCCCGAGACTAAGGTAGGACCGAAGCAAATTTCGGGAACAAAAAAAAAAGGCGAGGATGACGGTGCTGCTGCTGCTGCTGCGACGCTAACACAACGTAACCACACCGCAGATGACGACGATGATGATGCCGGATGATGGCAGCGAGAAGGAAAGAAAGAAGAAGAAAAAAGAGGCATTAGCTCGCTTCCGGAGGGTATGGATGATGTAGACGACGATGGACGGAGGGGCGGCGATCCACGGGGATGGCGGGGTTTTTTTGCTTTATGAAAGAGAACAGACGAAAGCTTGACAGCTAACTGGGCGAGCAAACCGACCCAAGGGGAGGGGAGAAAAAACACCTCTACGAACTAACTCCGTAAGCATGTGGGCGTGGAATCAGAAGCTGTCAGTCTACGACAAGAACCCATGACAAGACAACCCTCTTTTTCCCTTCCCCCCATCGTCCAGACCGGCCCCATCCCGACAGGGGAGGCCCGGGCATGGGATAGCAGGATCACAATCGTGCCAGCGCGGAGGACACCGGCGTCACGGGCGGGAAACGAGGAGAAGGGCTGAGGGAAGAGAAAAGGTGGGAAAAGCCTCCCCCAGCCAGTTGTGTGGAACCCCGTCGTCGCGATGCTGCTTGCTTGCTATGTGCGAAAGCCACACGAACACGGACGAAGCCTCGTTTTCCCGCGGGACGAGGACGGGGACGCTCTGCAATTGCAATTCCACTTGTAATTGGGGTCCTCCGGTTGGACACCCCCGACCAGCGCCGGGTGGGTTTCCTCGGTGGCTTGGTCGCTGCTCCGACTGTCGGTCCAGGGGGACAGGGGGACTAGCTTCCCAAACCAAGACAGGCCACCGGCGCAAAGAAACCCAAGAAAAAAAGACGGGGGGCGGAACAAGGCACCACACACACTCTCTCTCACACGCACATGAACCGGGGGGAAAGGAGACAAGAAGGCCAGCGGAACAAATAGGCGTAGAGTGACGGGCGGGTTTCGACTCTGGAGGGGGGAAGTCTTTTTTAGTCCGCTGCCAAGACCCCATTGCCGGGGACACGGCGCACCCAGAGAAGAGTCTAGCGTTCTGGAACTGAGAAGCTAGAATATGTAAGGGAAAAGAAAGAGAGAGAGAAAAAGACCAAGCAATTGCCCGGGGGGGGTTCCTAATGCTGGAACCTCTGTGTCAGCATAGAAGGTACGTAACATGGCAAACGGGTACGACGCATGGTAGGCAGGCGGTTTTAGAGTACGAAAGAAGGAAGAGGGAACGAGGTCCTCTCGATGAGCCGCGATGTGCGAGCAACTCAAGGGTGAAGGGGAGTGGAGAAGCAGAATATACATGCCGCCAGCAAAAAGGTACCGACGGGGGGGGAGGAGGAGAACGCACATGGTCGGGACTCGGGACCGAGTGGGAAGAAGAGGGCTCCACTCGTCGCGTGCGCCGGTTGCCAGAACAAGGATCAGTTGGCTGGGAGCCCCCGTTGGTGATGGATGGTTTTGACCAGGGAGGGGGACCGAGGTGGAGCAAGCAGCACAAAGAGCAGAAAGGGGAGTGGAGGGGAAACGCACAATGGCCCAGGACGAGGCAAGACGGCGATGCGAGGATGCGAGGATGCGCATGTGGAAGTGGGATGTGGGATGTGGGGACCGACAAACGTGGGACCGTGGCTGGGTGTTCAGACGAAGATGGAGCTTTTCAGTGCCGAGATATTTGACATGTCAAAGGGTCGTCCAAGAAGGCAACGTCAATGCTGGTTCAGGCCCGTCGGGGCTGGCCAAAGACAGCTGCGCCTGCGTCTAGGACAGCAAGGAAAGCAGGAAGCAGGTCGAAGCGCCGACATCCGTAGACAGTCAGTCCTCACTCACTCCCTTGCTTCGAGCAAGCTACAGCAACCCGCATTATTATTACCCACTCCGTACCAGCAACTCCATCAAACGTCGACTCACCTCCTCGGCCAACCAAGAAAAGACTGAGAGGAAAAATGCCCCCCTCAAACCCCAGTGGACCCGGCAGCCAGCCAGAAGAGCCTCAACACACGACGATAATGCCTCTCCACACGCGCGTTCCAGACCGGTTTCCCGCTTTTGCATCTGATCCGACAACCTGGGGAGGGGAGGGGGACCAGGTCAGAGTGGGCTGAGAGGCCAGGGTCGTCGTTGATTCACCAAGAGGGAAGGGGGGACCGACAACTTTCCACTTTCACTCTGTCCGGGACGTCCTTTTGTGATGCCATTCGCGCAGGACCAGTTAGTTATCCGGGGTCGGGGCTCAGAATGCAGTTCAGTCTAGGTAGTCGGTTGCAGGGGGGGGAGCTGCCATGGCGTGGGCGCATGGGGCGGTCCTCTGTTCCCTGTTGAGTTGACATTTTGGTACCTTCTCTCCATCGCTCGGCCGTCCTCTTTTTTGCTTCCAGAAGGCTTCCTGGAAACCCGGAAAGCGGGTCGTCGGCCATGGGGGCGCGCGGACGAGCGAGCGCCCTGTGCTTCTGTGTGTTTTTTTTTACGCCCATGTCCACCACCAACTAAAAGCACCAAGTGCCTGGATTGCCCAGCTTTACCCAAACAAGGTGAGTCGAAGTTTGATGACATGGAGATGATGGCGACCTGTGTGCGTCTGTGTGTCTGCGTGCGCGCGCGCGCGTGTGTGCGTGTGGGTGAGCTGGCTCCTCGCGGCTCCGTGTTTCCCTTGGTGCGCGTTCCCGAGTCGCAAACACACACAAACACGCAAGTGCCACGACAGCCTCATTCTCCGTCCGGCACGCCCTGTAATGTTTTCCCGCCATGTCTGAGAAGAAGTCGTTCCAAGTGACCCCCTTCCCCGCTCCTTCGGTCAACTCTGCATCCTTGACCTTGCGCATTTCTTGGTGATGCCCGACGTGCGCGCATCTCTTCTCGCTTGCTTGTCAGCCAGACGGGGGGGGGGAGGGCAGATCGGTCAAACCCACGCTGCGAGGTAGCATTCCAGGGCGGGTAAAATTAACAAGTGCATCGCGTCGGACGTGACACACGGACTTGCCTGGCATGGAAAAGCCTCCGGCCGTCATTGGTTTGATGAGAGCTGGAAGGGAAGGGGACTTGGTGCTACGAATGAGACCGGCGAACGGACGTTGAGATGAGCCCATGTCCGCACGACCCCTCCCCATGCCATCATCGACCTGGAATCCTCCTCGCCCTACCTCGCTCTCGAGCATCGAGTTTGATGATAATCCAAGCCACCTTCGAGTTCGGGGTTGACCACACAAACAGCTCGTTCCCCAACGTATGGGGCAACGGCGCTTGACAAGTGGTAGTCCGCTTCACCCAGCACGTTCACCGGGGATGAAGCTCAAGCTGCACACGCACGCGCATCCGTGCAGCGTGCATGGCGGGAACAGCCACACTACGAATGCACTCTTGGCAATGGCATTCGGGAGTCGTACGTCTTTTTTTCTTCTTTTTTTTTATTGCTTGGCTAAAGGCCCCGACAAGATGGGTTTGGTATTGTCAAGGGGAGATGGGGGGGGGCCCTGTCAACTTGACATGGAATCAACGCCGTCTTCGTTCGTCTCCCCGGATAGCTCCGATTCTGTGACCTGTGCCGCAATGCGTCGACCCATTCGTTCCTGGGCATCTCGATGCCTCTGCAGCGGACATGGCCTCGACGGGATATCTATCTCTTAGCCAGATGCGTCGTAGAATAAACCTGTTCAGAAATCTCAATCTCATCTCTCTCGCACACCGTCGTCCCGTATCGAAAAAAAACTCAAGCACGTGCCTCTCGCGTTGATTGCCGAACCGCAACACGGGCTCGGCTCCTGCGGTCCCACTCACTCCTCCACGCCCCCCCTTCCACGATGCTTCCAAGCATCTTCCATGGCGGCACGCCCACCCCGACGACGCCCCAACTCTCCGCATCTTCGCGTCCTCGCTCTGCTTGAAACCAACTTCATTTGGCCACTCCGAACCTCTTTTTACCCTCACCGCCCCCCCTCTTGCCGCGACTCCTCTTCCCTCCCGTCGCCGTCGGGGCTTCGTGCATCGCGTCGTTCCTTTTTCAGCCCTTCCAGCATGCGCCGTCTGCCGTCTGCCGTCTCCGGGCAGGCAAAAACGAGACGACCCGGCCCCTTGATTCGCTACCCTCAGGCTGTCTTTCGCTCATCCGCGCCCCCCCCCACTGACGTCCCGCGCATGTGCAAGGGCGATCGCGTGTCTCACCCTTTACAAGCGAATCCAGAAGTCGGGGTTTCGAAACGGGGCAAACGGGCTGCGGCATTGCTTGGATCCTTGGCCGTGATCCGAGGGCCGTGAGTTTGGTCACCCCCCCGCGAGATGCCCAAGAGCCCGACATGACGGAGCCCAAGATGACGAGTCGCTTTTCACCCCTCGATGGTGGATCGGCGGCACTGAAACCAGCCTTGTCTTTAAAAGAGGTCGCTCTGTCTTTCCATAGGCGTTCTTCTCTCTTCCCTCCCGTCGATCACACACGGCCGAACCCAGGGTTTTTGCACGAGATGAGATGAGACGCAGCAGTCGTCGCGATCGGACCCATACCTGATCACCCACATGGGTTTGTTTTTCCTGCTCCCTGCCGACCACTGCTACTTTCTGACATGTCGTTGTCGCCCTCGTGAGCTCGGACATTTGCAGAGCGTTGGTCGTTGCGGATGGGAGTTGTTTGTGGCTGGCCAAAGTTCCCTTCAGCTTGGCCCTCCACGGCTCCGAGGAGCAAACGCCACGCCCCCTCTGCTGCAGCTTCCCGGTCGATCTTGTTTCAACGCTCGTCCCATTCCAGTCCGCCTGTCCGCCTGAAGCGGAAATTCGCCTGGGAGTGTCTCGCATGCACATGGAGGGAGCGGCGCAGCCCAACGACACCGCCGCCCTCCAAAACGCATTCCCCGGTGACGCACTCGCAGCTGATGCAGCTCCAGCAGGTCTCACTCCCCTCCCGTTAGGTTCCGGAACCGGACCAAAGAAGAAGGGGACGAGCTCGTAGCTTCATTTTTTTGCTTTTTCTTGCTCCTTGGGCGCCTCGAGAAGGCCTGGCTTGTCATTATCGCCGATTCACATCGCGGCCGCCGAGGCACGGGTCCGCACCGAGGTCTCGGCCAGGCCATCTCAGTCTGTTCGGTGTAGGCGGTGGGGGATGTAGTCTGGTGACCAGCTCGATTAAATGACGAGTCTCTTTGGAAGTGACATCGAGTGATTCACAATCAGGCCGAAAGTAGAGTCTCGGCGTTGCACGGGCCGTTGGGTTGGGTTAGCCATCCCCAATTGTTTGAGACTGTAGTTGCCAGTTCACGCCCACCTAATAACGACACATTGCGAGATCAGCGGTCAAGACCATCGGCTGTAGTGACAGGTTGCGGCTTGTGTGTGTATGGCTCAGAAAGTCTCTCGGTTAGTCAAAGAGTCGGCAAAAGAGATGGAGGCATGGTTATGATTCGCTGAGCTTGGCAGGCCTCATGTCTCACTCTCATCCGACTACTTCCCTTGGCCCAGATGACGAGGTCTTCCTCTCCTTCCCGATTGAGGAGTAGATTATATCACGCCAAGCCTTACATCCATCAACCGCAAGATAGAGAAGTGAGAAAAGAAGGCTAGGGTTGTTTCCTCTGTTTGGCACCTGTCCCATAAGTCAATCAAGGAAGGGTGCTGGGAATGCATCTCCGCACGTTCTTACCCGGGAGTCTTCCCTTGGAAGAGATTGCTGAGCGGAGGTTGTTTCGAAGATTTTCTGATAGCTCTCGCTGTGGCTGTCGGGCCATTGTTCTTGATCGATTCTCCAACAATCAGCAGTCCGGCTTTACGCGCTTCTATACCTCGGCGGGGCATGATGGTCCCGATACCTTAAGGTGCTGATTGTTCGGGCTACGGAAATCTCTCGCGGTCACGTCAAATCCTAAACTTGGTCATTTCTTGATCGGTCGGGCGTTAGGCAGTCTTTCCTAAAGTCTTTGACGCATCGTGTGGGATGGTGAAAGTATAGACCGTGTGAGGGGAGCAAATGTTCAAAAGTAGCCGTAGTTCACCTGGATAGACTTGTTCTTAACTTAAAGTCCCCGACAATCCGCTATATATCCAGACGCAATGTGTTTCTACTTTTCTTTTGTCCTACTCGCCTTTCGAGGGAGAGTCGTCGAGGATGGTCATTCAGCATTTACCGATACATTTAATTGCGTAAAATGATAGCTTTGACTACCAGCATCCAGCTTAAACGGACAGCAAAATAGCATGACTTACTTCTCGTGGTTCAAGTGACACCAAGCTAATAGATAGTCTTGATATCTTGTCCAGAAAACACTATGCCCCAATGTCCATCTGATAGTTGACGTTATTATCATACTCAACAACGGTCATCCCTGACGAACAACGTGTCTTGAAGTACTGTCCAGTAAATGAAATAAACATATCGCAAGGGAAGCCTGCTGGTCACAAAAACCAGCATGCCAGTCTTTGGCATTTTGTCACAATTCCTCGCCTTTCGTAGTACTTATCAGCGGCCTATGCTCTCGTCACGGCACCAACATCCTATCCGTTGAGATGTATTCAAGGATCCCACGGATAATGACAGACTATTGCGCTGGTTTCCCAGATGACAGATCTCCATGGCGTGCTATTTCGCCTATATGCTTATTCCCTAAGTTGCTCACACCCAACTCTGCCGATAGAGGCAACTCACAGCCAGTATTACAACAAACTACAGTGTCTCGTTTCAGAAGAATCATTTTTCTGCTTGTCCTCGTTCCATGAGCATAAGCCGCCGATATTCCTGCTAGATTGACTTTGAGTTGGGCTTCCATTTGAATGGCATTCGAGTGTGGTTAATCTTCGTTTCGAGAGCACGAGTTTCCTCCTGAAAGTCAATGAGGCACCCACGGATGTCCAGCACCAACCAAAAGGCTCTTACCAGCAGCACACTAAAGGCCTATACGGTAATTCATCTCCATTAGATGAGTCCTAGGGAGTTTATCTACAGATAAGCCATCTTCCTGTCGTCGTTTTGTGCCGGGGGTAGAAAGAAGTAGTCGGTTGGGCCTCGTGAACAAAAGCATGAAGCTGGGCTTGATAGCAGGAGGGTTTCCACGTCCTATTTGGCATGGAGATTGCAAAATAAGAAGCACGTCATTCTTGAAACCCTGAACAGTGAACTACAAGTGACCACATTGAGGTGTCGTTATGTCACGTTTCCTCGTTTCTGAAGTCAACATTATTTGCCAGTGGTAAATGTTGAGCTCAACTGATTGCTCTATCAAATGCAAAGTCATTTTATTCATCTCTCATATAAAAGAGACGTCTGATATCACCCGGGGCTACGTAGTCGTCGCCTGAGCTAAGAAATAGTTCCGACATTTGCAGGCAGTCTCTTTTAGACGTTCAAATCTCTCAACCGTACATGTATAGGGTAGGCTTAGGAGAAAGAGGCTTGCATACGCCCACTTCCAAGCCATTACTGGCCATTGGCAAGCACCGGTCTCAACATAATTAGCAGTAAGCGGCTTAAATCTTATATCCCAGAGCTGACGGCGGGCGCTGATGTGGAGGTGTAGAAGTGTAGGTTCGACCTATTCCCGCTAGAGATTGTGGTTCTGCACACCAATGAGTTTCCTATCTCAGCTGTCGACTCTTCCTACTCTACTCCTACACTCTTCCCAACCTTCCATGATGAGAGGCTACAACCATGTGGACCAGAGGGTGCAGCTAGTTCTAGGTCTTTGTTCACTCGCAAGGCTCGCCTCGCAAATGAGGGCACATGTGTGCTGACTGAGCCTTCCGAAAGTATACAGTCTATGGCAGGGCATGATTGGCAGACCAAGAAGACATTGGATGTGGCGCCTTCATCTATCCCTGAAGCCGTTTCATTCCGCCGGCGTGGAACCATTCCATGACTTGGAGGGCGGCGGTAGACTTTCCAGGTTAATTTCAGCTTGGGTGGCGTTCTCGTGAACTGCCAGTTTGGCTCGCCGGTAAGCACGGCGGTGACTCAACCTCGCCCTGGCTCTTGGAAGTATATCGAAGATTCTCTTCATCGAAAAGGCCGAGAGCTGAATGCAGAACAGGGCCCTGCAGCTGGTCTCCAGTGCGGCCCCGTCCGCAGGCATCCATCCCCAGAATCCACAACGGCGCGAAACCTGCCTAACTCGCACTCCACAAGCTGCGATCAAGCGCCATCATTCCTAAAGAACCCACCACCATAGTCCTCGACGAGCGATCCAGGACCAACCCTCCCGATCAACAGGAATCCAATCATCAGGAACCCGATCAACAAAGCCACTCGACTTGGCTCCCGATGGCCCTGTAAGGTCGCAGCCCTCCACCGCCTTCTCTCGCGGTTGCACTGCGCCGAGATGGAATCTGCAGGTTGGCTTTTGCTGGGGTTGATAGGGTCGGGCGGCCTCTGGTGTCATGCGGCCACAGATTCGCATCTTACACCACTCGACGCAAGCCTGTGTGCTATTTTTTTTTTTCATCCTGCTGCACCCGACAAGGCAGACAGAGGACTCGCATCGTGGATGTCGGCGGCTGGGAGAGAGGCTGTTGCAAGTCCAGCTGCAAGTGACAAGTTGACTGGGATGAATCGACACTGAGAAGCGAGAACCGGCAGATGCGAGGTCAATGCCGATCGATATCGCACGGGGACGTTGATACAACCTCACTTTGAGGCCGCTCAATCGCTAATACAAGACAAACCTACACACACACAGACAACAGCCAGACAGACGCACCACGCGCGCAGGTTCCCCATTCTCGTCGCACCGTACAGGCGGTTGCTCAATGCTCATGCTCCGTGGCAGAGTGGCAGCCAGCCATCCATGCCTAGACGGTGCCGCCAGCGCCGCCTCACTTTGGGCCCCTGGTCGATACCGGGCGCACCGCGCCGCAACCACCGGCGCCTCAACAAAGTGGTATCGCCCCCGGTGGCCGGTGGTGGGTTGCTTTGCTTTGCTTTTGTTTTGCTTTTTTGCCTGCCTCACCTTGATCCCCACAGGCTGACGGACCGTTGTGGGAGGGATCCATTCGTATACAAGTGAGACAAGGGATAGCTTACTTGGTTTCGAGGGCTCCTGGGAAGCCAGGGTCGACGCGTACAGTACGGTGAGATGCACCGGTGGTGTGATGAACGCTGCACTTGGTTATTCAGGACTGCTTGGTTCTCCTGGGCCCAGCGTTCGAGCCTCTGGCCCGTATCTAGGTGCTCCGTACGACAGACATCATTCGTGTCGTCGTCAACGGCGTCGATGTCGAGAGACCGGATTCAATGGCGCCCGGACTCCAAGGCCCCTAGGCCCCCACCGGGGGGGGGGGGGGGGGGGGGGGGGGGGGCGGGCAGACAAGGCGAACCAACCCCCCCACCGACCGTAGGTACCGCTGCGGTCCAGTGGGGACTCTTCACTCTTCAGTGGGCTCTAGCGGGCCTCCTCCCCCAGCGGAATCCCCGTCTGGCGCTGCGGGATGCATCACGCCCGCCTCCCGATGGGGAGCGATTGGCGGCGGAGTGGTTGTTGCGGCTCAGCCTTGCTGGCATGGATGGGTGGATGCGGATGTGAATGGGAAGGGAGATGGGAAGGGAGATGGGAAGGGAAGGGAAAGCAGTGCATCTCACCGAGTATCCAGTGTCATACCTGAGGTACGGAGACGGTTCCACGATGCGAATGCTGGTGCAGAGGCAAGGTATGTATGTACATGTGTGCTGCAAAGGTTCCATCTCTTTGATGAGGACTCCCCTCCTCCGTTGGAAGACGCCACAGATTGCCGTTTGTCCGCCTGAAAGCTTGGCCAGGAACAAGAAAGCCAATATGCAACTTTCCCAGCATCTGACACTCCGTGAAGCATGGTGCATGGTGCCCTCTCCCGGCAAGGCGTCCATCTCACGCAAGCCCAGCGCAGGCAACAGGCAACAGCCAACCACAGCCCGCCATCTTCCACTCTTCCACAGAGGCGCCCCGAAACCCCCCGATGCGCCATGGTCCCGTGGCAGTGCATGAGGCAACCGGCCTCGGAGGGCTTCGCAGCAGGTCCTCTGCATGGTAGCCGGTACTTGGGAGGCCTTTGCAGGTTCCGTGCTTGCTTGCTTTGGAGTCTGTTTCGTTCTGCTGGGCAAGTCGAGCAGAAAGTGAACAATGCCGTATGACTCTTTCGCAGGGTCTCGTAGAGTCTACTCTCCTCTCCATGTTGTGGTGGATCTGCGGCTGTCAGGGTATGGAGCACCACTAACGTAGGCCGGTACTAGCGGAGCTTGCAGGGTGACGTATCGCGGTACAAGCTGCGGTTGCTGCTGATCCATCTGCTACCCATCACGCCTCAGCCAAAAACCATGGCGCTTTAGCTCAGCACTCAGCTCGACCTCCGTCGACGAGGTCGGCGTGAGTCTCGGCCACCTCAGGTACCTCCAGACATGTACGAAGTACCTCGGCCTTGGCCCTGCCCTGAAGTGCTCGCTGCTTCCGCCTGCCCCTCCCTTCCGTCGCTCTGCCTTACCTGCGTCCCGGCCGCGAGTACGGAGTAGTGCGTACCGACTTATGCTGTACCGTGTGCTTCCGTGCCTTCCCTTCCATCCCTCCAGGTCCAGCCCGCGCTTCAGAAGTGGCATACACAAGCCAGGCAGGAGCCGCCGGCCTAAATCAATCCGGGGTCATTGGCTGCCTGGTGAGCCAACTTCACACCTCAAAAGTCGGCTGCATACTGCCTGAGGTCTCTCCTCCTTCCCTTCTTTCTCCTCGTCCTCCTCGTCCTCCATCGCCACGTTTGTTCTTCATACTGTATCGCTCTCACGTAGCTCTTGAATTCTCCCTCCCGTCCCTCCCTCACGATCTCGGCTCCCGTGTCCCACCTCAATCGCCTTATCTCGACTCCTCCCCATCCCCCGTGCCTCTGCTGGTGCTTCGCGGTTCCGTTCTGCTTCGGTTTTGTCCTGCCTACTAGCCAGCTAGCTCGCTCGCTCGGTCAGGCTTGGATTCGTACCTCGGAATCTTGACATTTGAGCAGCCTGGCCAAATCATGGAGTTCCAGTCAACAAACCCCAGCTTCTGCGTCAGCTGGCTGCTGGGTCTACAGCCTTATCAGCACATACCCACATCCCCACCCTGGGCCAAGCAGTACGAAACAGAAGACCCCAACTTCTCCGTCAGCTGTATCCTAGGCATCGTTCCTAGTAAAAAGTCCCGAAGATCTAGGAAGAAGCGTAGGACGCGCCGCGCTGGAAGACCCAGGAAGTCCGCGGACCAGGATGAGGACATTGACCCACTCGGCTTGCGGAGGTTGTTCGACGACCTCTCCGACGAAGAGGTCGAGGCGGAAGAGGCGGACGACAGTACTTCCCCAAGCGATGGCGAGCCCGAGGTATTGGCAGAGTCAGGCTTCCTAGAGCTTTGCTCGAAAATGGAGAACTTGCTCGATGAGATTGAGTATGTTGCCGCTTTCGCGTTTCACGCGTTGCATTAAGTCGCTAATCGGTGCACTACAGGGCGTCTCACCAAGAAGACGACGATTCGGACAACGACTCCATCGACGGCCTAGACCCAGAAGACTGCGACGACGAATCCCCTTCTAGAATCGAATGGCTACGGCAAAAAACGGTGGAGAAGGCCGAGAACAAATATCTCGACAGAATCATGTCTCTCCCCGGTCTTGAAGATTCCAAAGCCTTCTTCCTGCATGCAAAGGCCAAGATCCAGGCCGCGACGCGACGTGAAACCGACATGAAGAAAGAAAACTTTGATGCCATCTTCATGGGTAATCAGGGAACGGGCAAGACGATGCTTGCCAACCTCTATGCTAAGTACCTAGCCTCTATGGGTGTAGTCAAGGCTGTGGGCACCATCAGCGGAATCAACAAGTTCTCGGCATATAATATGTCTAAGACGTCGACGCTCAGCACCATTCACAGCACCTGCATCACCTGCGGTGGTTGCGTGAGTTGAAGCCCTCTAATATCGACGATCACGGTGTGCTAATATGATCTAGATTGCCATTATTGATCACGCTCACCTACTCGATCACGACGATTGCAACCTCTGGAACTTTTACGTCCGCTCTCTGGACGTCCCTGGCAAGGTCGTCATTATTCTAGCTGGCAACGGGGACTGGGGTCTGTCCGATCAGATTGGGTACAGCGCTCAGGTCTCAAATCACTTTCCAGTGATGAAACTGCCCAACTACACCAAGGAGGAGTTGCAGGCAGTGTTTCAAGGTCTGATGCGACGGTGGTTTAACAAGAAGATGGAGGTTGAGGGTGGTTACGACGGCCACATCATGAAGATCTTGATGCGACGAGCCACTCAGGGTATCAACGAGAAGACATTTGGCAATATCTGGCCGGTCCGGAAAGCCTTCCTCGAAGCCTGCAGGCGACAGGTGGAGAGATTCCGATTGGCGCGAAAAGACGGCAACTACCTCGAGGACTTCAAGATGACCAAAGAAGACTTGCTCGGCAACAAGCCCTCGCTCGGACCTGACAAGAGCCCCGCATGGAAGGAGCTGCAGGAACTGGTGGGACTGGACGGTGTCAAGGAATCGATTCTTTCTGTTGTGAACCAGGTCAACCAGAACTACATCAGAGAGATGCGAGGAGACGAACCCTTGAACATTAGTCCCAACCGGGTGTTCTTGGGAGCGCCTGGTACTGGAAAGACTACGGTCGCTCGCCTATATGGCAGGATCCTGGCCGACTTCGGCATTCTGTCGAAGGGAGAGGTCATCGTCAAAACTCCTACTGATCTTCTCGACCGGTATATTGGAGGGTCCGAGAACAACACTAAGGAGGCTTTGCGAGAAGCCAAGGGCAGCGTTCTAATCATCGATGACGCTCACATGCTCGATCCGGGACGAACTTCTACTGGCATCAACAGGAATGGAGACTTCCGCGGTGGCATAATCGATACCATCGTTGCTGAAGTTGCCGGCACACCCGGCGAGGATCGATGCGTCATTCTCTGTGGTTATCCAGACCAGATGAAGGAGATGTACGGCAACTGCAATCCTGGCTTGGCCCGAAGGTTCCCGCTCGACTCAGCATTCGTGTTCGACAACTTTGATGAGAAAACTCTGGGGAAGATTCTGGATCTCAAGCTAGAAAAAGAGAAGTTGGTGGCGACCGACAAGGCACGGGAGGTCGCGATGGAAGTTCTGAAACGCTCTTCAGTGCGACCCAACTTTGGTAACGGAGGTGAAGTGGATAACCTCATTTCCAAGGCCATTCTTTCTCGATTGCGCCGCGTTTCCAAGGAGAAGACGTCGGAGGACGATGATCTCGATGTCTTCCCCATCGAGCCTCAAGATTTCGATGCCGACTTCGACCGCCTCTCTCGAGCCGTCACCAACACGCGTGCCCTATTCAATGGCTTCGTGGGCTACGAGGACATCATTTCCAAGTTTGAGTCTTACCAGTACATGGTTCAGGGCATGCGCCTGCGCAACGTTGACCCTCGGCCTTACGTGCCCTTCACGTATGTCTTCAAGGGCCTGCCTGGTACCGGCAAAACGACGACGGCTCGGAAGCTCGGCCAGATTTTCTACGACATGGGCTTCCTGTCTGCACCTGAAGTAATTGAGGTCTCTGCCTCGCAACTCATTGGCGAATATTGTGGTCAGACGGGCCCCAAGACTAAGCGCCTACTGGAGTCGGCACTTGGAAAGGTTCTCTTCATCGACGAGGCCTATCGATTGGCAGGACATGCAGGCTCATTTGCCGAGGAGGCTGTCAGCGAACTCGTGGACGCGGTAACAAAGCCTGAGTTTTCTCGCAAGCTCATTATCGTGCTGGCCGGGTACGAGGATGACATGGACCGCCTTTTGCGCAGCAACCAGGGTATGCGGAGTCGATTCGCTACCGAGTTCACATTCCGACCTCTGCGTGCCGAGCAGTGTGTCGAGCAGCTACGGACCGTTGTCGAGAAGGTCGGCATCACAATCCAGTCAACGCGCGAGATGGACAGCATGACCCGCACATCTCTCATGACCCTCCTCACGCGACTCAGCAACGAAAAGGGCTGGGCGAGCGGTCGCAGCGTTGAAACCCTGGGCGAGAGACTCATTGGGCACATCTTCAAGGAGTGCGCCATGAAGGGCTACACGGGTACAGACTTGAGCGTCACTGGCAAAGAGCTGGTGACGATTCTGGGCCAGGCATCTGGCCATGCCGGCGCGGGTGCTAAGAAATGGGGCGGACAAGGCCCCATGGGTGCGCGACAGGTGATGACTCTTCGGGATCTAGAGGGGTACGAGTAAAAGACGACATACAGCAGGAAGCTAGATTGTTTTTGCGGTTGCTTTGCTACATGTTTGAGTATTTAGTTGGTTAGGATGTGTTTGGGTTTCCACGAATCATGAGCATGAGAGGTTGGATCTGGGTGGAGTTTAGGTGTCGAGTGCGTACTCCTATCAATGTTTAACAGTGCAGCCAATCTGGTTTAATGAGATGATGGTTCCGCTGAGAATGTTTAGAATGAAGTGACCATGCAATTGTATATCTCGGGAACGTCTCTTAAGAGTCCGATCCAGAGTTGGGGCACAACTACTTTAACACTATGTGTAGGATGCACCCGAGGGCGTTCTAATGCAAAGTAAATCCTTCAAACTGATTGTTCATTATGTACGTGAGTTCTTCTCATGTTGGCAATGGCCTTGAGATGTAATAGGGGTATCTACCATCTTGGTTTACTGCAGAATATCGTCGTTCCCAGTCATGAACATGGTATTCATTCCCAAAGCGAACCCAGCCTTCAAATTCACCGCCTTTATCGAAAACCAAGTCAAGTCTAAGTTGAGCCCATCAGTCATCGTCCAGCACAATTAGTGTTTGTCGCAGGGGACTCGGCTCGAAAAGGCCGCCGTTCAAAGCCGGAACCCTTGAACCGGGTGAATCTCCACGCCAGTTCCTGGGCGCTTTCGGAGCGTGGATCTCGACGGAGAGCGAGCTCGAGCGGGATCGCTTGGCGGAGAGTGACGACGGACGGTGCGGTGGCGGAGGGGTTGGGTCCGGCGTCATGCTGGCGGCGGGGGTTTGGCCGGGCGAGGTTTGTAGACGGGAGAGATCCAGGCCCGTGTCGAGGCTGGAGTCGGAGGACGGGTCCTCGATGGTGATGACGACGTCGGCGTCCGAGGGGGTCGGGAAGGAGGTGGTTACGGCGACGGGAGCAGCAGCAGCGCGTCGCTCGTCGGCCAGACTGCGGGCCCAGGCCTCGCGGAAGACCACGCCCAGGGCAACGGCGACCTGGCGGGCGACGCTGTTGCCGACGATGCGGTACTGGTCGGGCGGCGAGCCGAGGAGGACCTCGTCGTCGCGGAAGCCCTGGGCGCGGCGGGCCTCCATGATGGTGAGGACGCGGGGCTCCCTCCAGTGGAGGGTGCGGCCGTTCTTGGCGTCGCTGGGGCTCTGGCTCGTGACGACGGTCTGGATGAGGCGGTGGGGCAGCTGGCGGCCGTAGGCGTTGGAGTTGGCGCGGGTGCGGCCGATGGACGCGCCCGTGTCGGCGGGGAAGGCGAGGCGCTCGGCCGGCGTGATGCTGCCGGAGCCGGGCCGCTTGCGGTCGGGGCCGAACCAGGCCTGCGCGAAGTTCATGCCCCAGGGCTGGGTGGGGATGAGGCCGATCTTGCGGCGCAGCTGGCGCGTGAGGCCGAGCGACATGCGGTGGTCGGGGAAGGCGACGCAGATGTCGGGCTTGGAGTCGTAGACGGCGGGGAGGTCGGCGGTGGCGGCGCGGGCGGAGACGAAGGCGAAGGGCGTCGAGTCCGGCATGGCGCGCTCGGCCATGGGCTCGCCGGTGGGCAGGCTGCCGAGGCTGAGGGCGCGGGTGTGGGCCGGGTGGGCGTGGGTCTGGCGCGGGCGGCGCGGGAGGCGGAGCCCCGGGGCGGCGAAGGCGAGGAAGACGCGGGAGCGCAGCTGCGGGGAGCCGCAGGCCGAGGCGTCGAGGAAGAAGAAGTGCGCCTGGTAGCCCAGGCCGACGACGGCGCAGATGAGCTGGCTGAAGACGTCCTGGTCGCGGTTGGCCCTCTTCTGCACGATGCCGGGGACGTTCTCGAGCAGGCCGTAGCGCGGGCGGTACAGGTCGACGAAGGAGCCAAAGGCCGCCACGAGGGACTGGTTCTTGCGCTGCGCGAGCGTCGTCTTGTCGTTGGTCAGGTGCGAGAAGCCGGGGCACGGGCTGCCGCCCGAGATGAAGTCGACGTCGCCGATGCGCGGCACGCTGCGGCTGAAGCGGCCCTTGATGGCCAGGCGCTGGAGGTCGTCGATGGATCCGAGGAAGGGGGAGATGGCCTCGGGGGAGGCGACGTTGGCCATGTACGTGTGCATCGCTTTGGTGTCGTAGTCGTTGGCCCAGCACATCTCGATGCCGCCGCCGTCCTCGAGTCCACGTCCAAAGTTGCCGCCGCCGCAGAAGAGATCCAGGCCGCGGAGCCGGGTCATCTTCTCTGCTGGGTCGTAGCCTTGCTGGAGAGAAGCAGGAAAGGTTTCGAGGGGAGGGTATGAGGGACCGTCGGCGTGCTCGGCGTACACCTCGTGGTGGGTGATGTAGAAGAAACCGCCAACTCCATCTCGGTCGTACGGGGTCGGGATCGGTTCCCCAACTTTGAAGAAACGCACGAGGCACGGTTGTCGAATACGCTTCTTCTGGACTTCAATCAACTGTTGGCTGTACACAAGCTCGTTTAGCGGTGCGGTTTTCCCTTTGGGGTCGACTTGATTGCGCCGCAGCAGCCGCCGGAACCGAAAGATCTCGTTGCGCCCTTCCCTATAAGAGGTCACAAACTCGCAGGGTTCGGAGCGGCCTGTCGATTTATCCAGAATGACGAGATGCGTCTCGCCGGGCTTGTATTCCGGGGCGAGGCTGGCCTTTTTGGAGTGCTCGCAGCGCATGTGGTCCTTGTCGAGCGTGATCCATTTCCGCTCTGCGCAGATGTACGTCTGGCGGCAGAAGAGTTCGGCGCTGGTGGCCGAGGTACCGCCAAACTCGACTTTGTGGACGCCTAGGACTTCGTCTTCGGTAATCTTGGAATCCTCGCCGCACGAGCAATGATCCGAGAGAAACAGCTCGTTGTTCCAGGGGTACTTCATCAGGCCGCATAGGGTGTCGACGGCGCGGTAGTACCAGATGACGTCGAAGGAGCGGCGACCGCGGCGGTCGACGTGGATGTCCTGCACGAGGGCGAACCACCGGTCGACGTCGTTGGAGCCGTGGGAGACGTCGCGCCGCCACCGCGTGCCGGAGTCGGCGCCGTCGCGCTGCGTGGAGATGGTGTCGCCGGGCTTGATGTCTCGGATCTCGTGCGTCGCCGCCGTGGAAAGGGACTTAGCCGTGTCGTGGATGGGGGAGGGCAGCTCGAGATTGCGCTGCTGGATGACCTTGTTGCGGAGGGCCTGCGTCTCCTTGCTCAGCGGGACGGCCTCGAGGCGATCGCCAAAGGGGAGATGCGCGAAGCAGTCGTATATGTACTTGGTGACCACGGTAGCAGGGTTCCCCGTCTTGTTCGCAAAGGGCTTGTAGCATTGGTAGTCCCAGATTTCGGACCAGAGCGGGTGCGAGTACGTCTTATCGTAGCCGAGCACGCCGACGGCCTCTTTGTGCAGGAACCCGAGGTTGGCGACGATGGACGCGCGGAAGTCGTCGCGGGGCAGCTGCCTGCGCCAGGCGACGAAGTCGGGGTCCGTCTTGTGCATCTTCCTCATCCACGTGCTGAAGGTGGTGCGGAACTGGAAGAGGCTCACCTTGCGCCGGTACTCGCTCATGAACTTGAGGAAGTCGACAAAGTGCTTGGCCAGATCGGCAACCCACAGGAAGGGGTTGAAGAAGCGGCGGTATTCCAAGGCAGGCGTGCGCAGGCGGTAGTAGATGTCGCGGTTGCTGTTGAGGTCAGACCGGAGCCATATCTTGTCGCGGACGGTGTGCTTGGACAGGCTTCCGTAGTTGTCGATGGGCAGCGCCGCAATGGGGACGCGCTTGACGAAGAAGGCCGTGTCGCCAACGCTGAGCTTGCCGTCGAAGAAGAAGTCTCGGTGGCCTGTCTTGGTGTCGAGCTGGTGGAGAGGTCGCATCTCCTCGGGGAAGTGAGCCTTGTCGCAATACACGGCAAAGTCGTCGAGCTGGAACTCGATCGAGTCGCACACGTCTTGGCCGGCCTTCTTGGCGGCCAAGGAGAGGCGGCGGACAGCTTCAAACTCGGACAAGACCGGGACGCCAGGTTCGAACGGCTCGTAGCATGAGCGCGGGATGAGCAGGGTGCTCTCGGGGATGTGAACGCTCAGGGTTCCGCTCAATGGAGCGTTGGGGATGTCGTCCTGAGGTAACGGCTCGACGTCGTCGGGAGTTGGCAGTCCCTCGCGGTCCGGTTCAGGTGTCCCACTTTCAAAGTCGAGAGAGATAAGATCCCCAGGAAAACCAAGATTTTGGTTTGAGCTGAGAGACGGAGTCGCTGTGAGGTGGTCGCCATCATGGGCAAGGACAGGGTTGACGTCCTGGGACTCGTATGCTAGTGCGTCCTCGCTCATGAATCCAGCGGGCAAGGGCGGGATATCAAAGAGGTCCTCAAGCCCAGAGTCGAGGTCGCACGGAAACATATCCTCCGGAGGAAGAAGATCGTCATCTACGACCGGCCAGTCCATTATCTTGACGAGGTCAGCGAACCAGTACGCAGGCAGGGTAGGTGTTTGCTTACTTACGGGCATGTGTCGTGGGTGAGTAGACTCATGCTATCGCACCTGCATGTTCTCAACCAAGGAATCCGCCGTCCAGATTGAGGCGGTGCGAGGGGAGTTGATTGAGGCGAGGTGAGTTGAGAATTCTGTTAACAACCCAGGACAATCGCGCGCGCGACAGACCAGGTCAACCAAAAGGGCGCGCTGTATTGCCACCGCGCACTGTTCGACGTAATAAGAAACCTCCCAAAGCGTCCCTCCTCTTGGAAATGCACAACCCAGAGACGGGACTAAAGATGAAAGAAAGACTCGTCGAGGTTGAATTGGCCTCGTGAAAAACAGGGTTCCAAAGACACGCGCCCACTTCACCTCGCGGGCCACACCTCAAGGTTCTCAACAACCAAAGAAAACACGGACAGGCAGGAAAGCGGCTGAAGACGCAGTGTCCCATTCGGGTAAGCACATGAAAAATGAACAAACAATGCGCACCCACACCGAACACTGGACGCTCTTAAGACAAAGACGGCCGCCTTCCTTGCGCCAACAGGATCCAAAGACGAGGATCGCTTCGACGGGAGAATCCCTCCTCGTGACGCTTTCTTTGTTGACCGGGGTGCGGCTAAATGCGATGCGACCAGATGCAATGCGACCAGATGCAATGCGACGCGACAACCTCGAAGCAGCTGGTCCAGCTTCGTGCTTATTGTCTCACAGGCCGCACCTCACTAAGGCACGCCCCAACACTAAGCCATTTATAGCAGCTTAGCGAATCATATGCAACTAGACCTAAAGTTTGCTAAAATGGTATAATGGTCAATCTGACCTCATCCCAAGTCTTCACTTCACTTCCATCCATTAATCCCCAGCTATCGGGTACTGCCGGATGGATTCGTACGAAGCACATGCAATTTGACTCTCATCTCACCTCATGTAAATGTTAAAATACCACAACAGCATACAAGCAAAGCTTAGTAATAAACAATCCATCATTGTGACCCTCTGTAGGTATATGCTCCAGCTTCTCCTAATAACGCCACACCATGCATCTGTCATAAGCCGTAGCCCAACCAACATGGATGGGTCTTCCTACTCTCACTCTCCCCTTCTTTACCGTCGTCGGCGGAATTTACTACCATGCCCTGGCCCGCCCTTGGCTCCGTTGTTCCTCAGCTTGAGCCGCTGGAAGTTTGCATGAGCCAGCTCGTTGACCTTTCTTGCCGCCTTCTTCACTGTTCCTTCTGGCTTAGCCGCTGGTTTCTTGGTCTTCTTAGCCTTCTTGGGCTTCAGATCCTCAAAGTCCACATCATCTGCCTCGCCCTGGGTCTCGGGGACCGCGTTCTCCTTCTCGACATCGCTTCCGAGCGTGTCGCCCATGTTCTCCGGAGCCATATTTTCGGGGCGTTTTGTGAATGTAGGCTTCATGTTGGACCGCCGCGTTGTCCGCTTCTGTCCCTTCTTCTTGAACAACCTCAACGGGTTTCCATCTCGGCCCCGAGTCTGCTCCCCTTCACTGTCGTACAGACCCTCGTCGTCGAACCCACCGAGTGGAAGCTGCCTGACTTGACTATCCTCCACAAGCACATCATCCTTAGGCTGTGCAGGAGCCGCTGGCTGCGATCTCGGCTCGCCCATTTCCTCGCCCTCGATTTCTCGTAGGGCATCCAAGTCGTCATCCAGAACATCATCTTCAACCTTTCGTAGACTGGCGACAATCTCACTCAATCCTCTCACAATCGGTTTGCGGGGCAGTCTCAGCGGAGCTGGTGCATCAAATTCGCCATGCTCGTCCAAAGCGGGAAGAGAATGACGTTTGAGAAATGCAGGTGTGTCGAATTGAAGCTTGGAGACTGACGTGGGTGTGAAAGCTTCGGAATCTTTGTCTCGGTTCTTCAACGGCGTCATGAAGCTGTTCAGCATCTGTCGTTTGCTTGCCGACATGGGTGTCCGGTTCAATCTCGCTGTAGTCTCGTCGTCCATGGTGGTATATCTCTTGCTGGGCGTCGCGTCGATTCTGCGCTGGGCCTTCTTTCTTGGAGTATCAGTTTTCGTTGGCGTGCCCAACTCCTTTTCCACCAGCAAGTCGAAAAGTCCTAAAACACGTCCATCACGTTGGGGAGTGGGCCCAAGAGACGTTACGGAAGCCGGACTGAAGAGCTTCCTTGAGGTTGCCGGAGAATTCATCAACTCCACATCATGGTCGGAAGTGCGGCTCTTGGAAGGAGTTTCGAAGTGTTTGATGCGTTTGGTGGGTGTCTGGGCAAGAAGGATATCGGAACTGCGCTTCTTGGGCTTGGGAACCTCTTTTGCGGGTGGCGGTACCTTGCCAGATATGACATCGCGGAGCTTGTTGTATTGCTTATACTTTTGAGCTTGAGGTCTGATCAGCACTCGGAAATCAAACGAGTCGGTCAGAGTCTTTGGGACATGGTGCATACCGATCTCGGGGGTGGCCTTGATATCATCCCTTCCGGGCTTCCTGCCCTTGTGTGCTTTGGCCCAGTCGCTCTCCCAGGCCTTCAAGTCGACGCGTAGCAGTTGTGATTGGAACTCGAAATCGGCTTTAGTGGCGTCGTCCATGGCGTAGTCGTTCGAGAAAGCAAGCAATGGAGAAATTACAAAGAAAGCAAGATGTTGGAATCCAACGTCGACAGAGGAGTGGGTTGCAGTGTCGAGATTATAGTAGTGACATGGGACTTGAGAGAGGAGTCAAGTGGAGCGAGTCGCGGTTCCAACGCGTGGAAGCAGGGCAGATTCGACAGCGGGACGCGAAGTTTAAACGCGTTAAGTGCAGGGTGTCCGTGCAGGGAAGGCGCCGCTGGAGCGGCAACGTCATGGCGCTTGCAGGGAGGGCGCGGGATATCCGGCGCCACTGCACAGGTACGTACCGCTTCCCTCCCCCCCACGTTTGATCGGCCAGGCAGACGGGAGTCACTCACCCAAATCATCGCCACAAGCGAACACTAGACCATACTTCAACCTCAACATTTTACTTCCTGCTGCAGCTCCGAACCGACGCACGCTGTGCTCGCCGGCCGCAGGCACAGCTGGCTACTTCGCGACCATGGACCCCGACCAATCCACCGACGACCTCCAGCGCCAAGTCCTGCAGACCACCCTCGACGAAATCAACCAAGACGCGGCCGACTGCTGTGTCATTTGTCTCGAGTCTGTCAGTGAAGCTTGTGAAGCTCTTCCGTGCCATCACCGCCACTTTGACTACCTCTGCCTCCTCAGCTGGCTCGAACAATCACCCAAATGTCCCTTGTGCAAGGCCACTGTCGCCCAGGTCCGCCATGCCCTCGACCAACCAGTCGCCAAAGTCTACGACGTTCCTCAGCCCGCGCCGGCCCTCCCGTCGCAAGATTCGAGACCATATTCTTTGTCCGCAAGGAGCAATCGGCATAGGTCCCAATGGCGACGCGCTTATCGAGACCGGCCCCACGACGGCGTACCTATCGATCGCGTCTCGAGCGCAGTTACCCAGCGTCGTGACGTGTATCGCTACAACCGCTACTCCAAGCACGTAGGCTCGAATCGCCTCTCCCGATATCGAGAACTGAATCCCGCTCTCTTCTGCGCCGACGAGGAGCTGGTATCACGCGCCCGAATGTGGATACGCCGTGAACTACAGGTCTTCTCGTTCCTTGCCCTCGACGACGCATACTCATCAACAACCCACCCTGAGACGAACACGAGAAACGCCGTGGTTCGGAGGAGGGCCAACAGTGCCGAGTTTCTACTCGAATACATCATCGCCGTCCTGAAGTCTGTCGACATCATGGGCAGCGGGGGCCAGGCTGAGAATATGCTCACGGATTTCCTGGGAAGAGACAGTACACGACTGTTTCTACATGAGTTGAGAGCTTGGCTGCGAAGTCCCTACACCAAACTCGAGGACTGGGATCGCGCAGTACAGTACGACAACGACGAGACGCCTAGTAGCAGCAGGCCAACTATGCAAAGGGACACAACCGCTGAGATGGAGTCTGGAGACAGCAGTTATCATGCTACTCGCGGCAGGGTCGTTTGCAAGAGGCTGGACGACTTCTATCGGCCTGGTAGGAGTAGGGTTGAGAAACGCAGGCAACGGTCAAGATATGAGCCGTATGGTCAAAGAAGTGGGAGAGGACGGGAGGCACGATGAACGACATTAAACGAGTTGGATAACCATTGGTTTGGATATGCATAGAACATGATACCCAGGAAGCAATTTCTATAGATGGAGAAAGACGGATACCACCGCAATTGATATCAGTCACTAGCTTGGCTGCCTGTCAGTGAGTTGCATCAAGGCCCAATATCAGTCAGTCATCACCAACTCCCGTTTGTACTCTCATATCCACGCACCACTATTCATAGCTAGGCACTCAACGACCTCGGCATGTCTATTTCATCCGAGTCAGCATTACGCCACCTGCGGAGCTGAATATGGAGCCCAGACTCAGACGGGGGACGGAGCTCACGTCTCAGCACTCGGCGGAGTTCCGCCAACAACGGCGGGAATCGCTGGCAGAGAATTATAAGAGGCCCTGTGTTCCTTGGGTTCCAATAAAGATGTACCGTGTTGTCTATTTCATCTTCAGAACCCACCGAGCCTTCCAAGGAACAAGCAAACACTTCCCCTTTGGCCACCCAGCATCCCAGGCACTTACACCTCCCACACCACCCACCTCCAATGGCATCCCTCTCCATAACCGCCATCTCCGACCCCGTCTGCCCCTTCTGCTACCTCGGCCTGCTCCGCCTCAACCGCGCCCTAGCCCTCTACGACAAGACCGTCCCCGGCGCCGCGACCGCGCCCCCGGTGGCCATCACCTGGTGCGCCTACCAGCTCGACGCCGCGGCCCCGCGCCGCGTCTCGCAGCCGCTACTATCCCGGATGGCCACCACGCGCGGCGCCGACCGCGTGCCCGCGCTGACGGCCCGCCTGCGCGAGCTCGGCCTGCGCGACGGCGTCGTCTTCGACTTCGCCGCCCGCATCGGCAGCACCGTCGAGGCCCACCGCCTCGTCGTGCTCGCCCGCCGCTACGGCTGCGAGCACGCCCTCGTTCAGGAGACGATGCGCATGTACTTTGAGGGCGGCGGCGATATCACCAGCACCGAGCATCTTGTGCAAGCCGCCGAGCGCGTTGGTATCGATGCCGCTGAGGCGAGGGCTTGGTTGGAAGGCGATGAGGGACTCGAGCAGGTCCAGCTGGAGGTGGACGAGGCGGTCAAGATGGGTGTTCGGGGCGTGCCGCGGTTCATCATCAATGACAAGTTTGTCGTTGATGGGGCCGACGATGTAAGCGTGTTTCTAGAGCAGCTTGTTTTGGCCAGGGAGGACGCCTTGGGGAGGGATCAGAAGGATGGGGTGCCAGTGTAGGTGGATGGGTTGGCATGGTTGGAAAGCAGAGTCTAGATATTAGAGAGGCTGCAGTTTGTTCCTTTTTGTGTATTGGGATGTTGATTCACTAAAATCCTACTCTATCTATCGCCGTCTCATCTTCATCAGGGTATATCATCGCATTCGTCAACTCTTCTCACCCACTCACATACTCATCAATCCTCCCAAATCCTTCTCCATAGCCCTCAACCTCATCTGCAACTCCCTCTTCTTAATCTCCATCTCCTTCGCCTCCTCCTCCTCCCTCCTCAGATCCGCCTCGGTCCACACCTCGCCCTCCTCCTGATCCTCCTCCTCCCCCTCGTCGTCATCCTCGTCCATCCAGTCCCGGTTCAGGCTCGCCAGCTGCTCCGCCTGCTCCGCCACCCGCGCCTCGTAGTAGGCCATGGTGTTCTTCCCGTGCGCCTGCTTGTTCCGCAGCGCGGCGATGCGCTCCCGCGCCCCCGGGAGCTCGTAGACCCCGCAGAGCGTCTCGGCGCCGCGCAGCAGCACGCTCACGTCCACGTCCCCCTTGCGGTCCTGCTCGCCGCGGCGCAGCTGCTCGTGCATCTGGCCACCGAGGACTGCGGACACGGCCGTGTGGCGCCGGGGGTTGTGCGGGGCGCCGGCGCGCGTGGGGGGGCCGGTCGTGACCTCGCCCGAGGCGACGTTGAAGACGGTCTGGCGCCTGTTGGACGACTTCTTCTTCTCGGGCTCCGTGGGCTTGAGGTTTGCAGGTGGTGGTGGAGGAGGGGGCACGGAGAAGAGGGCGCGCTCGTGGGGTTCGGTGTCGCGGATCAGAGAAGTGATGTCGTGGTTGGAGAGAAGAGCGTTGGTGAATATTTTCGGTTGGGGAAAGCTATTGCAGGTAGTCAGCAAGCTGAAGTTATAGCTTTCAGTGAGTTTGTTGATTGCATACGGAAGAGAGTCGATCCCCTGGCATGAATAGCCGATTTGCTCGAGGTGCGCCGAGATGAGAGACATGGTGGAAATCGAGGTTGGCGGGGTTGCTCAGCGCGTCTTGGCTCAAATACAGGATGGGTCCGAATGAGGTCGTGCTAATGAGGGCAGATTGATGCGTCGTGTCACAGCTTCAAAGAGACCTAGAGTTGAGTCCGTAGCGTAACCGCCGATTCCCAGTTGTCGCAATCCTCAGCAGTGGTAATGGAGATGGTGGTTGTTGTGACTGGTTGTCTAAACAAGGCGCGTGGTGGATGTTGATCCATGGACTTATCGATAAGCCTTGCAGCGGGGTTCACCACAGTCCCATCAAGATAACGAGCTCTTATCGGCGGCCCGGCTCGAGTGTATAGATAGGCACGTACTTGGTCACCCATTTAGCTCCGAGTCCTTCTCGCATCACGTCATGTCATGCCTCCTCACACTTGTGCCTGTGACCTGAGCATATCATCAGCGCTAATTAGTTCAACCCTCTCGTCCATGGGTATCCATGGTTCCTCCACGAGTCCGTCCTCGAGTCCTCCTCCAATCCCGCACAACAGCTGAGAATCTCGGAATCTCCCCCTTCTCCTTAGCTCGCGCACAAACCACTTTCCCCTCTCCTCCTCTGTCGTTGTGACCTCATGTCCATTCCTTAAGCAGAAGGTGCTGCCGAGGCATGAGAAGATGCCCTATCTAGGCCATATACTTTATGCAACTATCACCACCAACGCCCCGCCCCCGTGGAAGCCCAGACTCAGTGGTCTCCCCTTCACTAACACAACAACACTCAAGCCACGCAACGTGGTCCTCTCCGGATCCCTTCCCCGTCCTCTCTAATGCCAATGACGCACATCCACCTCATGCATGTCTGTCATTTCCTGGGCCATGCCACCCACGCCATCGCCCACCCCCGTCCAGTCCACCGGTGTCACCGCCTCACTTTTTAGCAAACCACAGCACAATCGCCGGTGGGCCTTGGACCCCGAGTGAGTGGGATCATGCAACTTTTTGCCGAACCAGGTACATTGTGACCTAGACTCAATTCTAGTCAGGGATCGTCCACCTTGAGCCACGCTGGACACGAGACCCCAAGTCTATCTTAGTCTAGGCTTCAAATCGAAAGAGCATTCAAAATCCACGTCAATTTCAACTCACAGTGTCCCCCCACGCATCTACTTGTGCGTCCTCCGCCGATGCCATCGCTCGTAAAAGCATCCAACTGACATGTAAAGAAACGGTCTATAAGGTATCGAACGGAAATGCAGAGTCAACCGTGATCCAACTAGTGCATGTGCCCATGATGCTGTGCCCTCCGTCTATGCAAATGCCAAACATCAATCTCCCGAGTCAAATGCTCATTCCCACCCGGCTAGCCCGCCAATGTCCTCGTCAGGGGCGGCGGTCAATGCCTGGGCCAGACCCGCAATGCCGCGGATTGTCGTCCAACAGATCCCTTGAAGCGCGGTTGACCAGTCGAGCTGCCCGGGAAAGGCAAAGTCGGGTTCGTAGATTTTAAAGGTGAAACGTTATCATCATCAGAGGGACCACTGGTCTCCTCTCGTTCTCGTAACTTCGTCATTATTTATGTCTGCCGTGGCTTGCGGACAGCATATCTGATTCGTCTAGCGTGGTGACCGACCCTGACATAGCTTCGTCTTCAGCTTGAGCTGGAGTCCATTTCCATGATTTCCATATCCCAGTAAGGCAGCTCTCGTGCCAAGTGCTGCCCGGCGGCATACTCGTCTTCGCTCGAGTCGGGCTCTTCAAGCTCCTCGATTCGAGCAGGGGGCGGATCGTGAAACAGGAGACTAGTGCGCTGCAGCTTCCTCCGCAGCCGGCGGGCGCTAGATCCGACCTCATTGACATCCAATGCCTCGTCGTCGTTGTCGGAGTCGCTCAGTTCGCTGTGGGTACGTTTGCCAAAGCTGCTCCCCATACTCATACGGCGGAACTTCCTGATCTGCTCCCGGCGCTTAAGGAATGCCTCTTCGTCGAAATCCAAGTCAGCCTCGCCTGTAGCCTCATTATCGGCCTCGTTATCGGAGGTCTCGTTACTGCAGTTGAGGTTCTTGAGATTATGCATCATGTCCTTGTCGAGGTCCTTGTGGGGCACAGTCTTGTGTCTTGATCTGGACCGACTGCGATTCGACTCAATTTCAGTAGGCTGTAAAATATCGAGTCCATCGCAATCGCTGTCCATTGGATCAACATCCTCCACGGTGAAATTGCAGACAACAGTGGTCGTGGTTGCGGTCAAATGTGAAGTCTCGGCCTCATCAGACGCATCAGAGGCGTCAGATTCGGAGGAGGAGGAATCCGAGTCTTCGGAGCTTTCCGAGTCTTCCATCATCTCGTCTTCGGAATCGTCATTGTCCAGTACGAGGGTCAGCCCCGGGGCTGCGGCTTCGCGGACGCTGCCAATGCTTGCGCTGTCCGAGGAGTCGTCATCTGAGTCGTCAAGATCCGAAGAGGACGAGGACGAGGAACGAGGGCTCATTTGCTCCGGGCCGAGAGTAGGCTGGTAGCTAAATTGATGGCCGGTCCCGACGGGCTTAATGTTAGGATCCTCATTGAGCGGCTTGAAGATGTCTCGAAAGTCGGGCTGGCGACGGGGCTTGAGGCTGTGCTTGCGAGAGGCGGGCGGCGACGGGGTAGGGGTCTCGGGTGGTGAGGTTGGGTCGGCGGTGAGATGCTGATCCTGATGGCTCTGGGCGGATTTTAGGTCGGGCGTCGACGGGCGCCGCCGTAGGTTCCTGCTCCTTGGCATGGTGAGGGATTCTTTGATGTCCCTTTTATATTTTACCCTTAGTCTTGGAAGGGCGAAAAAACGTATATATCGTGGGGTGGTTCCCAGCTGTAATGGATGTGGCTCCGGGGAAGTGTCGGAATCAAAGGTCAACCAACGGTGACCGGCTTAGACAGGACCAAGCCAAGCGGGAAACGAAACCGTTAACGGGATCTTATCAATCGAGTCCGTATGGTTGGAGTGGGTGTGGGGTAACAAAACGGAGAGAGGATAAGCCGATTGCTAGCTGCCAGACCGTTGGTACAGAGACCAAAGTGAAGGCGGTCGGTCGGCGGATTGCGAGGTACTGCAGTACAGCGCAACGAGGTAAAGAAATAAGAGGAGTGGGAGACACAAAAAGCCGATCGAAAAAAATCGGTGCAGCCGTTAGGTTGCTGCTGGCTACTGGTGGTTCTGCTAGGATACTGCGCGGGGCTGCCAACAGAGCATCGCAGGATGCAACGCACCCAAGGGGGAGGGGAGGGTGATTGGGCCTTGGGGGAACCCGGTCGTTTGCTGGGTCTTGTGGCTGGGTCCTCTGCTGGGTCGTCTTCTGGAGCCAGAGACGGGGACTTTGTGGCCGGACTTTGGGGGTCAGGGCTGGCTGGCTGGACTGGGCTAACAGGATGGCTGCTGCGGTTTGGGCCTGGGCTTCGGCTTGGGCTTGGGCTGGGCTGAACGGGCGGAGGACCGACGGGGCCCAGAAAAAAAAAAGAGTGGAGGGAGGGATGGCGGGATGGAGGGGATGGAGGGAGGCTTTTTGGAGGGGACCGTCAGCTGCTTTCAGCTGTTGACGGCGACAGCGACCCTAAGCCGAGAAGGACGGTGAGACGACGAGTTGCGGCAGCAGTACGAGCGTCAGTCGTGGTGGTGTAGGTGGTGTTGGTGGTGGTAGGAGTAGTGGTGGACGAGGCGACGGGGTGAGTGGCGGGAATGATGGTGGTGGTTGTTGTCGTTGTCGTTGCAGTGTTGCAATGCAGTGTTGTTTGTCTGTGTGGGTGTCACTGTAGTGGCAGTGGTGATAGTCAGGGAGCCAAGCCCCAGAGAAGAAATCTCCAGCACGGAGAGGATGATATGCGGCTGGTGTTTGGGATCATGATAATGTGTCTGGTGGCAGAGGGAAATTGTAACTTGCGAGGGCACTCGGCGTTGAACCAGGGAGCCTGTCGACGAAGAGACAAGAAAGAATTGATGATGAGAGTACTTTTTTTTTTTGCGCTTCAGCTTTGCGTCACTGACTGGCTGTTGCTGCTGCTTCTGGTGTTGCCACAGCTGTAGCCGTTGCCGTTGCTCGATGGTTGGCGGGAATTTCCCTTCTACAGCCCAACGGGGACGCAGGATCTCGTCGTCGTCGGGGAGGTGAGAACGGGGAGTTGGGAAGTTGGGTTTCTTAACTTGGTCGTCGTTCACTTGAAGGAGATCAAGTGATGATGACAAGAGAAGGAGAGAAGAAGGAAGAGAGAGGAAGAAGATGGCACGGAGGAAGGGACGAAGGGAGGAGGCGATATGCAGGCGACGAAGGCAGGCACCTAGAGGAGGGAGGGACGGTGGCTGATAGGTGCAGCAGTAGTAGGCCCGCACAGCACAACAGGCAAGAAGGACCGGTACGGCGCGGTACGATTAGAGGACTTTGTACGCAGGAGCCTGGGAGGGCAGGCACCTCGGGCAAGGCAAGGTGAGGTGAGGTAAGGTAAAAAAGGGTAGGGTCTAGGATGCGATGCGATGCGATGTGATGCGGTGCGATGGCGCCGTCTTGGGCTCTTAGCGCGATGACGACAGGCCAAAGGGACCGCCTAACAAGGCAGACGGGAGGGAAGGGCGGCAGAGTCTAACCGCCGGGGCGAACTAGACCAACAGCTTTAAGCCACTGTCAATGCCACTATCTCGGTCGACACGGGGGAGCCCAGTCTCACTGCTCCAGCAACCCGGTCCTGGCTGGTCCTGCGACGGCGCACTTGACTTGTATGCACTGCGCTGCTCTCTGCACAAACTTCAAACACGAGCGTTGCGAATGCAGTGCGAGAAGCAAGGAGACGCCCTGTTTCCGGCGGCCTTCTAGACGACGAGAACAAGTCTGTCGCTGCGGAGGAGAGCGCCGGGGGCCGGGGCCGGCTTCGGGTCCAGCAGGGGGGGCAGGCGGGATGACGGGGAAGAGACAGTTTTTTTTTTAGAGCGGGTTTGCAAAAGCAAAAAGAAAAGTGTGATAATGCGGCTTCTGAGAGTAAAAACTACCCACAGAAAGAGAGATGGCAACTTAGATGAGAGACGCGGGGTGTTTTTTGTTTTTTTGTTTTTTTTTGTTTCTTTTCTTTTAGGGCTGGGGTTTCTCGGGAGACTCTGAGACAAGTTGGACAATCGATCGGGGAGAAGTCGACGGTCGGACCCCCACGGCTTGGACCTGGAGACGCAGTGTGCTGCTTCCGAAATCTCGGATCCGTGAATTTTGGTGGGTGGGTGAGAGAGCAGGGGGAGGCTCAACTCGGGACTTTGAGGGTGACGGGGATGGGCTCTTTGAGGGAAACTATAATGGTGTGTGTGTGTGGTTGTGCGTGTGTTTGTACTTGTGAGGGTGCTGTAATCTCGTGAGAAGATGGTGAGATAGCTCTAGTGTCGATCTGCGAATCAAGGAATAAACACCACTGCAAAAGTGATACATCGGCCAATATCAAGGCAAGCCCCGAGCAGCCCTTGGAAATATCTTAGCTCGAGTCTCCGCAAACTAGATGAGTGCCTCGGAAGGGAAAGAATTCTCCGCAATGGGCGGCGACGACTCCATCATTTATAGCCAACACCACGTCCCGTTTTACATCACGAAGTATTCAAGCTCGCCGCCTGTCTCTCTTCCCGTCCAAGCCTCGACTTGGAATGAAGGCCCTAATTATGGAACGGCCCGGCCCCTCCTCGACCAACGTCTCGGCTGGCGACTGTGCACGTTGGTGTCTTTCCATCCGGCTGTCTCACATGGCACCCAACCAGCCTGGTGGCTCAACACGAGCCCATGCACAAAGGCGGGTGGGTGGGTGAAAAAAAAAATGGCTGCAGCTGCAGTCGATCCCAGCGCAACGGGCCACCGCCTCCGCCGGGGTTGAATTTTTTCAAAGTAAAGATTCCATGGCGAGGGATGTTGTCAACGCATCACGGCCGCAGCAAAAGTACACCGATAAACTACGGCCGAGGACAGAGGGAGGTCTAAGTTGTGGTTCAAGTCCGAGGGTCTTAGCACCCAAGGCTTTACCCGCGCTTCGATGCCCGAGTCCATCCATCTCTTGCTGTGTCAATGACAACGCCCCTACAGAAAAAGTGAGTACAGCCGAGTCAAAAAGAACAGGAAAAAAAAAAAAGCCCTCCAAGCGCCAGCCGGCCTCGTTGGGGAGGGGGTCCCATCCGGTGCCAGACCGGGGAGGGGCATCACCGGGTCACCGAGTTCTCCCCACCTCTTGGGCAGCAATGCCTCCTCGCTTGCTGGTATTTCGCCCTTCCGCATCCCGCACAAGGCAGTCTAGCACAGCAGGAAACGAGAAAGGAAAAGGCCAAGAGGGAATTAAGAAGAAAAAAATCGACTCGACAATAGCGTCCAGTTGCCCGGGCAAGGGAGCGGGATTGGAGATCGGCTGGGCCCCATGCTGGCTTATCAGAGCCCGCCGTTCCCTGCGGGCCTATGACTCTTCTTCCGCGTGGGGACTGCAGCGGTGCTGTGCGTTGGGCTCGGCGCTCTGCGGTAGTTGGCTGGACAAGGCCTTCGTACATGCCGGTCGACATGATGGAGCGGCTTCCGTGGCTGTTGAGTGGCTGCTCCGGGCCCCCCGTTGCACGGTAGCACTTGGGGTGAGATGTCGGTATGCTCTGGCATGTGTGACTCTTCAGGGCAAAAAAGTCTGCCAGATGGCCAGGCCTGAGTTGGCAAAGGAGGCCCGGGAAACCAGGACGGTCAACCCAAATGATCGGTGTGTAGATGTCGGGGTGCATCAGTCGAGCGTCAGCCAGTAGACAACTCTTGGCCCGTCTCCTCTGACCACCCTCGTGTGAATATCAACGGCCAGGGCAGACTTTAGTGGATGGAGGTTGAAAATGTTCACCTTACCCAAGAGGCTAAACAAAGTACTCAAGGGTACCGGTACCCAGCGTGCGGTAGCGAGGCGTGGTCTAACGGCCCGTCATCGTCATCTCGCGTCTCGGGGGTGGTGGTGCAGGGTAGTTGGCGTGGATATTTGACATGCGCTCTGTGCCATGATTGCGTGGAATACAGGGCTAAGCCGGGGATCTTGGGGTTTTGTTCTATAAAGGTTCTCTGAAAATCTGCACAGGGAAGGAATCGCGACCATGAGATCTGCGATTGTGGCTAGCTGGATAGCAGGATGCGGGAAGCAATACAGGTGGTGGCGACATGTTGACGTACAAATTCACCTCCACGTGTACTACAAGTAGTGACCATAACGTGAAAACACCAATTAGCCTTTAGTGAGATCGTACATCGACGGGACGAATACACCTACTCGTGGCCCGCATCATTGCGGGCGTTGAATGACATATGTGGCCTGAAGCAATCGCAATTGACTTTCACATGCGAAGTACATGACCACTGCACGACGCGATGACGTCCGAAGACGATGATTGACCGTTCTCACCCGTTACAAACTTACTGCGTAGTAGGATACGCACTAGGAAACTCACATTGAGTACTCGACGTGTTTTCCAATCAGAGGGCTGCTATCGAGTACCAGAGGATAAGAACCGCATGGACAATGATTCGTACTTGCGGCAGACACCAATCGATCGGATAACTACGTGACGACACTGGACTGCCTGCGTTGCAGATCCCGGTACATCGCTGCAGACTGTCTTGAAAATCATGCGAGAGTCCCAGTCGGATCGTCCGTTACATTCCGGGTCGCGATTTCGTGCGCAAGCTTGGAATTGTGTGATGGGACAGTGTGGGGGAGGCGTTGGTGCGAGCAATCCGGGGATGGACACGGTCTTGTGGTGCGACAGAGTAATCTACTTGACGAGGAATTTAGGCCATGGAAGTACTCGGAAATTGGGATTTCTTGGGAGCAGGTACTGGCAAAACGGAGCAGTTCGTACAGTCCCTTGATAACGGTCCGGAGACGGAGGCCCACGCGACGGACAGACGGACGGGAGGGGAGAAGCGGGATGCCCCGCCGTTCACTTTCGGGCGATTAGACTCGGAGAGAGCCACAGTGGCTTGGCGACCACTTTAGAGCCCATCCCCTCCACAGCAGCCACAGCCGCGCATGCAACAACACCATCAACACCACTACCCAACACCCAACATTGCCATTCCCACGTCGGGCAGGTACAATGGTAGAAGTTCATCACTGGAATATCGCATAGTATCATATTGCTAACAATTCTCCCCCCAGGCACCAAAAGCAGAACCTCCCAAGCGCGGACGCGGCAGGCCCGCAAACGCGCCCAAGCCAGCCGGCGCGTCGCTCAACCGCCCGGACGACTACGAAGCCGACGTCGACGAGGTGCGCCCGAAGAAGCGAGGCCGGCCCAAGAAAACATCCGACGGACCCGAAACCGCGCCGCAAAAGCGCGACAGCGTAGCCAGCGCAAAACCAGCAGACGAACCGGAGGAACCTGCGCCGCCAAAACGGAAACGCGGTCGCCCTTCGCTCGAGGACCGGCGCAAGGCAGATGAAGCGGCCGCCGAACAGAGGAGGACGGAGGCAGAAGGAGAACAACCGCAAGAAACACGGCGATCTCGGAGAAAAGCTCCCCAGCCCGCACAGGAAGAGCAGCAACAACCAGAGGAACCCGAACCCACCGAGACCGCGCCCCGGAAGAAACGAGGACGGGCTGCTCAATCAAGACAGAAACCGGCACAGGAAGACGCTATCGAGGAAGAGGAGGCTGAAGAGGAGGCGGCACAACCCCCGCGCAAAAGAGGTCGTCCGTCATTAGGCACCCTACCCAGCGAAGACGCCAATAACAAGGGCGCCAAGGCGACGAGGCCGCCGAAGAAGAGCCAGAGACCATCCGACGCAAACACAGAAGACGCAGAGAACAACGACGAGAACCAGCCGAAGAAACGCGGCCGACGCCCAGGGGCGAGGACCTCGACAGACTCCAAAACCAAGAAAACCGGATCCCGGCCGTCGAGAGACGAGGAGCCAGACCAGGAGCAACAACAACAACAACAGCAGCAAGAAGCAGCTCCAAAGCCCAAACGCCGCGTCCGTCGCAGCCACACCGCGCCCCTCTCCGACGCCGACTCGGACGCACCGCCCTCGCCTCCCAAACCATACCTCCACGTCGCGCCGCAAACGCGCCGCATCCGCGCCTCCACCATCGCGGCCAAGTGGTCCCCCCTCTCGGGCGCCTCGCTCCCCCGCGCCTCGGCCCTGCTCGCCCTCGCCCACCGGCCCATCCTGCAGCGCACCGCCGCCACCCGCCACCGCCGCCAGCACGCCGAGGCCGCCCTGCACCTCGTCGCCCGCCGCGTCGCCCGCAAGCTGGCCCGCGGCCTGCCCTTCCCCCCGGCCACGGGCGCCAAGCCCGCCGGCCGCCCCTTCGCCGACGCCGACGCCGGCCGCGCCGCCCAGCTCGACTTCGAGAGCGTCCTCGACGGCCGCGCCGCCCTCGAGCGGCAGCTCGGCCCCGCCGTCCACGCCGTCGAGCTGCTCAGGGCCGAGCAGCAGAGGGTCGAGCGCGAGCTGGAGCGCGACTACGAGACCCTGCGGAGGCTCGAGGCCAGCGCCCGCGCGCAGACGAGGGAGCGGAAGGAGCAGATGAAGAAGGCCCATGTCCTCGCGCCGACAAAGCGACCGGCGGCGCTGCAGAACACCCAGGACCGATCCATCGTGACCTCCAGCGGCTCCTCCGGCAACGTCTTCAAGGTACAAGAAGCCCACAAAGCGTTCGACATCGATGATACTAACCGCCTTTTCTACAGGACATGGACGACCCCGAACTGCAGTCTCTGGGACTGCAACTCGCCGGACACGTGGAGAGCATCCGCGGGAACCTTCAGCAGGGAGACGGCATCACGCCGCAGCTGTCGCGGACGCGTGCGGCTCTGCAATCTGTGCTGATGCGGCACCTGGAGCAGGACGCGTATGAGCAAGTGGTTCTTGGATAGAGGAGCTGGGACATGAGTAATGAATATGGCTGTGCTTGCATGATGTTAGGACGAAGAGGAATAAAGGGAACTGGGCCACGAAACGGGACAGGACCGGATGATAGGAATATTAGGCGTACTACGATAATGGCACAACGTGATTCAGTTGTGTTGAATCAGGATAGAGATCAGGACGGAAGGACAACAGCAACTTAGTAATTTAAAGGGTACACAATTGCTTCACTAACGGCACCGGAGTCACAAGTCAGACACCAGAGTCACACCAAACCGACCGTCCCCATTTGTCAAAGTTATGTACACCGAAAGAAGATTTATATCGATCAAATATAGACCCAAACCAATCTGGAAGCATCCTGCGTGGAACGCTACCATACGAAGCAAATAACCAAGTCTATCCATCACAAGGCGCTTTCCCTTCACGCCAACACGGGTCCATTCCAACAAAGGGAAACATGATAAGAGGCGCAAGTAGTGTAAGGTATTGGCAAGACAGAACAAGATCATGGTTCTCATTGAATTGAATTGAAGAGAAGCGGCAAAAGGTTTGTCATACATCTAGGAGAGCAGTGTCTCCTCAAATCCGAGGATCCTCCTCCTCCACTAGATTGCCCAACTTAGCATTGACTTGGCCGAGCGTTGTACAACGAGAAGGCATATACGAGCGCCTCAAATTAGGCATTTATCGGACCAGACGGGCGAAGCCAGTGGGAGCGGCGTAGCCACCAGTGAAGGTGCTGTTGACGGGGTAGGGGACAACAGTGACGGTGGCCTCGAGAGTGGTGGTGACATCGTCGTCCTCGCAGTAGTCCTCGTCATCCTCATCATCCTCATCATCTTCATCGTCGTTGCCGTCAGAGCCAGTCTCGGTAGAGCCAGACGAGCCAGTCTTGGTGCCCTCAGCGCCGACAGTGCCGGTGTGGTCGCTGCCGACAGTGACGTAGACAGTGGAAGCAGGGGCGGTGACAGTGACGGTGGTAGTGGCGTCAGCGCAGGCGCCCTCGGAAGAGCCCTCAGCACCGGAAGAGCCCTCGGGGGTTCCGTTGCCGCTGTTGTCACCGGCAGTCTTGGTCTCGGTGCTGTCAGCCTTGGAGATGGTCAGGGTGAGGGTAGAGGTCTTGGTGCCAGTGGTGGTGGTGGTGGGCTCGTCAGCAGAGCCGTTGCCGTTGCTGCTGCCATCATCGGTGGCCTCGGCGCCCTCAGAAACCTCGGAGCAAGGGACGGTGACAGTGGTCTGGACGGTGGACTGGACAGTGGTGGTGACAACGCTGGCGTCGGTGCCAGTGCCGATGGTGAGGGTCAGGGTCTTGTCGGTGACGTAGTCAGAGACGATGGTGGTCAACTCAGCATCGGTGGTGGCCTCGGGAGATGACTCGCCGGTGCTGATGGGGCCGAGCGAGGTGGTGAGGGGGGCAGTCAGGGTGTAGCCAGTGATGCCACCGGTCTGAGCCTGCTCGATGACCTCGGAGGAGATGGAGGAGGCATCAGCGACGGGGCAGACGGTCTCGGTGAGAACGACGGTGTTGGTGACAACGACGACGGTCTTGTCAGTCTCGGGGAGCTGATCGATGGCGGTCTGATCCCGGGCAGGGCAGTTGGTGACGGTGGGGGCACAGCTGGTGATGGTCTGGACCTGGGTGGTGAGGACGGTGAGAGTGGTCAGGCCAGACTCGGTGCCGTTGTCTCGTCGGTAGTGCACGTGGCGAGGGTAGGAGTAAGCGTTGGCGGCGGCGGCGAACATGCCGAGGGCAGCGACGGTGGACTTCATCTTGGAAGTGGTTTGGGTTTGGGTGGGAGTGGTTGGGGAGTCTTTTGGGAGTTTCGTCTATACGATGGGTTTCGGGTAAAACGGTGTAGAAGTCGATTCCACACACAAGCAGCGAGCAAGACACAGTTTTGCTTCACGAAAGAAGGGAAGAAGTTGGGGTGTGAAAAAACGCTGGGTGCCGTTGGCTAGAATGTTGGAAGGACTGTAATGGCGATGCCGTGAAAGAATGGAATGAGTCGTAAAGACTAAGAGAGCGTGGGAGTTGATAGACAAGACTGCAGAGGAGGGAGCAAGATGTAGCCAAAGGACGAGGCAGGAAGCGTTAGATATTAAGAGGAAACGAAGAAGGGGGTGGAACGAGGTCGGAGCGAACAGGCTTTTTTAGTCAGTTGGCCTTCACCTTGTCCAAGGCCATGTCCAAGGAACAGGACTCGAAGCGCAAACACCGGACTGCGTCTTGGCCCACCAAGCCCCCTTGGATTACCTACTGCAAGGACGACATCCTGGCCGCCCTTAATGAAGCGGGTGGCCGAGGACTCCACTGGGAGGTCCGGGGGGTGTGGCATCGTATCGACCGCCGTGGACGCTCGACGCTTGCTGAGGATGAGATTTCGGTGCGAGCCTGAGGGGCGGCTTCGAGCCTGTCAGCTCGGAAGCGGGCGTGGTGCGGTGGGCCAGGTTAGCACGAGGGAGGGGGCCAATCTAGGGCCCGGGCGGACGCCGAGCATGGATGGTGAGACCATCCTCTTCTTGTCCGAGTGGATGTTGTTGGTGTTGATGCTGGACGTTGGAAGAAGGGGTCGGAAGCGGGCTTGGTTGGAGTTGGCAGGTTGGGCGGCTTAGGTGAGGGGCCCCTGACGCTATGCCCAGATCGGCTTGGCTCAGGGGCCCGCGGCTAGGGTTGCTACGGGGGTTCTCGGTGGGGGGGCTGTGGCGGTAGGGGACTTCCATTGGAACCCATCCGAAGGAAAATGGGAGGAGCCAGAGCCAGAGGGCCTTCTGTGAGTGAGCCCTGTTGCTTAGCAGTTCCCGGCCTCATCCAGGTAGGTACTTAGATGAGCGCAATGCTGGTCTGCAAGGCCTCCCGCCCTCACGGAAGGCCCTGTAATCAGAGCAAGCATGTACTACGTACGGAACGACATGCCGCCGCCATTACGAGTGAATGGGTGCTCGCAGATGCCAAGCACCATGTACCACGTCTGGGTACCTAGGTACGGAGAGAATTTCCCGACCTTGCCCGCCCTTCAAGCCTCTAGGACTACTATCATGGACGTAGTACATACGCACACAGAATGGTGGCGCGCGAGGGAATTGCAGCATCCCGCCCAAGTGGGCGTCGTGCTGTTGTCTGTACCACGTCGCTCCCACAGGCACCCGCCAGCAGTGATAGGGCACCCAATGCCGCCCGGGGCCACCAATCGCCAGGCACACGCTCCAGCTCGCACGCCCAATTGGCCCGAGGCGCCTTTTACACGATTGATCGCCAGACACAAACCCCGAAATCAAGGGTGGAAGGGGGGCCTCCCTGCGCCACCACGTCACCTTTTATGCAGGTACCGGCACAAAACCTGAGACGCCACGAGGGCCAATCGTTGGGCAATCGCCCGAAGCCCCTTGCGCCTCCCGACGCACGCCGTTGTGCTGCAAGCCCGCCAGCCACGCCTGTTTGATGGCTTGCAAAGTTGAAATACAGAGACATGCCCCCGGGTTGCAGAATTGTGTGATTGACCGCCGGCTGCACCAGCGCCCGAGTTTGAGGAGGAAACAAGAGGCTTTTCTGCCTGCATGATGCGTTGCCATGTGTCATCGTCCTGCCGAGCGTTTTTTTCATGCTGACAGTCCGTCTGTCGTGTGCCGTCCAGCCACCGCGTCCTTAGCCCGCGTCCCGTACTCCCTAACAACAGCCAAAGTATTGGAGAAGGAAGAAGAAAACCCGAAAATATGTACTCTGCAAGGCCTAGCTCTCTCTCTCTTCTTCCCAGTGTGACGCTGACTGCAGGAACGAAGCGAGAATATGGAGTCCAGCCGAGCGAATCCATCCGGACTTGACCATATTAACTCTCCGGGCCTAGACCCGGTAGTGTGCAACCCTAATCACGGCCATCCTCGCGGGCCAGGTCATTACTGATTTTACGGTCAAGCCTGGTCGGTGAACCCAGTTGAGGCGTCAATCCAGGTGAGGCCGCCATCGTTGAGGCTTGGACAAGTTCGGTGTCTCAGCGGCCAGCGAGCGACCATGGCGCTCGGCATCCGACTGAGCACAGCCGCCTTTGATTCAGCGCCATGGTCACGTCCCGGTTGCAGGTATTTTCGGTCTCCGGCTGTCTCATCGCCGCCACTGCACCGTGAGACGGGTCTCAGAGCCCACCCATCTCCAGTGCTGAGGCGGTCCGAGACGGCGGGAGTCTGACGGATCGGATTGGATCTCCAAGCCGTGTAGTTTCAGGGTCCACCCGACAAAGTTTTGATGCCTTTCTGCGTTGAATCGAACGCAACACGATGTGCGGCTGGGAATAGTATGTGATTTTCAGGCACGCATGCGCAATGCTTGCCTGATCAGCCGCACCATTACTCTGTACAGCCGAGCAAGACATGTCCCCATCCATCGACCCAGCAATCTCAACGCTTAATAAATGCTTATGCGCCGCACTGCGCGCTCATTGCTCGTGCTCCTGTTCGTTATCTCGATGAAGGGCGCAACCCGCCCCGTTTAGCGCCGGCCCTAATAAACCAAAGTCCTCCTGTCTGCTGGGTCTTCCCAATTGCAACTTAACTTGCAAGAAGGATCCTGACAGGGACCGACGAACCCACCGCTCGCGATCTTAGATGAGTCAGATCCCACCCACCATCCACTCCGTCGGAAGGGGAATCGACGTCTTTTGTCTTCGTTGGGCTCAGCCACCACAGGCAGAGAGCGGCGCCAGCTAAGAAGGCGACCCGGCGCGGCGACGCTGACACGAGATGCCCATGGCAGACCCAATGGCATTCGGCGTCCAGGGTCTTTCGTGGTTTTCGTCCGCTATCCAACCTCCTGGCTAACTCATCGTCTTATCATCCTGGTGTGAACTATGGGCACCACCGGCATATTGGGGCTGCTTGGCAGGCGGTCGCTGGTTGAGGAAATCACCTTGCAGGGTTTTCGACTTCTAGGCTCCTGCCAGATCGAAGCAGCGGAAGTCCTCGTTCCTCGGCCGCTCGACCTTAGCTCAACCTCAGGCCCCGTCAGTCATCTCGCTCCCGCTCGCCAAACCCAATCTACTAGACCAACACCAACAAGAGCAACAACAAGAACAACAACAAAGCAAGACAGCCGCCAGCTCACCCACGCATCATCCCATCTTTCGGCGTCCGGCAAGGCCGCTCTCCCCTTCAATCCCACCTCCCGCTGGCAGGCCCTGCCCTCGTCGTTTCAGCGCGAATCCTTGTGTCGCCGTCTGTGCCTGTCGCAGAATAACAACATCACTATCCAGCGCTCCACTCGTCATCTACGCCCACTCGCACCAGCCTTTAACGGATCCCGCGGCCACCACGCTAGCTGACACCACGACAAGGCTCCCTGCCAGTCCCTGCCAGTCCCAATACCCTTCCTGACCGCCCTGGTCTTTGGCCCTGACCCTCTGCTGGGCAGCTTTGCCAAGCTGCCGTCGATACATAATAGCGCGTAATTACCACTCGCCAAATCACCTCAATCCTCGTCACCAAGGCACGGATACGTGTACACACTACGTAGTACTCCGTACGTGCTGTCCTTGAACTACGGGATCCGAGGCCTTGGACTTTGACTCAGGATGCCAGCTATTCATCTATTTAGATTAATTGGCTACGAACTAACAAGCCCGTATCTCCCGCTACCGATATTCGCACCTATGCGAGAGCCACCAGATAACGAGGCTCCGTCTGCTCCGTATAGCGCCATTGGTCCTATCTCTTCTCTCGATCACCTCTTTGTACGAATACGTTACGCGTTCTTGCTCCTACTAACCCATCCAGTTATGAACTCCTCCCGGCATTTCATTTCGCAGTGCCCGCCTGGCAAGGGTTGGATGGACTTTGCTCCTGGTCGTTGCCAAGCAGGCCGCCTCAGCCGCCTTCTCTCCACTGAGAAACCGTCGGCACGGCGCCATCTTAGCCACGACGGTGGTGATGTTGGTGTCTGTAATGGCAGAGGTTGCGTAATCATACGAGACTGATCCAATATGTCCCCGTAAACTCTGGACCTGCTTCTACGATTCCACGACAAGTCGGTCGTGCCACTACTCGAATCAAGCTTTCCGGTCACCGTTGGCAAACCCTGGTAGGGATTTCATCTCATCTGCACTCCCCGGCTCGCGTTGGTTACAGATTGATTCCCAATAAACCGGCCGAGTTATCGGTTCGTATCTGATCCCTCCTCGGGTTAACTGTAAGGATGGGCCGCTCAGCATTGAGGTGGCCCTTGCTGCAAATTGAAGACATGCTTCGGCGACTCTACTTCGTACGGTAGTTATCACTGACCAGGTCTCCAATACCAAAGTAGGCGCATGTGGTTTGATTTATTTCCCGAAATCCAGTCTTCGTCGCCTGCAGTCCAGTTGGCCTTGCGGTCAGCCTTTAGTTTCAGGGCGAGAACTCCAAAAGCAGCAATGTTGTCACTCTAGAGCCTCGTATCTTTCTTAGGCACTATGGTGCAGACAACACAAGGACACCACTGCTGAAGCCGCTTGTTATCTGGCGAAGGCACAAATGCGCATTCTGGGGCCAGGTGCTGTTCATCCACGAACCATTGCTGAGTTGGAATATGGAGCCGCCCAGCAAAACCCGTCCCAGTTCTGGTGTTTTAGTATGGGGCCATCTTTGTGAGTGAGAAGGTGATCCAGTGACTGTTCTCCGCCGAAGGGAGCAGGTGAGTCAAGTCCAGCACCGTTGTTTGAGGCCCATATAAAGGCAACATTCAGCACCTCTGACCCCTCGGGATGCGACGTTAGAGGCGAGCAAACATGATCGAAATAGAAGAGCTCCAGCGAGCCTTGTTCAAATGAACTGTGAGGCTGTTAGAGGGCCGAAAGATCCCTACTATACTACGTAGATAGTGCGTTCTCACCACGTGAATATTGTTTCAAGAACTTGGTTCAGAACCCACTTTGATGTTCTCGTGACTAAGAACTTGGGGATCAATCAGATGCCTCAGCTCTTCCAACAGCGTTTGCAAATCCATTGAAGCTCTTTGCGGGTGGGGTCATCTTCCGGTAAATGATCAAGGTCAACCAGCTGCTGCTTGATGATGTTTGGTTTGAAGGCATTACGGAGCATCGTACTCTCGTTCCTAAACGACCAAGATCGCCAACGGTCGCGGTGCCATAGTGGCCTTGGTCGGCACCCTCTATGGTCTGAAGGTTCTCCGCGCTGAGTAATAGCGGATGAAGGCTTTAGAAGAAACATTATCTAGCATAGATCGGAGTTAAATCCGGCATCGCGCGCATTGTTGCAGCTTGGACAACGGTTCTAGACTGTTTGTTCATGGGTAATTATAGATGCTTTAAGATTAGAACAAGGAAGGTTGAAAGATGGAAGAAGGATGAGGGATGGCTAACAGGCAACAAAGGCGTTTTTCGAGGCTTGACAGCACAATACAGTGGCATTAGCTGGACTTCCTTGTTCCCCGATCGATGGATGACAAAGAACCTGTTTGGTTTTAATATGTAGACATCCAAAGCCCAGCCTGATCAATATCCTGGCAGAGTGAATCGCCTCTCATTCTCTTCCTTCCTTCCATCATAAGACTCAGACGCTATCTCTAGCAAAAACCGCAGCCATATCGAATACTACACATCCATCATCAACCCGCGACACCATGGGCCAGGCGCAAGAGGATATGGCGACAGCCATATTCGACATCACCCGCCAATGCCTCGATTCCTTTGATCGGGTCGTGGCCAAGCACGATGAATCTATTCTCAACCACTTGTTTATTCCAGGCGATGATCCTCCCACTTCCAATAGCCAAAACAGTTCTCCTTGCGACTTCTTGGGTGTTCGCAATCGCTTCTTGTTTTGGGTCGATGACACCGGAGCGCTCTCATTGACGAACTCATCACTGGATGCAAGATTGCGGGGCTTGACAGACATATACACCATGGTGATTGAGTTGTTGGAAATGGTTCTACGAAATTTGCACCGTGGTAAGTTTGATTTCATCAATCCAAGCACTGTATACCTGAGCCTTTTACACAATTGAACCGCTTACTGATATCGGTCTACCTCATCAGTTGACCTTGAGCCCGAAGACCTGTCGATACTCTCCTGTGATCCAACGACGTCGGATCCAAAAGCACTACAGACGTTTCTCGAAAAATGGGAAGATGCCTCCCGGGCTGTTGGCTCTGCGCTGGATCGGTTGCAAGTCATAGCCGTGGCGATCAGGAGAGCATCCGCAAAACGGATCAACGACACGATCACAGCCTTGTACACTGAGGAGGACGTCGTCTTTCGCAGGGACATTGCGTCCTTGGTCCGTTACAGATTTCCAGCTGCCCGCAAAGAACTATCTCAACAGCTGGCAGACTCCGTAGCTGTTCGACGCGAGATGCTTCCGCATAATTATCGCCACGCAAAGAGACTTGCCGTCAGACGTGTGCCCGAGAATGTGCCTTCTGCTGGACAGCGCCGAAATACACACCTGGAACCTGAAGCGGCGACAACTCGTCAGGTCAAAGATAGGACAGCGCGTCATCTTCCCACACCACAGGCTCTCACGACAGTAACCAGCACCATCTCCACCACACAAGAGGACTCTTTTGAGTACCCGCCAGCACCGACAGCAAGCGAAGGAGAAACACAGGTCCAGTGCCCTTTTTGCTTCACACCTCTGGAATGCAGAGACCTGGAGAAAGATAAGAACGGCCACTGGGAACGTCACATCGACGAGCACCTCGAGCCATATGGCTGTCTGTTCCCCAGATGCGCCGAATCCCTTGTGTTCTTCGCCCGCCGTCACGAATGGAAGGCGCATATGGAATCTTCCCATTCGAAAGACTGGCTGCGCAAGGTTCACACTAAAGTTTGGTATTGTGACATCGACCATGACTCCCCGAAAACATTCGAGACTGAGCTGCAGTGGAGGAAACACATGCAGAACCTCGAGTCCCATCCAAAGCGAAAGCTGAAAGCACCAACCCAAGCTCAGCTTGACGGTCTGTCTTCCATGAAACGAAAATTCCCTCTACGCGACGAATTCGTCTGCCCCCTTTGCGAACAGGTTCCTGAGGAGATACGACCTTTCGTAGAGAAGGGAACCGGAGAGCCGACAGACATGTATAATTTTGTGGTTGATCATGTCGCGGACCACATGAAATCGTTGTCCTTGATGGCAGTGCCGTCTCTTGGTACTACCACTCAAGAAACTTCTGGCATATCTTGACCATGGCGTAAATTTCGACACGGCTGATCTGATATTCGGCCGGACGTCGCTATCTTGGGGTGCTGAGAAAGGGCATAAGGCTATCTTGCGATCACTTCTTTCTCAGGGACCAGACATCGAGGCGGCTGATCGAGACTCCAAGTAGATCCCTCTATGTTTTGCCGCTCAGAATAGACATGAGGAAATTATGAGGACGCTCATAAAGCAGGGAGCAGACCTCGAGGCAACCGGCCTGTAAGGTTGGACGGCACTGGGCGACCGACAACGGCCATGACAAGATTGTGCGGCTACTACGTTCACATGAAGCTGAAAATCCGTCAAGTTCATGAACTACGTCAAGTAACTCGCCACCTGCTCTTTCGATTTCTTTCATACTACATTATCTACATCAAATGGGAGTTACTGGAAGTTGATTGCTGAATGTGGCAATTGTTAGGGACTGGAGCAAAGCAATCAGTGAAACAGCTTAATGACTCATAAACCGTCTTACTATAGATACAAATACAATAGAGTTGTTTTCCAAGACTCGTCTCTCGATGGCCACTTCTGCCTTCTTGTTTAATCCCCCTTGTTCCAATTTACACTTGTCCGCTCAAGCCCCGGGCAATGTCAGGAAGTGGTGTTGACCGTACAATATCGGGAACTTTGTAGGGGCATCAAAATTATCAATCTCATATGCCCAAGGGATGCCGTTCTGGGCTCCCACGCTTTGAATCGTGATTGCAGCCGCTTTGTTCGCGCGAACAACCGCCCTCCTAATGTCCCAAGTGCCCTTGGCCTTCTGGCACAGGTAGTCGGAAGCATATGCCCCCGTGAAGGTATCTCTAATTATTTATCCTAATCAACATGTGCACATGAGAACTAAGAGCGAAAGAAATTCACCCTGCACCTGTAGTATCCTCAACTTTGACATCAAACGCGTGACAGTGATCGCTTCCTGCTGCGTTGGCGTAAAACGCACCCTTGGCACCAAGTGTGATGACCACGTTTTTGACACCGCGGTTCAAAAACTCCTGGGCAATGATCCCCCAGGTCTCTTCATTGACCGCGGCCCTATCACGGCCAGACATGATGGCCGCTTCTGACTCGTTGACCAGCAGATGAGTAAGATGCCGGTAGAAGCATTGGCCGATAGGGGTTGCAGGCGCCGCATTCAGACAAAACTCGATGCCAGCCTTACCAGCAGTTTCGATCATAGTCTCGACCACCTCCTTGTTGATTTCCATTTGAGCCACGACCAAGTCGGGACGTATCCCGCCTCCGAGCTGCTCGGCGTTGATAAAGTCCTCTTTCTTCCAGGTCGCCGTTGCACCCAGCGTGAAGAGGCACCGGTTCTCGCGTGTCAAGTGGTCAACCATGACGAAGCAGATGCTCGAGCGTGTGTTGGGCACTGTCACGACGCCAGAAGCATCAATGCCATTCTTGTTCAATTCGACCATCAACTTCTCTCCGTACCCGTCGTCGCCGATTGCGCCGATCATCTTGACCTGGATATTGTCTTCAGCTGAGCGGTCGACTGCGAGTTGATCAAATGCGGGTGGTACCCCGTTCTCAGTCGTTCCTTTATTTTCCAACAATTTCCTGTGACAAGTTCGATACGTCGCAATCGCCGAGTTCGCTCCTTTACCCCCCAAGGCTTCCAGATACTCGTTTGCCCGAACACTCTCGCCGCCGTTGGGGATACGACTTGCAATCATGATCAGGTCAGCGTCCAGCCCCCCGATGACTGCGATGGTCTGCGGCGCCATTGTTGAACACTGCGGAGAGGGCCTTTTCGATTTCCACAGTCCGCAGCCTGCTTCCTGTAGTGATACTGTGGACGCTAATTGTCGAAAATTTAAGTTGGCATTTGATATAACCCCGAATCTCTTATGTCTCTTTGAGTGCGCAGATGATTTTGGGGCTCCTCCGGACTTCTCCAGGTTTGACATATACCAACTATTCTTTGAGAATATCAGCAAAAATAGAGTATCTACTAACTAATTATGCACTGACACAAATCCGTCTTGTACTATGTAGTAAGGAGCGCACAGGCATTTGCGCACTCAAAGAGATTGTGTATATCCCCTGCAATTCCGGATCCCTTCGTGAACACTCCCTGCTGCACGGACAAGAGACACCGACATTGAGCCTCATCGCCCACTCCTGGCCTTGATGTCCGACCGAGTAGGTAACGAGATTGCCAATAGTCTGACATAAAGTGGTGGCGCGGGTGTTCATTCCAACCCATCTCTCATTCAACCTCCTCGATCCTTGGTCGTGGCCGCCCGACCGCGTCTACCAAGGTCCCGCCGGGGTTGACGTGGAGGCCAGCGAGACTTGTCAATCCCGGGGCGTTTGGTAGGTTCTGGCTCGGCATCATGCTGGTCATCTGCCAGGTCTCCAGGGTCTCAACCACGTCGTTGGCATGCTGCTGAACCAGACCATCGTTGTCGGTGCCCGCTACGTATCGCAGCGTTCTCAGAATATCCTCTCGGCTGTCATTCGTGAGCCCGAACCCGAGATTCTTGCCAGACTCTTTGGCCGCGTCAAGTGCCCTGACGAAGCTGAGTACGTTCAGGATGGCTGCCCGTCGAACAATCGCTGTTTCCATCTCTCGCTCCATGGACAGGACATTGACGCAAAGATCAACGCTGGTAGAAACTAACGTCGGCCAAATTCCGCCAATGTTGGTTTCGATCGCGGTTCCAAAGATGGAGAGCGCCGACGCTCTCATCCGAACGTCCTCGCTGCCTCGCTGACTCTCCCATCCTTGGAGGATCTGTGCCAAAATATCATTCCTTGCCTTTTCTTCTTCGGTAACGTCCTCATCTTCGTCAAGCAGGTCATCACCCTCCGCATCATCGGTCTGCTTTCCTTTCATATTTTGTAGCTTTTCCTCACGGGCTTGCTTAGCCATGGTCTTTGGCCGGTAGCCACGTCGCCCAGCAATCGAGAGCAAAGTCTCGCTGACCTGCTGAGCAACGTCACTCGTAAATGTGTCACCGAGTCGTTGGATCACCTGGAGGAGAGCCTCGCCGAACCGGAGCCGAACATCGGTCGAAGACTTTTCTTGAGCATCAAGGTAATGTTCGAGCAGCTCTTGGACAGCTGCTTTGGGGTGCTTATTAGCCAGCTGAGTGAAGACTTTAATCACTCGTAGGTTAATATAGTCGTCGTTGTCTGCCAGCAGATTCGACATCAGCACAGTAACTGCTGGGATATCCAAAATAGGACTCTCGGCCACAATAAGACCGGACAAGAGGTTGAGGCCTTCCGACACGACCGGCGGTGGATTATCAGCGCCCCCTGTGATGTAGTTCATTGCCAAATTATAAGTCTTTCGATCCTCAATTTGTCGACTACTTGGGGTTGTAATCGGCTCGTCGGGGTCATCTACCTGATCCCGGTATTTCAGGAGCAATGCAAGATTTCGTGCAGTTGGAGATACTTGCGCTCGATCTGATTGACTCAGTCTGTCTAGGGAAACCTCAACCGTCTGTAGTTCGTCCGGTTTAATGTGTGATTTTTGGAAGGTTGGTGCCGTGATGACTAGATTGAGTAGACTGAGAACCACGGCCAAGAGGTCATCTCCCAACGGTGACTGTGCGTCGGCTTTGAAGACTTGGCAAACCAGTTCAAGGAGCTGGTCGAAATGACTGACAAGCTTCTCCGGCGCCTTGTCCATCAGTTTCTGGAGAACAGTGACTTCTACCAGGTCTTGTATAGGCGATTCCGGTGTCTGGTCTTCATCTTGAAGACGGATGCCAAATTTTGTATCTGCTTCTTGCTTGCCTGCGGTTTGTATCCATCGCCTAAGGAGACCTAGGAAAACCGAAGAAATTTCCTCAGCTGAGCAGGCAGAGACTACAAGGCTGACAAGAGCTGTTGACTTGTCCTCGAGCTCATTCCAGTTTAGGTCCATGTTTGTCACGTCAAGGGCGCGAGGTTCCACAACCTCGATATCTCCCTTTCCTATGAGACGATATTGCCAAGGCTGATCTGCACTTTCGATCGAACCTTTGTTGAGGAGGTTTTGAATGAGAGGCATAATAGTGTCGGTATTTCCAAAAAGCCTCAAATAGGCCTGCAGCAATGTTCGGGCGGGGCTTACAAAGTCCTGCACCGTCAGAGGCAAGGGGTTTACCCAAGAAGCCAGCGCCCAGAGTTGAAGCAGGACTGGCCTGAGCACTCGCTTGCAGAGACCTGGCGATGGATTCGAGAGCAGTAAGACACTCAGACGTTGAAGAGATATCTTGAGGGGCCCGGACTTGACAAGAACTCTGTTCTGACTGAGGTCAATGATTTCGTCTTCCTCCTTCATGAATGAATCCTCCTTTTTCTTGAGAGAAGGATTGATGTCCTCCAATAACGGTTGGACAAAGGCGTTCCACCCAGCAGTCCCTGAGCCTTGGGTTAACTCTAATCTGATGATCAAAGGTTAGTCGGGGTTGCTCACCTGGTGCACCGAACTGCTTTCTCCCCAAAATCCCATACCCGACGACCTGTGCCGCAGTCTTCGCAAGATCTAAACCGCCTTCTCCATCCATAAGCCGGAGGAGCTGGTCCGATATTCCGTCAAACCATGCCTGGGGTGTCATGCTCATAGGCACAGACGACAGTAATCTTGTCGCGACAGCGACGGCCTCGTGAGTGATGCTAGCACCTTGCTTTTGCGGCGAAGAGGCGTCGGTAGGTTTGCCGACATTGCTAGGGTGAACCGAAAATACAAACTCCATGGTCCCGCGCACGCCTCCTGGTCGTAGTGGGAGACGTGTGAGCGTCTGGAGTAACGGGTCGCGGAGCCATGACGGGAGCACATTGGGTTTGATGAGAGTATTGAGTGCAGGAAGAAGCGCCCATATCTCGGTGCTTTATGAAGTAATTTATTAGCAAATTTGAGACTTTGAAGACTTGGTTTACGGGGTTTGGGCATACCTCTCGATGAGTTGATTGTACTCTTCAACTCCCGAAGCCCGGGCATTGGCGTCGCCATTGGGTTCAAATGCCTTTTTACCAGCCTCCACTATGGTTTCGATTACTTTTGGACCAGAAGCCTGAGAAGGAGATGAGCTCGCCATAATCTCGAAGCTGCTTCCTTGAGTTTGGGGTTTGGTCTGGGAGAGGTTTGTCAGGCGTCCTTCTCTGTGGTTCTGTCTGGGTCTTCATGTGTTAGAAGCACTGTATTATACACTGTGTATGCGTTCAAGTGTCACGTGCAACCGCGCGTGGTGAATGCCGAGAATAAGTGGGACCGCGTTTGGCACCTCTACTTCGCGTCGGCCCTCGTTACCTTCTCTCGCGTCGACTTCCACAAACAACCACGCGATCCTGTTCAACTTTTCGCTTTTGTTGCTGGAGATGTGATTTCTACCAGACTCGATTTTATATGCATCAGCTCTTGGGTATTCCTGATACGGTCAAGCATCGGCCCCTTCGTCTCCCTCAACACGCGCCACGCCTCCCTCACAGTCTTCCGACTCTCGTTTTCCGCAAGGAATGTCTATCGCAGACCCCCCTTCCAGGCTGGTTTGCCCACAACATGCCGCCCTCGAGCCTGTATCAGGACCTCGTTGACTGCCGCAGTGGATCTGTTGTGCGTTACACGCCGTTCGTTACGGGACGGTCCGGCCTAGCCGGGGGAATGAGTTTCGGAACTTAACCCTAAGAAGATATCTGGTTCAGTCTTGCGCTCTGTCGTTCGAAGCGCCTTTTAAGTTAGCTAAGCACCAAGAGTCATGACGCGCCCGCTGAAAAGTGGGACGATTGGCTTGCGGCGCTGTGCAGACGGACGGGCGTGGAGAGCACTCCAGTCACCCTCGGGTGCGTGAGAGGATCGGTGCTATGAGTCGTTACGGTAAGAGCCTCTGGTCTGAGGACGCTCGTCAGCCCTTTCCACTGGAACCAGCACAATGGTCAAGAGTAGACCGTCTTGGAGATGCGGTCAGCCTGGCGGAGTTTGGTCGGTGCAGTTGAAACAAACTTGACCTCTTGGTCAGACGGCTCGATCTACCTCGGCAGGGAAGAAGTGAGGCCCCGGAACGGCTTCAAACAGTCAGTTGACTTTTGGTTTCTTTCCAACCATTCCTGAGCATCGCCTGTCGGAACCATCTGTTGGTTAATTCCAGCGGGTGCAATGGGGAGCTCATGGGCACACAGAAAGAAGCTTGTCAACTGATCACCCTCGCCTTCCGGTAGAGCCTCCGGTCCTTTGGAACTGCAACATGGTATCAAGATCAACGTCCGTGGCATCTACCTCCTCTCTTGGCTTCGCCGCTCCCAGGGCCACACCTTGGCATCCTCCAGCTGTGTGTGACGCCTCGGCGTCTGGTCTGACCAAGCGCATCAACCTCCCGCCGTTGGTCTCAATCCTTCGGTTAAAGAGGACGCCAGCCCACCGTCGGGTACCAAACGGTTCTGACAGTTCCCTCAGCCATCTTCTATAGTTTGGTCTGAGATGATAGGGCGGTTTTTACGGATGTTTTTTGTCCGCCCGGAATGCCCTCCTTAGCTGCCCTCGTGGCCCGATGGAGAGGAATCAAAAACTAGTCCTTGTTGGCAGCGCGGATCAAACAGAAGGGGCCACTTGCTCAAGTCTTGAATTGTCCGAGACGCATTGTGTTGTGTCGACTTTTGGTGGTGTCATGTCGGCGAAGGCAACGAATCACGCCGGAGTTGTCAGCTAGCGAACGGCTTTTGCTTTGGCACATCTCATTTTCCGAAGCGAGGTTCATGGCTGACATCCAAAGCAGCACCGGGACCCATCTCGAGTTGGAGTCAAAGTTTCGTGCTTGTCTGGTGCTGCCGAGGCCAAGCCATGGGCCAAGTCTAGGTTCTTGAGAGCCAAGGTTGGAGTCGGGTTGTCCATCTTTTGGATCCTTGGACAGGCCGCATTGGATGAGGCAGTCCTGGTTGTCCTCTCACCAGGAATGGTGCAGAGGACAACCCCCCAGCAGCCCGGGGATAAGTCTACCTACTTCCACTTTGTCTTTACACAGATGCTAACATACTTGCAGGAGAAGAGAGAAGCAATACTCAATCGCCCACAGCAAGCAACCAATGTGATTTGTGCTGACGCTCCCTCGTAAATGCAGTTGGACCAATTGCCGCAAAATAAATTGCTGTAGATTGCCTGCGGTATGTGTTTTATGCGCCGATAACGCGACGATGGTCCAGACCGCGTTTCGGATTTCACGGCATCGTTAGTCCGACTCAAATGATGTCATGAGAATTTGAAACCACCTTGCAACTGGTCTGGGCCTTTAAGCTCGTTGCAACGTCGGACAGGAGTAGCCAGACCTAGGACGCCTTTCAAACCAACCGGGAAATTGCTCCAGATTTAAGGAACTGGATGGCCGACCACGTCGTACTGAGTGCCATGCAGATGATTGAAGTGGACAAGGGCGAAACTTGCTATGCGAGGTGTGTCTGAGGCAGCCAATGAAAGACGCGCAATGCCATGACTGCTCCGAGATGATGTCACGACTGAATGCAGGAACCTGCTAGGCCAACACACGCCAACAACAACAGCTAATAAGGTAATATAAGCGGCGCGCCTTTCCTTGCTTTTAGGCAGGTGGGAGATTTTCCTCCCTTACTAGATGGCCTGAATCCCTCGTAGAACCTCCTGCGTCCTGCCTCCCGCGTCCTGCTCTGTCGCTGCGTGAAGTGATCCTGCGCGAACACCACAGTCCACCATCATGCTTAAAGCAGTATTTTTCGGCCTTGTGCCTATCGTTGCGGCTCTGCCAGCCCCAGTCGCTGAGCCAACTGTGTTTCAGGGATTGGTTGTAAGAGTGCCTGAGCCTACGGCCGCACCGGAACTCGTTCAGCGGAACATCATCGACGATGTCGAGACGTATGTCGACGGCCTGGTCAGCGACGTCCAGAGCAAGATCGAGTCGCTGGTCGACTCGGGCATCCTCGATTTCCACGGCCTACCGACGGGTACAGACGTTGAGAAGTCGCTTGACATCTCGAGCACCGACTTGGACGCGGAGCCCACTCAGGTGCTGAACATTCCGTAAGTCGCGCGTTGGAGATACTGTTGGCTTGGAGTGGTGGCGATACTGATTGTGCTCCCAGCCCGTATGCCAATTGGACAAACAAGGGGTGGAATGTGCGAGTCCACGGAAACGTCTACAAGCTACCCGATGTCAGCCAAGAAAAGATTGACGACCTCGCCGACGTCTTCCTCATCGACACGAGTGTCGACGACCTCTCCAGCGTGGGCAAGGCTCAGGCCCGCAACCTCACGCGGTCCATTTTCGTGGTGCAGCAGGACGACGAGAGTGTGACGGTCCATTTTGTCAACAACTTCCAGGACGTCAGCGGAAGCGGCATCATCAGCGCGGTAGGTGACTGACACTTCTCTCACGAGGGAATTTAGCTAATGCTCAGTCTACAGAAAGGAGGCGCGCAGAAGATCAAGCTGCCGTACAACACCACCGAAGAAGGCGACTTCGATACTTTCGTGACGCTGCGCAACACCACCGGCACCGATGGCGGGTATTTGCTCCCAGGCAACGAGACGTCGCGGGTCCAGGCCATCAACGTGTACGCGGAAGGAAAGAACAACAGCGGTAACGCGACGGCGTACCTTGTTCCGACCAAGGGTTTGACCATCATTTCGGACATCGACGACATCCTCCGGGTGACCAAGATCTACCAGCCCAAGGAAGGCCTGCTCAACTCATTTGCGCGCCCCTTCAGATCGTGGATGAACATGCCCAGCATCTACGCCAACTGGTCGACGTCGCTGCCCGAGACGCACTTCCACTACCTCACGACGCTACCGGAGCAAGCAACGCGAAACTACATGGACTACATCTACAAGACATACCCGCTGGGCTCGTTCGATACGCGGCCACTCAACTTCTCAAATGTGAAGGCGACGCTGGCCATCCGGCGGTTCCTCCTCGACAAGATCTTCCAGACGTTCCCCGAGCGGCGCTTTGTGCTCGTCGCCGACACCAGCAACTCGGATGTCATGAAGGCGTACCCGGCCATGTACAAGGACTACCCCAACCAGGTGGCGTGTATCTTCTTGCGAAACACGAGCGCAACGGACTCGGGGGATAAGTTCCCGTACAACACCGAAGGCTTCAAGGACATTCCGCAGGACAAGTACATGTTTTTCAAGGTGCCGGACGACCTGAAGAACCTGGACATTGCGAACGGCCACTGCTACAACAGCTCGATCAAGCAGAACGTCACGTTCGACTACCAGGGGCTGCCGTTTGGACTATCAGACGATAGTGCGGCTGCGGGCATGGTACCGAAGCTTGGGACGATTGCTGGCGCGGTTGCGGTTGGCCTGTTGGCGGTGTTGCTGTAAAAGGCATCATTTTGTGTGAGCGCCTAGAATGGGTGCGTGTTTATAGGATGAATACTACATATTGGATACCATGATGAATGAAACCGTGTTATTCCTATTACAGACATGTTGACTGTGGTGATGGTTGGTTGTGATATATCACGCACGCCGAGATGCCGAGGTGCAGCACTGCGCTTTGGGTCATGGCAATACGGATCTAGGGGTGTCTTCTCATGCACTGCAGCAGAGTCTCGTAGCAGTACTACATTACTCCGTCTTACTACGTACGAACGGCCCTCTCCACTCATCCAGTGATGAATCTGCGATCCACCAGGCATCTATCCACATGCTGTATTGCACATGGCATGGTAGATGGCCCAGATGCCCTGGATATCTATCACATTCTCTAGTGCGGCCTCTCTCTCCACTTACAATACCTCGACGCAGTACCACATGGAGAACTGGCAGAACCACCAAGCTCCAAACGGGCCCTCCCTTCGCAAAATGGAGAATGGCATGGTGGTTCGGTTTAGGGGACCAGTTCCCGGCAGGGGGGTGGGGTGGGGGTGTGAGGCACGCGTCGATACCCGACCAGCGACATCGCAAGCGGGTCAGCTGCGTGGAAACTCGTTCCATGCCTGTTCTGGAAAGAACAAGAAAAGCGAGAAGAAGAAAGAAAGAAAGAAAGGCTTCCAAGGGCGGGAAGAAGGGCAACAAACGAATGAGAAGCGAAGGGGATATGGGGCGGGGGGGCATGAGACCATGTCCATCCAACCCACAACGCGCACTTGGGCTTTCTCCAGGACGGGCCCATGGGGGAATGGGCTGATGCAGGTTGCTCGGGGCGCAGGGCAGAGGGCGACGGGGAAAGATCACGAAGGCCAGAATAGGACAGGACGGGATGGGACAGGACAGGGTTTCTGAGCAGATTGGCAATGGACCTGGCCGGATGGGTACGAGAAATGGAGAATGGATGGGTGGATGGGAAGGGTTCACGGAGTATTATGGAGAACCGCTGGGATAGATGAATATGGATGGCCATAGCATCTGTCCACCTACCTAGGCAATTGCCGCAATCCGTCGATCCTCCAGTAGGATAGTGCACTGCAAGTTTAGGTAGTTCAGTTCAGTCAGTTCGGCTCGGTTCAGCTCAGCTCACGTCGGTCCATCTCAGCTGGAGTCCGGCAACGGCGGAGACCGATGAGATGGAGCATCGAACGTGCGAACGCTATCCTATCAGATCAGGGCATGTGCATGTGCGGCACCCAAGCCAATCGAGCTAAGAACTGAAGGCGCGGGCACTAAAACTAGCGGGCCTGCTAACTAGGTAAGTCGACCTGTTACAGTTGGTTGCTGTACTAGTCAGAGTTGAGCATGTTTCCTGTTGTCACTTGTCAGCCAGACAGGGCCTTTGTGCCGGCTTGGCCTGGATGATTAAGGGTCGCGATGGAGGTGAGGCAAGTACGAAGCAGTCAATCAGTCAGCTCTTTCCCATCTCACTCTCTAGACTGATACACTAGTAGGCAGAACAGTCCGTGCTCTACGTTGGTAGTACCCTCGGGTTGATTGGATGGCAGCCTCTCTCAACCCGCGCATCCTCTGTGATTCAACACGGGCACTCTCCGTCTCATTCACAAACCAACGTCCATTTCAACTTCTTTACAATCACCCCCGCGCCCTGGCCTACCTTGCCTGATCTACCCTGCCCTGCCCTGGCCATCTGCCTCCTCTCATCATCGTCATCATCGTCATCGAGGAGAACCTGATTACATACTCGTCTACATCACCATCGCCTCCAGCTCTAGAGCAACGGGTTCAGACAGCCGTCACAATTAGTCCACCAAACGTGATACGAGCAAGCACGGCTCCCATGCAATTGATCTTCGCCGGTGACGGCAGCTCCAGGGCGGAACCCTCTTCGGCCGTCCTCTTCCCTTTCTGCAAGCACGCATGCTTCACCTCGATCAGGCAAAAGGCCCCTCCCCATCTCAAAGCACAGTTCCCTCTCGCGGCCAGCATCAAACCACCAGGGATTGGCCCCCCCATCTCCTCCACCACTGGCTCGGTTCCGATGCGGGGCCCGCCCGTCAGATGTTTGGCAACCACACCAGCAGACGCGTGGCGCAGGGTGCGAGAGAAGCCGCCGTCGCGCTGGTCCGCTTCGAGCAAAGCCGGCCGTTTGACGACCGGCTTCGCGAAAAGACTGGCGAACGCGTCTGTCACGAGCATGACCCTCCCCAAAGACCGGGGCCGGACGAGCCGTTTGACAGACAGAGTGCAGACGTGCAGTTGCGCCCCCCCTTGGGCCTTCATCACGTCCATCTGCTCAATCGCGCGAGCAGGCGTCCAGTTCCAGGTACCGAGACGGCCAGGCCCACGACGACGACGGATACAAGTAGGTGGACGCGCAGGGATCATCAGGCGAGCTGCCATCGTGTGGCACGCCACATCTCGCGACCTGGAACCTTGCCTGGCACCTTGATCTGATGCCTCGACCTGATCTTGTGCGCCCTGGACCCATGACTGACTCGCCAAACCCGCCACAACAACGGTCCCACGAGCCTCACATCACATGTCATTGTCACTGTCACCGCAGCCCTGCACTACGATGCACAACGATGCACTGCGCTGCCCTACAGCCTGCAACCGGCACTCACAAAGGAAATCCACCAAGACAATAGACGAAGAAAGTAAGAAAGGGAAGAGATCCCGATGATGATTGATCAATCCAGGTGAGAGTTCAAGAAATCAATTTCCCGGCTCCGAACCGCCAAATAGCAAGGAATATTCCCATGCCAGTTAACCAAACCGTAAAATAAGGAAACACTTTCGCGCTCGAAAATCAATACACCCCCAAAAAGGTTCCAAATGCAACAAAAATAAACAAGTCCGGAATGGAGTCCCCCGTCCTCCAGAGCCGCCAACTCAAAAGCACATGGGTATCTCCTGGGGTTGTTGTTTGCTCGTGGTCGTTCTTCAGCCACCAATCTCCCGGTCCATCCAATACATAGCGTCGCAATCGCAACCGTCCATGTCTGCTCTGTACACAGATTTGTACATTGTATTCGTACACGCCCAAGCTGGCGCGCGTCCATTCGGTCGGCGGTTGAGAGGGCTTGCAATTTGCTGGTTTCCCCCGCTGTCGTTGTCATTCATCCATCTCCACACCTGTCCCTTGTTCGCTTGTCCCTGGCTCCTTGTTCCTTAGCCTAGGCCCTTTGATCCTCAGTCCTTGCGTGGTCGGTCGATAATTACTCCCAAGCTTTCGTCGATAGCGAAGCTTCAAGGGATCCCCCCCGTCATGTATGTGTGTGTGTGTGTGTGAGTGTGTTTGTTTGTGTGTGCTCGCAAGGACTTTGCTGGGCTTCTCAAAAGCGATGATGTGACATTATCCCCGGTATACCTGGCATGGCGCTGGTGACGGGGACTGAGGGTGGTGGTCGGTGATTGGCCTTATCCCTGAGCGTCCAGTCGTCGCCCGGCTCTGAAGGTGCGACGAGCTCCATTAGGGTGTACTGCAGGATGCCATCCAGGACGCGGGGCACGACAATGTCTCGTGGAAGACCCCATGAGGGTAGTGAGGGCTCTTCGTTGTCCCGCCCATCGGCCTTTTTATTTTTCACCCCGGTCAGCAAACACGCATTTCGCATGGGGTTGGCGCCTCGAGGTCAGAACTTACAAGACATGAAGCGCAGGGCGCGTTATTTACCCATACCCAGTTGGGGCAGTTGTGAGTGTAGAAGTACTTGCACCGGTACTTGTAAAAGCCGCCCGCGCCGCTCATGGTGGCTGTGTTTGTGTTGAAGAATTGGAGGGAGTGGTCGAGGGTTGAGTTTGAGGTTGAGGTTGAGGTTGAGGTTGAGGTTGAAGTATAGAGTATGGTATGCGGGCTATGTGGGTACGAGAGAGTATGAGAGGAGAGCTGGGAGTGATGTGATGATTCGATGTGAGGGAGGAGACAGAGAGAGGAGAGCTCGTCTTGGTTGATGTAGTAGGTATGGGAGAGTTGGAAGATGCGTGAGGCAATGGGCGAAGGCGAAGTGGGAAGTTGACTGTCAGAAACGAGGAGAGGCTCTTATATGAACTACCGGCTGGCAGCAAGCGATCTGAACTGGACGACTAGGACGAAGAGAGACCTAGACTGGGGAAGGTGTCGAACGATATTCCTGTGCTATGTAGTACTACGTACTGCTGATTTCAAGGAAAAGGCCGACGGCCAACAGGTCAAGGATCCCCAGGCTGAGCGGAGCTGCAGGGCGGGAACGGGCTGGCTGGCTGGCATGATGGGATGGAGGTGCGTGCCGTGGGCTTTACATAGTGCACAGTCTACTTGATGCATACATAGCTAGGTGAGGTAGCTGACGTCTCGGGGACAGGACAGCTAATCCAGATGGCGAATGGCCGTTGACGTCGCAATGCCATTTTTCATGGGATTGACTGATGGGGGTGGCCTTGGAGGAGGAGGAGGAGGGGAGGGTTAGGTGGACGGACCAGTAAGTGACAGACAGGGAACCCCTGCGAGAGTCCGGAAGAGGGCCGGTGGACGACTTGGACGTTGAGGACGTCGAGACAGACAGGCAGGCAGGCAGATGGACGGGCAAGACGGACAGACACAGACAGACAGAGAGACACCCACAAGCACATGCAAGCTGTCGGCTTTGCTACAGAAGCGATGTAACAGGGCCACCACCACAGACAGAGAGAGCGCGGGAGCGACGGATGGGCTGCCGCGAAGCCACTGTGGTTCGTCTGTTCAATCGTGGGGCCATGGGCCGAGAGCTCCAACGGGCGTAGCGGCCGGCGGAATGGCGTGAGGTGCCTAGTGTAGGTAGTAGGGGAGGAGTGGGGGACGGAATGGAAGACAGGGCGTGGAAGTTTTGAGAGAATTGGAAGTTGAGAGTGAGTGAGCCCGTCCGTGTCTGTCTGGCGTCTGCCTCTCTGTCTCTGGGGAAGTCTTGTCTTTTTTTCTTTCTTTTTTTCGTCGTCTCACACCCCTCTCCATATTTTTGCTTTTTCCCGTCGCACAGGGGACCTGGCCTTACATACCTACCTACGCACTGCACTGCACTCAATCACAATCACAGCGAAAACATGGCAACATTTTCCCCCAATGCCGATATGCCAGTTTGCCAATATTTCTCTCCCCTCGGGTGGAAAAAGAAAAGCGTTCGATTTGATGGCCGCATCGCGGAGGGCTGCGACGAGGCCACTGAAGCCACCTTCTGCCCAGGCCCACCCCTTGTCTTGCCGTCGTGCCATGTTTTTTTTTGTCGTGCCATGGCTGCGGGAAGGCACCACTTTGTTCAATGTTTGGGAAGACGGCCATGTGCATGTGGGGAATTTCTGATCGTGGGTCCTTTTTTTTGAGGCTGAATTTCTCTTCCTCTTTTTTTCTTTGCTTTTTTTAGTACTCTTTCTCTGTCTTCCGCTGAAAAGAGACAGTAAAGAAGGGAGAAGAAGAGTAGTAGATAGATCCACTGGCGCGCGTCGTGCTGGAAGTGGATGGACGTTCAGCTGCCTGCTGCTTGCTCTCCTCCTTCCCCCGTACATAGGTAGCTAAACTTGCAACGGTCCAAGTCTACTACCTACAATTGCCCGTCTCGCTCAGAAGTAACAGCGCGGGCAGGATGATGGGAGATTTCCCGCCCTGGACCTGCCTTAGCCTGAGGCACAGACAGAGACGGTCTCGCTGTCAACGATGATGGAGGGGGATTTTCCCGATGGCTGCGTTGCAGGGTGGGAAGTGACATAACTGCTTTCTCTATCTCTATCTCTTCCCCTCCATCCCCCCCCAACTATCAAACGACTCCATCCATATACACACGCACATGCACATGCAAGCGCCCGAGCATTGCAGCCCGCTGCTACTCACCTTTTGAAACAAAGACGTCGCAGCCCTCGGTCCATCCACGCAGCAACCAAGCGCCCAAAGCTCTCAGCGCCCAAGACTCAGTCCCAACGCTCCCGCTGCAAACTAGCACTGCTACCTCATGGCCCCACGGATAGAGCTTCCCCGAGCAAAGCAGGGGTGAAGGGAGAAACCTGCCGGGAGCTATGACCGGTGCTGGCGATTGCTTTGCTCTCTCCCCGGAGAGAGCCCTGGCAGTTGATGGACGGGCGGGGGACGGCTGTGAATGATTTGGCTGACTCTCTTCTTCTTCTTCTCGTCGGGCCGTCGTCTGAGCAATGCCATGCCTGTTGCAGCCAGCCCTTCCCGCGCATTGGACCTCCTCCTTCCTGCTGGATGATGGAATGTGTGCGTACGTAGCACCGTGTCGAGAGCCTCGTTTCGCCTCCGGATGTCCAAACCGGGCAACTCTCTCGTCGAGCCCTCTCTCGCTCTCCTCCACTTCCCGCCTCCCGCATACCGAGTGCATCGTCGTTCTGCACGCCATCACCACCCTCGCACTGGTCACCCTCTGCTGCTAAGATACGCATGCTGGATTGCGGTGTAATGTGCCTAGATCATGCACCCTGACGAGGTGCTGATACCGGCTGCTCCGTCAGACGGGCTCAACGGAACTGCACACGCGGGCAAAAAACAACATGAACCCCGAGCTAGACCATGCTATCTTGTCTTGTCTGGGCCATCTTTGCTTCTCGAGTACACATCAGTGGCGAATGCCGATTACACGCCGAATCCAACCCGGGCCTCATCTCCCATGGCCCCAATCCACTTCCTGTCAGTTGAGAGTCTCGCGACTGGGGGAAGGGAAGGATAGCTCCGGGTTGCACGACAGAATCACGTTGTTTCTGCTGCCAAGCATCCCGCCTCTTCTTTCTTCTCACCGCGTGGGGTCATCTTCATTCCCGGGGCGTGCAGGGCTGTCGCCTCTTGTTCCTTGCCGGGCCATCTATGGCCACTGACCGAGTTTTTGTTGTTGCTGTACCTACCCCAAGTTCAGCTTACGTCCAGACCTCCAGCGACGTGACTTACACCCCGGGTTTTTTCTTTCTGCGACGTCCCGCAGTGAACAACCTAGGATCAAGGTGAGAGAGACAACGGGGCTCCACCGCGGTGCCTCCAAAGTCAATGGAACAGCTTTCCCCCGTCCCGTCTCTCCCGCGCCCGCCGCCCTCGAGGCCCCCGGCGCAGGTGGCCTCACCGTCACACAGGATAAACTATAGACATACAAAGCATGTACATGGCATCCCGCGGGAGAAACAAGGAGCTTCTTAAACAAAGCAAAAAAAGAAAAAAGCAAGTAAAGAATAAGAAAAAAAACCCGTACCCAGGTGCCCGGGAGTTGGATATCTCGCCGCCGCGCAGGTGAATTGCTTTTTCGATCTGCCCGTTCTCTCCACAGTCTAGTCTGGCCTGGCTTCTCTCTACCCGTCCCCTACCATCCCATCATCGACACCCCCCCCAGTCTCTCGGCTAACGCCAAAACAACAAAACACCGATAATACACGCCCCCTTCCCCCCCTTCTTCTCTCCGCGCGTGGCGAAACGGATGTGATGGATTTGCGCCCCGCGGCTGCAGCCCGCGCGAACAGAAAAGGGAGAAGGGAAAAAAGGGCAAGGGTGGCTTGAAACCCTGGCATTTTTGCCGTTTATTGACTGTTTGACTTGACGTCGTTCTTGGTCCGCGGCCGTGCGGTACTAATTACTACATACGCAGGTCAAACAGTCGTTGCGGTTCTTCCAATCGATACGTCCTCGCCCCCCCCCCNCCCCCCCCCCCCCCCCCCCCCCGAGGTCGATCCTCTCTCTACGGATCATCTTGAGCGCGAGGGAGAGAGAAACCCGCAGCAAGAGGTGCAGGAGGCTTGCTCGCCCTACCAGACCGTGGTGGGCCTCGACGACGGCCCGGGCCCCCCTATCCTGCGAGGGCGACCGGGGGGTGGTCCAGCCTTGCCCTCGCCATGCAACGCAATCGCCGATGCGACGTCGTCGACGAACAAGAGTTGTGACGAGAGACCCCATCTTGTAAGTGGTCGGTGTGCGGCTGCCGTCATGGTCTGTCCGAGTTCGGGGGGGCATGCATACCGTACGCATCTCTTTCTTTAATCGGCCGTTGTGTTTCTTCTTCTAACCAGTAACGACGATGATATGATATGAGCCTCCTTCCACCACCTGCACCACTGCCTCGCCTCGCCTCGCCTTGCATCCTCTCGTCTCGTCTCGTCCTGTCTTGTCCGTTCCGTTCTTCTCCCTTCCCTCCCTGCTGCATACGCGCACGAGTAAAACAGACCGGTCGCACCCTTTCCACCTCCGCATCGCCTCTCCCTCATCCCGCCTCCCGCTTGGCAGCTTGTGACATGCAGCCTGCAGCCTGCAACCTGCAACCTGTTGTACCACCGCCGCCCCCGGGATCAAAAACCGGGGCTCACATCAAATCATTCACCGAGAAGCAAAGGCGGGGGAGACGAGAGAATCTAACAAAGACTGACCGCCGCATGAAACGCCCCGTAACTCAACCAGTCAGCAACTGTGCATTCGCACGCAGTTGGGCTGGGAGGTGCTTTTTCGCCTTCCCCTCGAAAACCCCCATTGACCAATACAGGACATGGGTGTGGAAACCAAGGCTCCCGCAGCAACAAATAAAAGAGGCAATGTATGACGAGACCAAGGCAACGTGTCTCTCTCTATCGGCGTGCTCCTTCGGGGGCCTCACTCGCTGAGTGCATGGCGTGGGGGACCTCTCATCGTCCCGACTTCGACGCCTCCTTGCGACGCTTCTTCTCGGCTGCTCGGGTAAGAGATCGCTTGATGTCACCCTGTTCAAAGCTGTCCAAGTCATAGTAGGTCGGTGCGATTTCCTGCGTAATGTTGTTAGTAAGACATATTCAGGACCCAGACAAGAGCTTGCTTTTACTAAAGGGAAGCAAGCAAAGGGTAACGTACCATTAACCACTCGGGGCGGATGCCCGTGCAGGTTCGGATGTATTGCTTCGACGTCAGGACAAATTCGTTGTAGAGGACCCAATCGAACTCGGTGCGGAGGACCGTCGAAGGGTGAATGAGGACTGCCTGGTCATCCTTGACAGTGCGGTAGAGCTTGCCAGAGCTCTCCTTCATGGCGACCTGCATGAAGAAACCAGAGAGCAGGGCGCGGCGAATGTTGTTGTAGTAGTTTTTGTCCTCGAAGGACGTTGACATGAGCTTAAGGCTGTTTGTATCCATGATGCGCTTCAGTTGGGCGCGGACGTTGTCGGCGCTTGACAGGTGGCGGAAAGACAGGAAATGCTCGTGGCACCAGTTCTTGACCGAGTTTGGGTCGTTCGTGGCCTGGCCCTTGAAGGCGTGGTAGGCGTTGAGGAGTGTCAAGTGATCACCATCTGGGTGGCTGAACTGCGCCTTCATCTCATCGGCGCGCTTGCGGTTGGCGGCAGGGCGCACAAAGATCTGAGGCACCGAAAGGAGTGATGTGATGGACAAGATCTCGTTGGAGCAGTAGAATTCGGGCGACGAGATGAGCATGACGGCAAGAGACGGGTCCAGGGGGAATGCGGAAGCCAAGCTACCCAGTGTCGTGAGCTCACCGTCGTCGTCAAGACAGGCAAGGTAGTTGAGCTCCTCGAGTGCACGCATCATCGTCTCCGGGGCAGGGGGGTCCATAAGGTCAAAGTGGACAAGATCCTCGACGCCGAGCTTCTTCAGCTCTAGTACCGTGTTGGAGAGGTTGGAACGGAGAATCTCGGGGTACGTCTGCTCGATCAGCTCGTTCTTGAAGGCCTTTTCTGTGTACAGACGGAAGCACTTTCCAGGCTTCGTACGACCGGCACGACCGGCACGTTGCTGGGCCGAGGCCTTGGAGATGGGAGAGACGAGAAGGGACTCGACACGAATTCGGGGGTTATAAATCTTCTGCTTGCTGAAGCCCGGGTCTACCACGTAGACGATGCCGTCAATGGTCAAACTAGTCTCGGCGATGTTGGTTGACACAATGACCTTTCTGCCAGGACGGCCTCCTGAGCGAAGGGGCCCAGGAGCCTTGTCGAAGATCCGCTGCTGCTGGTGAGGGGGAAGAGTACCGTACAAGGGATAGACAACAAGAGGGCCGGCATTGACTTCGCGTATCAATTCGTCACCCTCAAGACTGATTTTCCTGCATGCATCCTCAATCTCGTCTTCTCCGGTCAGGAAGAGCAGGATGTCACCTTCAGGCTCGGACGCGTGAATCTGAAGGACGGTTCGGATAGCGGCCTCGACGTAGTCTCGCTCTGGCTCGGGGGTGTAGAAGATCTCGACGGGATGGGTTCGTCCAGGAACAGCCAGCAGCGGCGCGTCGTTGAAGTACTTTTGGAACTTTTGCGCATCGAGGGTGGCAGACATGATGATGATCTTAAGGTCTGCGCGGCGCAGGGATATCTGCTTGAGCAGGGCCATGAGGATATCGGTGGAAAGGGTTCTTTCGTGAGCCTCGTCGAGAATGATGCAGCTGTAACGCGACATTTCGTGGTCGTGCATAGCTTCTCGTAGCAGCATACCGTCGGTCATGTACTTGAGTAGGGTCTTGGGACCTGTCATGTCCTCGAAACGGATGCTGTAACCGACCTCCTCGCCAAGCTTAACGTCCATCTCGTCGGCAACACGCTGAGCCACAGACATGGCGGCGACTCGACGGGGCTGGGTACAGGCGATAATTTGCCCGGTGACCTGGGGCATTTCATCGTAGACGACATACTGGGGGATCTGGGTCGTCTTGCCTGAACCTGTCTCTCCGACAAAGACGAGGATCTGGCTCTCGTGGTACTTGTTGAGGAACTCTTGCCTGGAGTTTCGACATTAGCAACAGCCCCTTCAGTGGATTGAGTCGTTCGAGTGCAAGCACATGCGCGAACACGGGAGACCAAACAAACCTTTCCTTGTGGACGGGGAGATCGCGACGGCCCTGGAGGATCTGGAAGTACTTCTGGGAGTGTGGCCGGCCAGTGAAGGGGTTCGAATCCGAGTCCTCGGCCTTGGAAGCCTGCTTGGCTGTGGTCTTATGGCGCCTCATGTCGGCAAGAGGCGAGTCGGACGACAGCTCCTCGCCATAGCCGCCGTTGCGATTGTCCTGCATGTGGGCGAGGTACGGGTTGTACTTGGCGTCGGCGCCGTCCTCCTTCTTTGACTTCTTACGCGAGGAGTCGTTGGCATCGGCACTGGAGCGCTTCCCGCCCTTGGTGTCGGACATCGTTTGTTGCTGGATGGGGAGAGATGGGCAGGGAATTCCAACTAGGGGAGACGGAGAGAAGAAATGCGCAAGCAAGGCTGAGGTTTTGTGTTGACATCCCCGTCTGCCTGCCAGAAAATTTTGGCGGGACGCAAATGGCGGCTGCCTTATCGATAAGAATCCTTGTCGAGCCTACAGTGCGAGTAATTGTGAGACACCAAGATTTTAGACTATGTGAACTGGGTATGAATGGAGATAATAAGTCATGGTGCAGTTTTCCTATTATTGCGCATCATTATACCATCTCCAATTCTTATCTACTCATCACTGATTATCTGCCTTTATATCTGGTTCCCCTTGACAGCGCAGACCGAACCAGCAAAGTGTTTGGAGCTGGCGCACACTGTGCCTCGTTCTCAGGGTCCTTCCCACCTTCTCCCAAACTCACCGCGAAAATCGTCCTCCTGTGCGAATTGAGCTCACGTCAACTCCAAATTTTAGGTTGGACTCGTCTACATACGAGGCGTCTAGCCATTTTGCGATCCAGTATATTTTTTCAAGAGACCCCTCTGTCATTTATCCTCAGAACTATCGCAGGGCGATATCTTTTGGCATCTTCTCTTGTCATCACACAATTGTTTTGTTTGGCGGGGTGATTTACTCCACCATCGGAAATCTCAGCCTCCGTTAGTAGGCTCACCAGAACAGCCTCATCTTTCGCCACGATACGTGCAATGGCATCTGACGAGTCCGGATTCGGCTTGTCCGACGGCTTCAGTCCTCAGCAGCCTGCCTTCCACATCGGCCAGCATGATTCGACCCGAGAAGCGCCACTCACTGACTTACAGTACGGCCATCTGCTCAACCACGGTGTAAGTCGTCAGCCAACTTGCCCGTCGCTGACGCTCGAGGGCAATGCCATTGACTTCGGATAGCTGGCCTTTGTGACGACGCCCATCACCAACAACCATTTCCGCGACCGTGTCTTCGCCCTCGTCGAGAAGCACCTCGCCACCCTCGCTGACGAAGGCAACTCGCCCACCACCAGAGCCACAGCCGCGCGCGAGGATCCCATCCTGCCACCTCTGACTCCCAAGGACACCGGCCTGTTCCCCAGCGCGACCGTCAACACGTACACGGCGTACATCAGTCCCTGGATTGACCTGTGCTCCACCAACCCCGTTGTCTCCAGCATCTCCCGCCAGGTGCTCAACCTCGAGGTCAACTACGCCAACTTTTGCGGCGTCCGAAGCGTCGTCCTCGCTGGACCCCAGCGGGATGCCTCCAGAGATGGTGGTAACCAGGGCCTCGCTCAGTACTCCCGCGCCGTCGAGGAGGCTCTCACTATCGGCGGCCGGGTGACTTTCCTCGTTCACATGCCCATGTACCGTGAGCCTGGCGAGGAATCCAAGGTCAGGACCCTGACCTTGCTCCAGTCTGAGCAGCCTCCCAAGGTCGATGGGAAAGACATTGATCTTTTCACGGCCTGGGATTCGTGGCACCATGTCCGAACCGTCTGCAATTACAACACGCGGCTCTTTGTTGGTATGTTCCCGTCCTCTCTTGACGCTCTTGCGATTATCGACTGATGGTTTTCAGCGCTGCAACTGCCCCGAATCATGCCTGAAAGGGATCTTCAGGACCGCTGGTTTGCAGAGCCTCTGCATTACTTGACCTTGAGCCCCTCCGTCTTCCAGACCAACAAGAGTGGCTTTCCCGCCCTGTCCAAGCATCACCAAAACCTCATCTTCTCTTACCTTCGCCTAAAGAACTTGCCGTGGATCATGCTCTGTGATGCTGGCCCAGACGTATCTCACATCAAGGGTGACGCCCAGTCTTTGCAAAACCTCGACTCTCAAGCCGACTTTCCTACCATAGGCGAGGCCCAGAACCAGATCCTATCCAAGGCTCAGGGGACACAGAACGACACGAATTCCTACATCTCTTACCTCCGGTGGCTTGAGTCCCAGCAGCCTCCTTTGTCGATTCTTGAGGGCCCAACCTTGACCAGCTTCCAGGACTGGCTCCAGTCGCCCCTCCAACCCCTGTCGGACAACCTCGAGTCTGCCACCTACGAAGTGTTTGAGGGCGATCCTGTCAAGTACAACCAGTATGAGGCAGCTTGCTACGAGGCACTGAAGGAGTGGAAGGAGCTCAAGAAGCCTACCTCCAAAGAAGGCGCCGTCGTTGTCGCTGTTGCCGGCTCGGGCCGTGGCCCTCTTGTCACCCGCGCGCTCAAGGCCGCCGAGGACGCTGGTGTGGCCATTGATATGTGGGCCGTGGAGAAGAACCCCAACGCGTATGTGTACTTGTTGCGTCAAAACGAGATGGTCTGGAACGGCAAGGTCAAAGTTGTCAAGACGGATATGCGGGCTTGGAAGGGACCCGTTGTCTCCGAGTCGCCCGAAGGCCCCGTCTATGGCAAGGTCGATATCCTCATCTCAGAGCTGCTCGGTTCCTTCGGTGACAACGAGTTGTCTCCTGAATGTCTTGATGGGATCCAGCACGTCATGGCCAAGTCCCACGGCATCTCCATCCCCAGCTCCTACACCGCACACTTCAGCCCCATCTCCACCCCCAAGATCCACGCCGACCTCCTCACACGCGTGCCCGCCGAGCCCAACGCCTTCGAAACCCCCTGGGTCGTCCGGCTCTACGCCCTCGACTTTGTTTCCCAGAAGGTGCCGGGCCACCCGCGCTTCCAGGAGGCGTGGGAGTTCTCCCACCCCATCCCCGATACAACGCTTGCAGCTGTCGAGGCTCGACGGTCGGGAGGTGTTGTGGGTGGTGGTGGAGGAAGCATGTCGGGGGCAGCGGGCGCCAACGACCACAATTCGCGATACTGTCATCTCACCTTTGTGTGCCGGACAAGGGGCGTCACACACGGTCTGGCGGGCTACTTCGAGTCGACTCTCTACCAGTCGCAGCTCGAGGGAGCCCAGAACAACAAGGTAGAGATTAGTACGCACCCGGAACGCATCGACCAGAAGAGCAAGGACATGATCTCATGGTTTCCCATCTTCTTCCCTCTCAAGGTAAGCTAAAGCCCGGCTATTCTGGCCGTACCGAAAAACGGGATTCCTACGTAACGGTTCACGCAAGGATTAACCAACATTCACAGAAACCACTTTACTTTCCTGCCGACACGGAGCTGGAGATTAGCATGTGGCGGCAGACGGACGACACGCGAGTGTGGTACGAATGGCTGGTTGAGGCCTGGACGTGGGTCGGGCAATCGCAGCGTATCAAGGTGGCCTCGTCGGAGCTGTGCAGCAGCCGTGAGGTGGCGTGCCTGATGTAGACTGTTTGAACCGACGAACTGGGCCGAACAGATGGATTCATATGAGGCGTGAGATTTGGATCTGAAATGTTTGATTTTCTGCCGCCGGGCGAAGAGAAAGGTTTTGTTTGCAGACGGGGGGTCGTTTGTGCCGTGACTGTCTTGTCTCTCTGTATTTGATGTTAATACCGCGACAGACCAGCGCACGGCATGGAGCCTTGTGTCTTGGTCATGATGAACCCCTAGCAGCCATAAACGCCGGCTCCGAAACCAATCTCAGTCTCTAGACCAATGACTCCAAAGACCTCCCGGAACCATGCCATGCTGGCTATCCGCCTCCTCCTGTCGTTGATTTTAGCCCCTTCGCTCGCATGGTCTAGTTTGTCGTCGCGCGTGAGTCGTTTTGTTTTCAACCTTCCATCTTGACGTCGCCGCGCTCGCCCTGGTCGGCGCCTCGGATCCAAAGAACGTTGTTACATCTGCATCATATATCATCAGTTTCCAGCTCAACATCTACCATCTTCAACTGCTCTAAGCAAAAAGCATAGCTATTTGAGAGGGCAGCCTAGCTTGAAATATGAAATCGGGTTGTATTTACCGGATAAGGACCTGGCCAAGGGTGCCGGTCATCTTCTGGTCGATGTACTCCTCGGTGTCGCGCAGCTGGATGTTCATGTAGCTATCGATGCTGACCAGTCTGCCCTTGTACTCGGTCTCGCCCCACTTCAAGCGAACGACGATGTCCTTATCGACACTACACATCGTGGAAGCGTTAGCATATATCTCTTTTGAAAACGACACCGAGGTCGCGGGGGAGGGCGGTGGGGACGTACAGGTCCTGAAGCATAGGACGGGGGTTCACGGGAACGAACTGTTGTCGTCTATGTCAGTCATGTTTCTTCGTATAGAAGGAGAGGGATGGTAAAGCCTACACTCATGTTGAAGGCGGGACGTTGGTGGCTTGTCAGGCTGCGATTGGGAGCCTTGTGGTGGAGGTGCGCGACGACGACGAGGCTGGCAGCTTGGTAGTAGTGGTGGTGAATTTTCGGTGTTGCAGGGACGGGATCGGAAGAACTGTTCGGGGAGCTGTTGCGAAGCTAGCGGTACGTACCTACCTGTCAAGGGATCTCACTCACCTCAGCCCTGCAAGACGCAAGTGGGGAACCCGATCAGGGCAAAATATTCGTATCAACCGAGAACCGAAATTTGGTGGCACTTCCGATGCGTCGGACACCAGAGGTTTGTTAAGAATGATGATAGTCTTAATCGGAACTATGTATGTTGGATGGGTATGGATGTTCGAGGAACTGAAGAGTGCACTTTCAACTACCTACTAACATAGGGTTGGCACAGTCTCTAACCCAACACCACCCGCGTTGAGACATCGGTGTATCACTGGGGAAAAGCGATTGATGATGATAGATGTAGAGATGACCAAATCGGGAATCATGGCTCGTGGCTCAATACTTATCAAGAAGCGATGAAATCTCGCACCGGCTACCTGACACTTTCTGTGATTCACGATGTTGGGGTAAGCATTTTTATTTTCCTCACCGGCCATCTTTACCACTCGTAGACTGGACTATAAACTAATTTTGACAACAAAAAGAAACCTATAAAAATAGCCATCGAGGAGGAGGCCATGTAGTATTACCTTCTTCTCGGTTGAAAATAAGTTTTTCATGGCCCTGTGCTAAAGCGATTTTAGATCCTCCCGGGTAGTCGGTGAGCGTTCCTGGTTCTCCCGGATGGAACGCTTTATTGCACGAAATTTCTCGGAACGTCCACAAAGAGGCTGATGGCTTGAGCTTACAGCGTTTGACCAAGAATTGTGTGAGTATCCAGTGAGGCCTTTTATATATCTATCATGCTAACCTTTTTGTCTTTTATAGTCCGTGGCTGGTTATGAGATAGCTCTTGTCAACACCGTAGCTCACAAGGTGGGGGCTCTTGTCACCCAAAACCGGACTTCAAATCCACGGATCTTGACCGTTCTTTACCTCGTCACCGTCAAAACAACCACCGTCGCCATCACTCCTCATGTTCAATTTTCACCTCAGTTACCGGTGGCTCCACTTCACCAGACCATCAGGACCGGCATCGCCTGTTCCCGACGGTCTCGAGCGCCACTGGGTCGACACGCCTCAGGGCAGTCTTGAGATCCTCTCTGCGAAGCCCACAACGGCCGCGACTGGCCCGCCCGTCTTCTTCTGTCATGGCGGAATGGGAGGCGCTTGGGTATGGACCGAGTACATGAAGTATCTCGCCGCCCGCGGTGTCCCCTGCTACGCAATCTCCCTGCGCGGCCACGGCGACTCGTGGTACCCGTCCTACCTGTGTATGGTGTTTGTGACGTCGCGCCGCGCACTGGCCGGTGATCTTGTCGCCGGCATTGAGTGGGTGCAGGCCCGAGAGGGCAGCGAGGTCGTGCTCGTTGGGCATTCGAGCGGTGGTGGGCTCAGCCAGGCCATCTTATCGGAGGGAAGAGTCAATGTCAAGGGACTGGCCCTGTTGGGTGCGGTGCCGGCTTACGGGTCGTAAGTACCAGCTGCAGATGCAACACAATACGAATCCCGCCGAGTTTGTATGCTAACAAGAATATGTGTAGACTGGGCGTCTACGTGAACTGGATCAAGTTGGACCCTTGGTTCACTATTCGCCTCATCTTGCACGGCTGGCACTCCAACTCGCCGCTCTCGCACCCAGCCCTCACGCGCCGCGCCTTCTTCGGCGAGAGCTTCCCGCTCTCGGCCATGGGGCCCTTCCAAAGCCGCTTGAACCGATACGAGAGCTACGGGTGGCCGTTTAGCATGATGAGAGCGTTTGCGTTGGCGGGCTCGATCCTGCGGCACGTCCACAATGGTGGGGCCGGCGGGATCAAGCTCCTGGTAATGGCGGGCTCGCAAGACAAGCTGATGACGGAGAAGGTGACACAGGAAACGGCGGCGTTCTACCGCGCGGCGGCGGACCCGGAGGCCAAGGACGTGGTGCGGCTGGAGATTGTGGAGGGCGCGGGGCATCACTTGCAGAACGATGTGCAGTGGCAGGACGGCGCGGGGAGACTACTTAATTTCTACAAGGGGATTGCCTAGGGGACAGAAATGGTAACTGAGGCTGGGTTGGACTTTGGTGATAGGGTTGAATTCGGGACGAGTTGACGAACCCGAGAGGAGCTCCTCTGGCAGCCAAGTGTTGGTGTTTAGGGTATTTAGCACTGCCAGGAGGCCGGCCATGAGCCACTGTATACTTAGATTGTTTATATGATATATCCCTTCTCACATCAAGAGGCAAGAAATTGCAACGACACCGAAGCCCTAAACATAACATTCAACTCGTCAATCCCAAGTCAAGTCGCTACCCGAGTCCATCTAATTGATGACCATTATACGCAGGTTCACTGGTGTTCGGGCCAAGATGCCGACGAACCTCCGAGACGCTTCTTCAATCGCGGGGTTCTTCCAACCAGTGTCTCCCCCCGCCGGAACCGGCCCCTGGCCGACGCTCTAGCAGCAGAGCGCCCCGGAGATGCTTGCCCATTGCACTCTGGCGAGAGACGGGAAAGGGAGTTTGTTAGCAGTGGGGGGATTGGGGACTAGGATCGCAGCAGTCCCCCAGCCTCTCTGCCCCAGGAAATCCGGAGCAGCAGCAGCAGCATAGCACCTCGTTACGAACCCACCTGGTCTGGCCGTCTCCTCCTCCTCCCCCTTTCTCCCAACCGCGTGGGTGAGGTACATATTTTTCTCCCTCCCTCCTGAATCTTCTCACCACCCACCCTCGGCCTGTTTCCGAGTCTCCGTCCAGACCAGCACCGACGCGCCGGCATCCCGGAGTCGGAAGACGTCCGTACCATCCCTCTCGGAGCTCCTGGCACTCGGCGCCACTGCCCGCACGCACAAACCCGCATCCGCGCCTGAAGCAGCGGTGCGTTCAAGCTGGCTTTCGTGCAGCGGCTCGCGTTTTCGGGGGTCGGAGTGGGAGCGGGAAGAGCTGCAGCGGCACCAGGAGGTGTAGTAGCAGCAAGTGGTGTGGTCGGCGTAGCAGCTAAGGCCACGGTTCGCAGCGGCAGGCAGGTGCGACACCACCAATACCACCACTACCACCACAGCCACCACAGCACCGCGTCGCTCCTGCTTAGATCGGCAATGGAGCCCCGCAGGCCGGACCTGTCCGCCGACAGCCCCTCCTCCGCCTCCTCTTCAGCTTCGGCCGCCGCATCGGCCGGGAGGATCTCCCTCGTGTCGAGACACTTGATGCAGTCTTCATCCCCTTCATCCTCTACTTCTTCAACCCAAACTTCTTCTTCTCCCCAGCAACAGCGCCGATACTCTTCATCCTCCACCATGTCGTCCCAACCCCCCCACGCCACTCTGCTCATCCCTGGGCCCATCGAGTTCGACGATGCTGTCCTCCAGTCCATGAGCCACTACAGGTAACCCTCCCCCTCCATTGCATGTCAATCATTTTGGTATTGTCCAATTGTGCTGACGGTTGGCTTCCTCTTCAGTGAGAGCCATGTCGGTCCTGCCTTTGTCAACACCTTCGGCGAGACCCTTTCCATGGTTCGCAAGCTCTTCCAATCGACCGATTCCGCCGCCCAACCCTACGTCATCTCCGGCTCCGGCACCCTGGGCTGGGACCTCGTCGCTGCCAACCTCCTCGAAGCCGGCGAAGATGCTCTTGTCCTTAGCACCGGCTACTTCGGCGACGCCTTCGCCGACTGCCTCCGAACCTACGGCGCGAACGTGACCAAGCTCGACGGCGAGGTCGGCGGCCGACCCCAGCTCCCCGAGATCGAGAAGGCCCTCTCAGAGAAGAAGTACAAAGTCATCACCGTCACCCACGTCGATACCTCGACCGGCGTTCTCAGCGAGCTCAAGGACCTGACTGCGCTCGTTCGCCGAGTGTCTCCCGAGACGCTCGTCATTGTTGATGGCGTTTGCAGTGTCGCCTGTGAGGAGATTGCCTTTGATGCCTGGGGCCTTGACGGTGTCGTGACGGCTAGCCAGAAGGCCATCGGCTGCCCGGCTGGCCTGTCCATCTCCTTCTTCAGCGGCCGCGCGATGGATGCTTTCAAGAACCGCAAGACTCCCCCCACCTCGTACTTTGCTTCTATGAAGAACTGGACCCCTAGTGAGTTTGTCCCTCGGAAGAAATGTAGTGTAGCTTGCCACGATTGCTAACCCATGGCCAGTTATGCAAAATTACGAGAACAAGAAGCCCTCATACTTTGCCACCCCCTCTCCCCAGCTCATCCACGCCCTGCACACCGCGCTCACTCAGATTCTGGCGAAACCCCTGGCCGACCAGTTCAAGAAGCACATTGAGGTGTCCGACAAAGTCAAGAAGGCTGTGACGGACCTGGGTCTCAAGGTGGTTGCTACTAAGAAGGAGGATCAGGCACACGCGATGACGGCCATCTACCTACCCGAGACCATTCAGATCGCCGATGTCCTGCCCAAGCTGGCCACCAAGGGCGTGGTGTTTGCTGGTGGCATTCACAAGGCGATTGCGACGCGATACATTCGATTCGGACACATGGGTGTCAGCGCAGTAAGTTCTTCTGGCGGTTCCATGACGAGGTGGTCGCTAACGTGTGATGCGAACAGCTGGACTCCAACCGAAAGGATATTGACAAAGCTTTGGATGCTCTGCGGGATTCTTTGTCCGAGGCTGGATATAAAGCATAGACGACAAGGGTTAGAACTATACGAGCTTAGAGGTCACTGCGCGTGCGTCAACAAGACAGCCAGCAAGGACGGAAATACAAAGCAACATTTCTTTTTTGGATAGAACTGGTTGATGTTGCTGAGAAATATGGATGTCCGCATGATGTGTGTTGTGGTCCATAACTGACGATTGCTGTGTATATATGGACGGATATTCCGGGTGGCTGGAGTTGTTGGATGATCGAAACGTGAATGGACTTTCTTATCTGCCACTATGGTATCCGTGCTCCGTACCTTGTGTGCCAGGTCCAAATGTGGAAATATCGCCTCACGAATGCTCGAGAATGTAGATGACTTGCCAGTGTCAAAGAGCAGATGAGCAGAGTGGTTTCGTCAGCTCATGAGTTCGGATATACAGAGACAGAAGGCTCTGCGGAAGCAACGGTGGGTGGTCCAGGTCACTCCGTATGGACTTAAAGATGAGCTCTGCGATCGATCGAGGTGGGGTGGGAACCAGGTTGCCCTTCGGACAACGCAGAAGGCTGGGAGTGAAGGTGGGACTTTTCGTCACATGTACCCGATACTTGGGCCACAGCGTCATGGTTGCTGGGCCTCGTCGCTGGCTACCTGGAGCGGTGGTACAGTTAGCGGTGCAATTAGCGGTGTCGGGTTGCCGGGGTAAAAGTCGCCGGCTCACTGAGGGCGCGGGCTCGTGGTGGTGGTGCAGGTCCTGGGTACTTGTGACAAGAACAATGCCCCTCCCCCCCGCTGACAAAATCAATCGCATCCCCTCCCCTCCCCGCAGCTGCTGGGTGGTGGTGGGTGGCTGTTCCAGCTGTTGGGTTCTGGCGTCGTCGGGTGGCCGTTCACTGTGACGACCACTGTGACGGCCACTGTGAGCGGCCTTGTTACCTGGCGATGCCTCTAGGCTGCGGCGGCGTCCCCTCCACTAAATCCGGCCAGCTAAAGTGCACTGGGCTTTTTACCGTGCCATTGGATATCTCCTCCCGTGGCTCTTCGAACCTCTCTTCTCACTCACCTCACCACACCGACGTCGTCCGCCTTCCCATCCACCCTCTTTCTGCCTCCTCCCTCTCTCTCCCGTCGCCGCCTGGCTCGTGTCCTTTTTCGCATTCTTCACGACTACCACTGCATCCGCAACCACAACTGCGTCCCCCTCTTCTCCTTCCGCGCCCGCCTTTTCAGTTGGTTAGACTGTGCGCTGTTGCTGCCGTTCACGCACCCACCCCTCGGCTGTCTCTTCTTCCCTGCCTTGCCTGGCTGGGGCTCTCTCTTTTGCTACAACTCCTCTCCCTCCCCCGCCTTGCCCGCCACCTCCAACCGCCCAACTTCTTCACAACGCTCCCCGGTGAGCCCGCCGTCCAGCATGGCCATCTCCATTGACGAGCTGGACGTTTTGGTCCGCTCCTTCTACGAGGGTCGCGGCGAGCAGGTATGTTCTCGGCTGCCAGCCTGTGGTGTCTTTTTTCCAGCCTGGCCCCGCGCGCGCCAGACCTTGCTCAAGGTCCAAAGAGCTAACCCGTCGCTGTAGCAAAAAACCGCCCAAGCTGCACTCAACCAGGTACGAAAACCCCCACACGAACCCGGGTGCCTTGGCACGACACAAACTGACTTTTCCTGCAGTTCAAGGAAGACCCGGATGCCTGGCTCATGGTCGACAAGATCCTCTCCGATGCGCAATACCCCCAGACCAAGTGTGCGTCTCCCCGTCCACCCGCTGGACCAAACACACGATCAAACAATGGCGTAGCTAACCGTATTCAACAGACTTGGGTCTGCAGGTTCTCGATAATGTCATCATGACAAGGTGGAAGGTCCTTCCCCGGGAGCAGTGCCAGGGTTCGTTTCCCTTACCACGGACGTCTTGGACTGCTGCTGATCGAGTCGCCTCTAGGAATTCGAAACTTCATTGTGCAGTTCATCATTCAGTGCTCGAGCACTGAGGAGTCGTTGCGCCAACAAAAGACCCTACTCAACAAGCTCAACCTCGTCCTCATCTCCGTCCTCAAGCAAGAGTGGCCACACAACTGGCCAACCTTCATCAACGAGATCATCTCCTCCTGCCACTCAAACTTGTCTATCTGCGAGAACAACATGATCATTCTGCGCTTGCTCTCCGAGGAGGTCTTTGACTACTCCGCCGAGCAAATGACCTCCACCAAGACCCGCAACCTCAAGCAGACCATGTGCGCCGAGTTCTCCCAGATCTTCAACCTCTGCCAGGAGGTTCTCAACACCGCCGACCAGCCTAGCCTCGTCAAGGCCACCCTCGAGACACTCCTTCGCTTCTGCAACTGGATCCCCCTGGGTTACATTTTCGAGACGCCACTCATCGAGACTCTGCGAACTCGCTTCCTCCCCACCCCCGAGTTCCGGAACATCACCATGCAATGCCTCACCGAAATCGGTGGCCTACAGACTGGTGGCCCTGGACAGCCTAACTCGTATGACGAGCAGCTTGTCAAGATGTTCACCGAGGTCCTTAGCACCATTGCTAACATCATTCCGGTCACTTTGGACCTGAAGTCGACATACCCTAGCAGCAACTCGAGAGATCAAGAGTTTATTCAGAATCTGGCTCTGTTCCTTTGCAACTTCTTCGGGATGCACCTGAATGTGAGTTTGCCTGCCAAAGCCTATGTCGATTTTCGAGCGCTAACTGGAGTGATAGCTCATCGAGAACCTCCCCAATCGCGACTATCTCATTCACGGCCACTACTATCTTATTAGGATATCACAGATCGACGACCGCGAGATTTTCAAGATTTGCCTAGACTACTGGCTCAAGCTTGTACAAGAGCTCTACGAGGAGATGCAGCAGCTTCCTATTACCGACGTTAATCCCCTCATGGCCGTTAGTGGAGGCGTGTCGGGCAGCGGTGCCCCCAACCCGTCCCTTCTCATGAGCTATCCTCTACGAAAACACAAGTACAACGAGGTCCTTTCCAACCTGCGGGTGGTCATGATCGAGAAGATGGTTCGTCCCGAGGAGGTCCTGATTGTGGAGAACGACGAGGGTGAGATTGTACGAGAATTCGTCAAAGAGAGCGACACGGTGCAACTTTACAAGACGATTCGAGAGTGTCTGGTCTACCTGACTCACTTGGATGTGGTCGATACCGAGAACATCATGACAGAGAAGCTGGCCCGACAGGTCGACGGAACCGAGTGGTCTTGGCACAACTGCAATGTTCTTTGCTGGGCCATCGGCTCGATTTCCCTGGCCATGAACGAAGAGACCGAGAAGAGGTTCCTTGTCACTGTCATCAAGGACCTTCTTGGATTGACAGAGATGAAACGCGGAAAGGACAACAAGGCTGTCGTCGCCAGTAACATCATGTACATTGTCGGCCAGTACCCCCGCTTCCTCAAGGCCCACTGGAAATTCCTGAAGACAGTCGTCAACAAGCTCTTCGAGTTCATGCACGAATCTCATGAAGGTGTACAGGACATGGCCTGCGACACGTTTATCAAGATTGCCCGACAGTGTAGACGACACTTCGTTGCCCTCCAGCCTAGTGAGCAGGAGCCCTTCATCGAAGAGATTGTCAGGAACATGGGTAAGATTACATGTGACTTGACACCTCAGCAGGTCCACACCTTCTACGAGGCTTGTGGCTACATGGTTGCGGCGCAGGGCAACAAGCACCAGCAGGAGAGGTTGCTCTCCGACCTTATGGCGATCCCGAATGCCGCTTGGGATGAGATCATCAAGCAAGCTACGATGAATCCTTCCATCCTGCAGGACTCGGAGACGATCAAAGTTATTGGCAACATCATGAAGACCAACGTGTCTGCTTGTTCGTCAGTGGGACCCTACTTCTACCCCCAAATCGGCCGTATCTACCACGACATGCTCCAGATGTACAATGCCACGAGCACTCTCATCTCCGACGCTGTTGCCCGGGACGGAGAACTGGCCACCAAGATGCCCAAGGTCCGGGGTCTACGAACCATCAAGAAGGAGATTCTCAAGCTTATCGAGGTCTACGTCGACAAGGCGGAGGACCTTCAGGCTGTCCGCACCCAGATGGTTCCTCCCCTTCTGGACTCGGTCCTGGTTGACTATAACCGCAACGTACCGGGAGCCCGAGATGCCGAAGTCCTCAAGGCCTGCTCCACCATCATCACCAAGCTCTCTGTAAGAATATCTCAAATTCTAGAAGTCCCTGACACTTGGAAGGATTTTGCTAACTGTCGACTAGGCTTTGATGGAGGACCAAGTCCCTACTATTATGCAGAACGTGTTTGAGTGCACTTTGGAGATGATCAACAAGGACTTTTCCGAGTTCCCCGAACACCGAGTCGAGTTTTTCAATCTCCTAAGGGCTATCAACCTGCACTGCTTCCCTGGTAAGTCAACCTGGCAGTGTGCTGCCCTAAATATGCTAACCAAATGCAACAGCTCTTCTCAAGTTGGACAACAACCAGTTCAAGTTTGTAATTGACTCATGCTCATGGGCTTTCAAGCACGATAACAGAGACGTCGAAGCCGCCGGCTTGAACATGTGCTTGGAGTTGGTTAACAACATCGCGGAAAAGACAGACGTGCAGACAGCCAACGCCTTCTTCCAACGATTTTTCATCACCATTTTGCAGGACGTCTTCTTTGTCGTGACCGACAACGATCACAAGGCTGGTTTCAAGACCCAATCCATGCTCTTGATGAAACTCTTCTACTTCATCAACCCCGCCGATGGCTCTCAACCCAAGATTCAAGGTCCCATCTACACCCCTGAACAAGCACAGGCTGGTACCAACAATCGGGAATTCCTGGCGAATTTTGTGGCTAATCTCCTACAAAACGCCTTCCCCAACCTGCAAGCGTACGTGACAAAATAAACCATCGAAACTAGAGGGCGACTGCTAACAAGTGAATATAGGTCTCAAATCACCGTCTTTGTGGAGGGCCTGTTCACGCTCAACACACAATACGACAAGTTCCGCCTCAATATGCGAGACTTCCTCGTATCCCTCAAGGAGTTCGCTGGCGACAACGCAGAGCTGTTCATCGTCGAAAAGGAGCAGCAAGAACGGGATGCCAAGAATGCAGACATGGAGCGACGGCAGAAGGTCGGCGGTCTTCTGAAGCCTTCGGAGCTCGACGATGAGGAGCTCTGACTGAATGAAGAGTTTCGGGACGAATTCGCGCCTCGACGGGACGTTGAGAGCTCGTCAGCTGCTGTTACGACCCTTGGGAATACCGACTTGGCCGGCGATGGCTGGGAGTTTTACGATTTGTGAACGTTGCTCTCCCATGAGGCTATCCAAGCAGGTCGCATCCCCGAACGTTGGACAGCTCCGTTCCCGAATCCTTCTCCCTCGATCGATTTCCTTCCTGTAATGATACCAAACCCCATAGAAGAGTCCTTGCCGCTCATCCCGGGGGTACGTCTTCTTTTCGCCCTTTTACGGCCGTTCTCCCCAGCACGAACCCCGCCAAGCCTCTTCTTTTACTTCGCCCTGTCTCTTGCGACAACTGATTGTTGAAGTGGCCGGGCCGACCCAGCCGGCCACTTGGAAGAGGTGAGTGGGATCAGGCCGATTTGATTGATGGATCCAGTTTTATGAATAAACCAAGAAAGACAAGAGTACGATACATATGTTTTACACCACAAAAAAATACGGCGACGGGAACGAAGGGGATGGGCTGGAGTGAGGGCCAGGAGGGATGGATGTATGACGGGATGGAAAGTGGATGACCAGCTAGCTGGATGAATGGATGATGGATGGATGAGTGGAGGCGGAGGTTAGAGGGTTCAATCTAGGCATCTCCAGATAACAGACATGAGTCAAGAACAGCGAAGAATCCATAGCAAGATTGAACTAGTCTTATCAGCTTCTTTAGCCTTTGAGAATGGTGCATTTCAGACTGTTAAGACGCCGTTTCACAGGACTCGTGGGACGAGAAGTGGCTTATGTGGTATAAATTGCTTACTCATAACCTCGTTCGTCCGAGGTGATAGCTTACAATACCCATGACCATGTAGAGCTTGCTATCGTGCAGACATATTGACCCACTACGCAGTTGACCTCTTTAAAGGGCTATCTGAGTACAAGCAATGCCAGCCTAGGCTTTTCCTGACCACAACTAAGCCAGTGCCCTATTTCATTTCTCGGCGTTCCTCGGCGCCCTTGGAAGCTCGTGGCCTTCTCACGGTTGCTTCTATATACCTTTGGAACGGCCCAGACGCTGTTTCTTCGCATGCTTCGGTGCGTGTGGAGACCAGGGTCTCGCAGACAACTGCTTTCAGCTGCTCGGAACGTTGGTCTGCCGCGACAAAGTCCCTTGCCTGGTGGTCATTGCGTCCGCGGGACTTCACGGGCAGTTGGGCATCGGTATAGCGTACAGTTCGAGTCTGCCGAGTGATAGGATCCAACCGGATTCAATGCTGCGCCTTCTCTGCGTGTTCTGCGTGATGGCGTGGTTTGGGTCCAGAAGAGCAGGATCAGTGCAGTGCGGCCACCCGCCATCCGCGGCGGTCTAGTCGCGTGGACAGCGTTTGTCAGGGTAGAGAATTGTCAATAAGCTAGGTCATTGACTTCTCTTCATCCCTGCTCGGTGCTTAGGACCTCCAAGGGCCAACGCAATGGCTCGGCCCAGAAGGTACCCAAGTAGTCGGCGATGAGACGAATCACAGCCGCGCCAGCATCGCCGACGATCCATGAATTGCGGCATCGATGGACCAAAACACCATAATAGGCCAGAACAAGCAGGGCTTCGGGGCGGTGTTTGCGCAGTGCATCTACATATTCCGCAGTGAGCAGGACGGGTAGCGCGGTGACGGCGTGAATGTGGTCGTCAGAAGGCAAATTAGCATGGAGGTTGAAAGCCCACTGGACAGACTGGCAGGCGCTTTTACATGCGGCGATAGTGGCGGGTGCAAGGTCTGAGTTGTCGATGAGTCGCTCGAGCTCGGCGCACTCGCTTCCAGCATAGCCGGACTCTGAAGCGAGCCGGACATTGATAATAAAAGGGCGGAGGCTGGTCTCGACGATGAGTTCGTATGAGTCGCTGATGACGGTGCGAACGCCACGGTGTAGATGGGTGCACTCGATGAAGCGATCGATGAAGGCATGGTAGCTGCCACGGTAGTAGGCAAAGGTCTCGTATATTATGTGAATGCTGAGGAGCGAGGCAAAGAGGAAGCGTGGAATGACGATCCTGTCGTTGTCTTGGTTGGCAATGTCTTGAGTATCGCGATTGAACCACATCAAGGCACGTGTCTGGAGCTCCGTGGCGTCGCGGCGATGCGCGTTGGCGTTTTCTGGCCATTGTAGGGCTAGATGATCAGCAGCGAGAGCAAGAACCTGATCCATGGCATAGGGGGCCTCTTGAGCCCACTCTAGGGCGATGTTGATAGCGGGGGACATGAAGTAGGTGGTGTAAACCATGGAGGTCTGCGCATGGTGGAAGAGGACGAGATGTTTCGCAGTGAAGCTTGGTTGAGGTAGTGAATCTGGCAAAGATGACGAGGGAGAGCCAGCAAAGAACTCGTTGAAGGAGGGCAGTGTGGGAGGAGTGGCATCGTCGACAACGGGGATTCCTCGAGGAGCATACAAGGACGATGGAAGGAGGTTTTGAGGCGCCGGATAGAGGGCGCCGGAGCTGGAAGTACTGTCGGCAGGGCTTCGGCACGGGCTGTTGACACTCGTGGCAGCTGGAGTGGTTGCTGAGGCCTGGTTCGGGGTCGGCGTCGCGGCAGGAGTGGGAGCGGAGGCGGAAGTAGAGTGTGGGAATGAACAGTCGCGCTCACTGACGGAACAATTGCTACACTTGGGACGAGTTTCGTCGCACTTGATGTGGCGGCGCTTACATTCCCAGCAGCCGTTGCGAGACTTGCGATGTGCGCGACGCAACTTGGCCGTGTTGGTGGCGCTGGAGCCAGGACGCGAGCCGGGATGAGGTCCGGGGCCGGGGCCGGAGCCGGGGCCGTCGAGTCTGGTCTCGGGGCCCGAGGGACGCGGGGACATGGCAGGGATGTGTCGCCCTAGGCTCAGGGGATGGAGGAGCGGGCTGCGGCTTCTGCTTTGGGCCGACCTGGGCGGGTTGGGCGAGCGTGGGAGACTTGAGACTCCGCAGCCGAAGTGCGCGCAAAGGCAAGTCCGCGGAAAGGAATGCGCGCGGTTCAAGGAGGAGAGCAGCGACAGAGGCTGGCGTTCATGGTCCTGGAAGGCGTCCGGGGCGACGGGTTCCTTCTGGGCGATGGCAGGATGCGCCTCCGGGGGGGCTGGCTCGGCTGGGCTGGACTGGGAAGAGCAGGCGTCGACAACGGAAGTGGCAAAAAGAAGATGGAAAGAAAAAAAGGAATAGAGAGGCAGGCGGCGGTAGACAGGGAGGGTTGGTTTGCTTGTTGTAGCCAAGTCGAGAGGTTGAGATGGAGATTGAGACTGAGATTTCGGGGGGGAGGAAGAAAAGGGCAATTCCTCGAGGGTTAGTCAGAGGGACCTGGCTCTGGGGAACGGAAGGATGGGAGACGGAAGGAGCGACGAGGCACTGGGTCGGTACTTGCCAACTTGGCAACTTCCATGCACGCATGCAGCCCCCAGAACGGTGCCTGGAAGCCGGGTGCCCGCAACGGCAACGGCAGCGGCAACAGCAACAGCAACGGTTAGTCGGGTTCGTGTTGGGATCAATAATAGCTGGGTAATCAGCCTGGCAGGGAACTCCCAGGCCTGCCCATCCACTGATTGGCCCTACCGTATGGGACCCGAGTGGCTCGGCGGCACCACGCCGGCCACCGTGGGTTGCGGCCACCACTTTGCCGTGCTCTTCTGCCCTATCCAGAATTAGCAACCCACCCTTACCTTACCGTACCTTCAACTACCTAGGTACCTACCAATATTCGTATCTTCCAACAGACTTCGTAATTGACTTCCACGCCATCCCATCTCGTTATGCACCGCCAACACCCTTCTAGCGTGCGTCGTACGTCACCCCCTCCCTTTCGCCGCTGAGCCTCCATCGCCTTGCACCATCCAACTAACTTACCTCTTCGCGCGCCCGTCCGGATCGGTTCCCTCCAAAGTCAGATCTCAGGCAACCAACCTTATTCACCCTGGTCTACCTAAACTGTTTCCACTCCTCCCCCATCTCCCCCCCAATCATCTCACGTCCCGTCCAAAGCTTCCCTAAATGCCGACATCTGCCAACGGCGGCCGCGCGTCCCGTCGAAGCACCCATCCGCGCGTTGCTTCCACGCATATCCCCTGCGCTGCGCTGCAACACACCAAGATTAACAAAACATCTCCGATCGTCCTCCACAGTCCACGCCAAACAATGTTCCGGCGAGGGCCCGCTCAGCCCAGTCTCGTATTCCAGCATGAAACTGCCATGACCGTGGTTGCTACTGGCCAGAGATCAACGAGCGTCAGCCTTTTGGCCATCTCCATCAATGCCATCGAGCTGACCTCGCACTATTTTTATCACCAGTGCCGGGATGATGGGTTCGGGCCTCGGGGTCCTCGCTCGCGGGATCGTAGAAAGATGGCGAGAGGTTCGAGGGGGCGGTGCAAAATTCAAGTGACGCGCCATCTATCGCAGGGGTGAATAATAACGTTGCAGATCGAGATCCATGATACCCAAGCCAAGGACCGACTCAGGAGTTAATGAGAGGTCTAAGTGTTTGTTTGCATTAGTAGCAAAGTCCGGGATTACATGAAGTGCTGAAGACTTACATCCGTGGCCTGTCCGAGACAGCCGGGAGACCAACACTGGACGGGGACCTATTGACAGCAGGAAGAATAGTAAGGACGAGAAAAAGAACGCGAGTAAGAAGAGATAACTATATGTAACAGAAATGAATCAAGTAAAAAGAATATCGCAAAAGGAATCGTTGGCGTTCTGACCAGCTTCTCGTCCAAGGTGACAAGCAGCCACTGATCACTGCGCTCCAGGCCTGTCCGACCGCCCGTACCAGTTTGGTCGAATCGGCGCGGATGCGTCAACTCGAATCCGACTTTTAACCCCAACTTCCGGAAATCTTCGACATCTTAAATATGTTTCCATTTTCGCCTCCCAGAAACCACTCCAGACATCGCACCCGCGCATCTGGCCCAAGGAAACGCCAAGGCAAATCGCATCCATCCGACCCCCCCCCCCCCCCCCCCCNCCCCCCCCCCCCCCCCCCCCGACCAAAAACGTGGGTTGCGTGGCTCGGAACCGGCCGAGTACGCGTTTATCGGACCACGTCGGGGTTTTCTGCCTTTTTCGGAACCGCTCTATACGCGTACTTGATGCGACCTCGTCCCTACCTAATCCTTGCTGGCCTGGTACTTGTAGGCTGTAGCGAAGGTACTTTTGCAACATGCGACTGAGCATTTCCCCCGTTTTGGCGGAGCTCATTCCGGGAAGATGCCATCTTTGCTCAGGTGAGACTACATGGAGGAGGTGGGTGTGCGTGATGATCTTCATCTGGCCCAGTCAACGTTCAACCGATATAGGTAGATTCCTTCAAAAAACTAGGCAAGTTGTATTATAACGAATCGCGAGATATTCGCTCCACCATACAATATGCAGGATGCTCCTAGATGACAACCAACTCAACGGGGTATATTCCTGTCTAATCGTCGAATCCCTCAAACTCATCGTCCCTCTTTTTCTTCGCCGTCTCCTTGGCCTCTTTGGCCGCCTCCCTCGCCGCCGCCACAGCCTTTAGCTTGTTTTGCTTGCGCACTTCTAGAATCAAGTCGTTGAGCTCCATATGCTTCGTCTTCTCGTCTTCGGTCATAGTCGACACTCTCTCTGCCTCACGCTTCTTCCGTCGCTTCTCGCGGCGCTCAACCCTGTCGTCTTCTCTGCCATGCTTGACGCTCCAAGCCTCGTTGTTCTTCCGCTTGCGCTTGCTATCATCTACTTTTTCGACCTTTTCTCCTGACTTCTCAGCCTCTAGAGCAACCTTCCTAGCCTGTTCTCGGGCCTTCTCCTTGTAGGCAAATGTTTCCCAGTCGATCTCCTGGCCTAGCATCTTGTCACCAGTCCAGAGCTTGAGCTCGGGCATTCGAGGCATGCGCAAGAGACCCCAGGCATTTCCAAGATCAGCCCAATCGAGATCGGCGCCTCGAAAGATGGACGTCGCTTGGTGTGCACCGTAACTGCGAGCCCAGCTCACAAAGGCTTTCTGAGCTTTGTCGTACAGACCCCGATCGTCTCGAACCAAGTCCCGGATCTTTTGGGTTGCTGTGGTTGCCTCTTCTTCCGATACGGTGATCTCGGGCCTGATCAGGGGCGCAATTGGTGTTTTTCGGATTTCTAGAAATTTCACGTAGTCCTCTTCTCGTCCGGGATGTAGCATCACCACAGCTAAGCCCTTTCGACCAGCACGACCAGCTCTGCCACTTCGGTGGATAAAGACCTTGGGGTCTGAAGGGCAATCGATCTGCACAACTAGGTCGACTTGTGGAATATCTAGTCCTCGTGCAGCTAAATCTGTAGTCAAAAGCACTGTCGGAGAGACCGAGTTGAGAAACCGGCTGAAGTTCTTTTCGCGCACCTTAGCAGGGTGCTTCCCATGCAGGGGAACAAGCGCGAATCCTTCAGGCAATAGCTCTGGGAGGATGTGTTGGAAATAGTCGACGGCAGCACAAGTGGAGAGAAAGACGATACTCTTCTGAGGCTTCACAGGAAGTTTCTCGAGTAGCTGTGCAAGAGCGGGAAGTTTTTGGCTTGCGGGGGTGATCAGGTATGACATCTGCAGACTCGCAGGAGTTTTCCTGTCCTCAAGAATGCCTCCATCCTTCATCTTGACCTTGACCTCAATCTTGACGGGATTCCTAAGACCGACTCGGATGATCTCGCCAACCGCTTCGCTAACACTGGCGCTGAATAGTCCGGTTCGTCGCTGTTTGGGAAGATGCGATAGAATTTTCTGCAGATCCGGCTTGAAACCCAGATCCAGGAGGCGATCGGCTTCATCGAGAACAAGAACCTCGAATGAGGACTGTGGACAGTGAACATGCGGCGATGACATAAGCTCCACAAGCCGTCCGGGAGACGAGATTATAACATTGGGACTATGCCGTAGAAAGAAACTGAGATCCTGAGCTGTCGTTGTGGTACCGCCGACCAGCAGCTGGGGCACAATGACTGCAGCGGTGGTGGCTGGGCGCCTCTCGTCCTCCTTGAGGTGTGGCAAAATCTCGGCGGACGGTGCGTGGAATTGTAGGAGCGAGAGCAGAACAGTGTGGATCTGGGCGGCGAGCTCTCGGGTGGGAGAGACAATGATGGCGGCGACGTGGTTTTTCTTGGTGGGTTCGCTGAGGCGCAAGAGTCTTTGGACGAGGGGGATGAGGAAGGTGAGGGTCTTTCCGCTACCAGTGACAGCCTGAGAGCATCGTGCGGTTAGTGAAAGCTTTGTCATTCAAGGGTAGTTGTCCATACCTCGACAACAACGTCCTTGTTAGCCATAAAGTGTGGTATCGTCGCAGCTTGGACGGGCGTCATCTGGGCAAAGCCCATGGTTGTGACAGCGTCGAGGATCCATTCGGCAAGGGGAGGAGTAAGCGCATCCCAGGCGCGTGCGCTACGCTTCTTCTCAACCTTGGTCGAAGCCATTGCGAAAGAAGCTGCAGAGAAAAGAGGAAAGCAGTTAACAATCGCTCGTCTTGTCGCTGTCTGCCAAATTCTCTTGGAGGGGCGCTTGGAGGTTGTTGCGCGAAACATTTCTCGAAATTTTGATCTTATCAGCACGTGAATTATGGGCTACCTGTAGCGTGAGCAGCTAACCTATGTGGCTAGATATAGTGGGGCCCCTGCTCATCGATTTGGCGACGGCTGGGAAGAGTGACGTCCACCACAACTGCAACGACATTCAAAAGACTATGTAATGTTGCTTAAATCACACGAAACCGGGACATTTCTACTTCCATGGCTGAGAAGAATACCCCTACTCTCTGTTGAGGATTTTTTATGATGATGTGTGCGTACCGCCCAGGTGACTCTGTCACTCTCTCTTCCCAGCTCTAGAAGCTACACAACATTCTGCGAACACAGCGTGGGGTTTTAGTAGATATTGCCAGTGTCTCAGTCAAGAATATTCCCCAGGCGACTCTTTCTAGTTGACACCATCATTAGCCAGCAACGATTCAATTATTGACTCCAAAAAGTACGCCTAACCATAACCTCAGTTCCGCAAAGAGAAGAGTTCATGATGAAGTGACGAGACTTGAAGTTAGTCACGACTTTCATGTTAACATTCAAGGCTGCTATTTCACCAGAACATTCAGATGCCTTAGCACTCTAATTTTTGGATGTAACAAGGCTGCATGGCAACGTTTATCTTTAAAATGACAAGATGCCCTCGGCTTTTTTTCAGTCAAGACTCATTATCCATCCCATGTCCTCATATTAGCCTGGTGGTAGTTTTATGTGAGTAGCCAACTTGTAGCTACTTCGCCAGTGTGACACTGACTATTTTGACCCTCAACAACGGTTCAATCCTCATAGAGTACTTGCGGCCACTAGGTTTCGAAAAGAATAATGGCTTGGCGTCTTTGAAACTCGTAGTTTCCAAGTCTTTTGGATTGATGATGCATAACAGCACGTATCCCGCGTTCTGAGTGTTTTCCCGTATATAGAGAATATTCTATTGACCGAATACTGCTGCAGACTGGCCTGCCCTGTACAAACAAGTCGTCGAAATGCTTCATACTTGAACTATTCACTGATCAACAACGCGACGAGTTCACCCGTATAGCACCACTAATCTGCACATGGGGATGCTCTGCTCATATTTGTGACACAAGAGCGTGTTTGCGGTTTCTCGTTCATCCCCATCGCGGGACGTTGAGGTACAATGAGAAGGTCACAGACACACAACACTCATTGATGCAAAGTAGTGGGCATCCTAATCATGCCATGGAGTGGAAATTGAGGAGAGCGTTTCGCTATTTTCTACCGACCGACCGACCGAACCTGACCCGTCTACACACCCGTTTCCCATGCCGTAGCCATCCCAGTCGTCTCTATCCAAGCCCCGGACGAGGATTTGCCCACCCCCTCCGACATGATATTCGCATACATTAAGTTCGAAGCAAGGCACCCAAAAGATCCCTATCAGCCACGAATTTGACGCCCGTTTGTGAGTCCTCCTGGTCTTATACCGTCCCAACCCCTCATATCCATTTAACACACAAGGCAAATTATGCAAGTACATAAAAAGGCTCTACAGTCGGGAAAATGCTAAAGTGCAAGATCTCTTTGACCGTGGCCCAATCTCGTCTTCGCCCGATTCCATTCCGGTGTGAACGCAATAGGCATATGGGGAGAATGAGCAAGAAAAGAAAATGAAGTGAACAAGAGACACAAGGAAACGGAGACCGATTATGCACAACGCCATGCCAGTTGTTCAGTGTAGGACAAGATTCCTGCATTGATTATACCACAGGAATAGGTTCTCTTCGTCCCGTGCGAGATCACGTTCCTCATTCAACAAGAGGGTATTTGCATCCCATCCAGTCTAGGAGAAGATCTTGAGGAAACCCCAAATGCCAACGCCACTGAGTACGGGAATCGTCAGGTTATCGTCCCAGCCGAATATGTCCACCACCTCGCTGGCCGAAGCTACGAAGCCAGACCACACGCTCATGACTCCCAAGGCCAAGGCTCCAGTAATGGTAGCCTGTCCCTCTGGCAGACCAACCGCTTCGGTAATGGTCTTGGGTAGCGAGAGCGCGCCCTTGAACATGAAGGCGTCGTCGCCAGGGAAAGGACCCATGGTTGGGACGAGCCAGCCGTAGAAGAAGTACGAGGTTCCCACACCAACAAGGAAGGCTGCCGCGGAACCGGCAAGAGACTTGCCCCGGCGCAGACGCGGGGTGTATCGACCCCAAAGGCGGCCAAAGGTGCTGGCGGCGGTATCGCACCAGCTGAGAAGTAGGACGCTCATGATACCGATGTCCTTGGGGAAGCTGAAGAGGACGATCCAAGCGCCCAAGAGGTACCAGATGACACCGTTCCAGCCCGAGTACTCGCTCTCGCGCATCAAGGCGCCGAGCCACTTAACATAGAAGCGGTTGAAGGACGCATAGCGGTGCCGCAGCCAGTCGACGGTTGTAATGGGGATCAGTCCCGACATGAGCCAGGGCGTCACGGCGCTAGTTTGGGTACCGGTGACGTAGAGCCAGATGACGAAGAAGCCGATGGATACGTGAAGGACCTTGCGAGGCACCTCGTGCTTGTGAACAAAGGTTCTCCAATGCCGGTGGATGGGGATAAGGCCGAGCGGGCTGGGACTTCGGCTGAAGTCGCGCCATGTCCAACCCATCGGTGTTGCGGGCTGTGGCGGCGCGAGATGGCCGTTGGTGGTTGGGGTCTTGCCGTTGGTAACGACGGGCTCTTCTGTGATGACCGACTGGGTGATCTTGCCGACCTTGGCGACGTTGCTCGTGCGCGTTGTGAGACGCGACACGGCCCGCGGATCTATGGGGGAGCGGCTGCGGGTTCGCGCCCTCCGAAGGTCGGGGCTTTCGGGCTCATCTTCGTCGGAGCGCTCTTCGAGTGGTTGCGGGGTCGGTGTCCTCCTCCGAGCGGCAGAGCGAGTGATGGGACCGGAATACTCGCGGGCATCTTGCTCGGAGGGTGTAGGACTCGGGGAGATGACTCGGGGCGTCGAAGGGACGTTGTCGGAGCGGAGAGACATGGCGAAGGAGAAGGGCGGGAGGACCGGGCAGCGAACGGCACCGACAACGATGCGCCGTAGGGATTCAAAGCCCGAAGGCCCGAAGAAGTTTGTTGGTGAAGAGTGGAGATGTTTGTCACGGCGCGAAGAGCGCACCGTTGCGGGCTTGGGGTTTAAGAAGGGAGAGGAGTGGCGACGACGGTGACGTAGTTGTGGTTGAGGTTGAGGCTGATCTTGGTGGTTGCGGTCGGGGTCGTGATGGTCGTTGGTGTCGTTGGTGTCGTTGTCCTCGTGGGATTCGTGGTGGTAAGGGCGGTGGCTTTGGGTATGGTGGCGCAGGCTCGACTCGTCGTGGCTATGCTTTGCAGTTCCCAGGTTGTGGTGCTGGTGGTGTTGATGGAGGAGATTGGGATCCTGGCCAGTGCCAGTGGCCGCGGCCGCGGTGACGGTGACGGCGGGAGACGGGCTACGTGGTCCCGGAGGGCTCGGAGCTGGAGGGCTGCGGCGGCCGAAGGCGTCTATCGGATCCAGATTGAAGTCTGACAAGGATGCAACGGAGGTCGAGTCCCCCGCCGCATGATGGGAAAGGTTGGTCTCCGGGAGATGAATGGTGGCAGTTGCAGGGGGGCAGGCGCAGGCGCAGGCACTCGCAGTCAAGCGGGCACGCGACAAGCGACAAGCAACATGCGGTACCGGCCGGGGACGTGGGCGTACTATGCGTACTATGCGTACTATGGCGCGGCCTTGTGACGGCTTGTTGAGCTGGGCCGACCTGGACGTGGGAAGTGACTTTCGAGATGGTGCGTGGTTCGGTGCGAGGTGGTAGGGGGACGTAAAATTAGGCACGCCCGGATGTGGTAGAGGGTGGGGCCTGAGAGAAGATGACGGACAGCCGAGCTGGCGAGAAAAGCCGGTGCAAGAAAGAGTCGTGTGATTGTCTCTTTTCGACAGTCTTCCATTGTGTCCTGCTAGCTGGATTTTTCTTCTTCCTGTTAGGTAGCCTCCACTGTCCGGGTCCGGGGAGAACCCGGGCAGCGCTATTTGTTAGTACGTGCTCCGTACTGCACATGCGAATACTCCGTACTCCGAGTATGGTACGTGAATGGACGTGCATCCATCCACTCCACTGAAGCCGCTGGACGACGGCTGGTGGGTCACCGCTATTTTTCTCCTCAAGCATGTGACACTCCATCATATCCTCAGGTGTCCGAGTCCGAAGAAAGTACTTTCCCTGCTCTCTCTCCCTTGGGAGGCAGCCGAGGCAGTCACCCTCCTCGTGGATCTTTTTGACAGCTACTAGCAACTGAGACTAGTCCTGGTCCCCGGCTTGTGTGCTGACGTGGGATGTTTCTCTGTGAGTCTGCAGTAACGACACCGCCGCCAGATAAATAACCATATTTTGCACATCCTGGAAAAGCCTGAAATAAAACGTCACACTGCTTCATCCGGCATTCGATCCTACTTCCTCATCTCTGCTATCCCGGGGCCTTGGCCTCCTGCACTCCTGGCGTGTCACCTCCTCCAAGTGCCGACGTGTCACCCCATCACGTCACTGCTAATCAAATCCCAACTAATAACTTGGCCAATCTCATGACACGCCGTACAAATCCCGGCTGTCAAGAAGTCGACTTTACTAACCTGCATTCGCCTTTTCAATACATCATCATCCTGCACACCACTCTTCTAGCACGTTTTTTATTCCCATGTCCTAGGTATTCGAAGAATGCGAGTCGGAGGAGTCTGGAAACAAGGTATAGATTGCGTAGATAAGCTGGGCACCTGACAAGACGCCTGAGACGAACTCAACCATCGAGATAAGACTCACGTGCCCTTATTCTAGAAATGGCGGTTGCGTTGGAGGGAGGCGCAATAAATATGACATCTTGACGTTGCAGTTATCATGCCAACTAGCAGCTCACGAAAAGTAGTCTCTTCATTCAAGGGCGTTTCTCAACGACATAATCATCGAGCCAGTATGTTTTCGATATGTCCCCAAGGTCCTCATCAGATCAACATGTGTCCCAGACCTGTCTAGCTCTTCAACGAGATGACTTCACCAGGTAGATCACTCTGGCCCAGCCACAAGTCGAACACTGCGTAGTGATAGCACAATAGTCTGGCTGACGCCGTTTGCAGTAAGTAACCGCTCCTAGCATCCTGCGATCTATCTACGATCAGCACTCTAATTTTCCAGTGCCCGATGCCTAGGATTGGCTCGCACAATTTCTTAGGCTGCTGAAATGAGCAGGTGTCGTGGCCTTTTGCAAATAGGACTGATTTCTTCCACAAGGACGAATCTGCTTCTCAGGTCAAACGTCGGTAAGGCCACCTAGCGATGTGCTCTCAGTAATACTGTTGAGTCAATCGTTTGGCAGGCCTCGAAACGTCTACGATTGCCATAGCGATTCTCTAGGATCTTGACATAGACGGTTGGCGAATGCAGCCCAAACCTCTACTTCCCATTCATGATCTTCGACATTCTTATCCCACGCGAGACGGTCTATGCGAATCGTGTGAGAGAAATTGACTTAGGCTAGGAGATTTTTGTCCTCGTTGTGGAGTTCTATTTCCGTGCAAATGATTCTCCTAGTTCGCATCACCCTGGAGTGTGATAAATGGCTCACGACGGAGGCAATTGACCACTACAGAAGGAGGCTCGAGATGCTTTTTAAATGATCTTTTTAGGTCTTGTATTATAAGACGCCTTCACGGCCAGCATTCTGGATTCAAGATTAATTATAAGCCAAGAGGCGACGAAAGAGACACAGGAACCTTTAGCACTCCATGACGTTCATCTTTAGTGAGTATCAATTGAACATGTGCTGCGGCTCCCAAATCATCATTCATGGCTTTTGATAATGATCAAACACAGTCCCAAGCTTACTTCCCATACACCGGATACCACGTAAAACAAGCCTATGTTTATGAGGCGGCGGCGGTGGCAGACATGTCCAATGCCGACATCTTGCGGCGAGTTATTTTCAGGCAAGGGAGGACTTCTCTCAGTCTTTCAACTGATCCCTCCAGCCCAAACTCGAGCCCTGGTCTGGACACATAGCTACCCCGTCAAACTCTAATCACTGACTCCAAGTGCTGGGTTGACCTTATCCAAGTAGCTTGTTCATGACCAAAGGAGGTTCATGGTAAATGTACATTCTTACGGTACCTAGAGGTCAATATGCTTAGAGGGGTGACCGAGGTCAATCGCTAAATTAAAAGGTCAAACTCATCCTGCGGATTCGCCTAGATTCGTTGATGTCATCCTCTGTTGCGAAATCGCCTGCTGAGGACGAGTCAAGCGAACTTGAGTCCAGCCACCTATTTATATCTACTTCAGTGTGATCTGATAGCTGACAAGTGCTTAGAACTGGCCGAGTGGCAGTGGAACTATCCTGTCTGATCGTTGGACGTGAACATGCAGGATAGAAAACCCCGATATCTTACCATGGCAGTTTCCAGAGGTTCCCAGTCATGACGTTCGCTGCCTCTCCAATAAGGCCCATCTTATTGATCAAATCCGGAGCCGTTGGCATTCAGGCAATGTTCAAATTGTCCGAATTACTAATGATCGATAACCGCCAGCATTTTTCCTCACATACCTTCGAGATATGTCACCCCGAAACCCACTTCATAAACATGGCTGTCACTTCAGTGATGCTATTGATCCACTTGGGCTTTTTGCGAAACTTTACTGGTCGATGAAATGGTTTCGTTCATCACATAGTTCTGCAATGAGAATGCCAAACTATGTTGTACTAACTGTGGTCTGTATCCTGCCCAAGTCTCTCGGTGTCTCTAGCACTTCAACCATGTCAACCTGAAAACAAGTCTGATTTCGAGTTACTAGCTTATCAGGTGTTTTCTTTTTAAGAGGAATGAGGGTGTAAGTGAAGAAACTGGCGGTAAAATTGCTGCTAAGTTCAGGAGAAGTTTGGCGTATTGACGGGGGTGTACAGGGAGTAGGACGACAAGCTGAAGGGTGTGGAAACTGCATGTTTCTCGGTTAAGCGGAAAGGTTCTCCTTTTGATAGGAAGAAAGATCAAATCAACATAAACCCCAGTTTTTATCTTTATATTTCCGTGGTCGCAGACATGAACGTCATTTAGGCAGAGCCCGATGAAGGTGTCGAGGAAAGTCAATCCTATCCTGGTCCTGGGCATAGATCCACGCCAATTGGCTATAATTACTCGATTTCCTAGTTTAATCGACCAGTAAATACATTGTTTCTATTAGAATTAAAGTTAAAGTAACAGTGCTCATCAGAAGGCACACATGAGCTGTAGGATGAGGTCTTTAGGCAAAGATGGGTAAAGGCCAAACCCATCCTTATTCGTTACTGGAGTGGATGTCATTTAGGCAATACAGTGTATCTTAGAAGTTTTGTGTCTTTGTGTATTTCTCTTATGTCTGCAACACTCTTCTCGGGAGTGAAGACAAAATCCCCAGTCCTGGTAGGGGATGGGGGTTGGATAGCAGTTCATGACGCTGTGCCCCTTGAGTGTATTTCATTTTTGTACGAGATGCTAGGCTTCTTTCTCGTCTCATGACTTCGTATCGTATCACATCGCACATTACTAGGATGAGGTCGGGTTGAAGGGCGGGTCGTATAAGCGAAGTCTGGAAGGATTGCGATTGCCAACGTCTCCTGCATCCCGGAATTACGAAGTGTCACGTTACGAGAGACGACGGTACGGGGAGAAGAGGAATTCTCCGATTGCAAACTACGGGAACGTGACATGAATGTGGAGACTGGAAAGCTCATCATCGAGCAGTCGCAGTGTCCTGAGAGAGAGTCGATGGAAGGGTGAATGTCGCACAAGGACCCCAGCCCGAGCTGCCTCCTTGACATGTTCGGGCATGAGAGTCTCGGCTATCCGTGTCAGGTCAGCCTGAACACATTTCCCCCGTCAGCTGTCTGTTCTGCTCTGTGCCGTCGGGCATGTCGACTTACACGACAGCAGCAGGGGGGAGTGGCGATGACACTGCCGGTCCAAAGGCCCGGGGGGAGAGGGACGTTGTTCAGCCAAGGTCAGGCATCTGCCTACGTGTATGGATTGAGCATGCAGCGGGAAGAAGGAAGAGAGGAAAAAAATAAATTAAACCGGCGAAGGATTCCGTGGCATGGATGTCTGGGTCGAGGTGTGCGACGCGAGAGGGTATCTTGCGTTGCACGGCGTTGGCGGGAGTAGGAGTAGGGAAGAAGCCGGCGGCAAACCGCATCAGAAAGGGATGAACAACGGTGAAGCAGGGGGAAAGTATTCGTCGGCATGTGAAAGAAGATGAAGCGTATGAGGGGGGGCACTGAGGAGAAAGAAGACGAAGAGAGAGAGGGAGAGGGAGAGAGAGACAGAGAGAGAGAGATAGACTCTGTCTCTGCAGTGGCGATATAGCAGAGACTACGACTACGTCACGGTCAACGAGAATCGATAGAACCGACTCCTACCTACCTACGCAGCCGGTGTGTACTGCAGTTGTCTATGTAGTTGCGTGTGCCAAGTCTCCGCTCACCCATCGGGCATTTGCCTCGTCTGGCGACGCCTACATACAGGTCCAACACGGCTTGACTTTCAACAAACAGCCATTCCATGACTTGGCAACTCGGTTCGCATGAGGTACGTATCTCACGATGCAAGTCCCAGTTCCAGATCCAGTCCCTGTCCTCCCCAGGTCATATACGTGGTTGGCAAACACAGGGCTATCCCCCCACACGCCATGCAAGCATTCCCCCACCACACACACACACACACACAAAACCCGCGTTTTGGACGGCACCCCCCCAAAAGGGGAAAAAAAAGAACACCTCAACGCACGTCACAACGCACCAACCCTCCACTCTCCGCTCCCGAAGCCGTCCAACGACGGCCCGTGGCTTTGCTGCAGAGAAAGCGTTGGCATGCTTCTTCCCCTTTTTTTTTCCTTCCCTCCCGCCGCCCAGGGAAGAAGTGAGGGGGGGGGGAGGAAGAGGAACACCCTATGAGATGCTGCCCCATCACCAAGTGTGTGCCGGGAGGAGGAGGAGGAGGAGGAGGAGGAGGAGGAGGAGGGGTTGCTCCAAAGGCAAACTGGCAAACGCACCGGCGCTGAGTTGTCCGTGCGTTATGGAGGAGGCGTGTACGTTGGATATCTCCGGGGTGGGAGGGTAGGTAGCAGCGGGAATGGCACTTTTCGGTTTCTTGTCTACAGTGAGGATGCACGTACGAAACAAGTGACGGGCGAGGACGATTGAACGGCGCACAGTTTCCATCCCCGTGGAAGTGCAAGAAAGCATCCCGGGAGCTTAACCTTGGAGCTAGCTACGTATGCCCTTCAACCTGCCTTACTTGCATGGGGCGTGTGTATTGTGCGCTATGCGCTGTGCGTTGTGTGTCGTGTGTCGTGTGTTGTGAGCGTTGGCGGGCGGGTGATGCCATGCGATGCCATGCGCGGCGCTGCCATGCAATGCGGATGCGATGCCCCATGTATTATCTACTGCCAAGCTGCTGATGCAACAACGGGCTGAAAAGTCAGTGAGAGAGGCAGGAAGCAGAGGGAGAGGCAGATGCATTCCTTCCAACGAGTAAGCCTCCTCTCCCCCCCGCCTTGAGATGGCCCCATGAGGCTGGCGATAGGCTCGGCTCCATCAGCAAACCCGAGGCGAATCTGACAATCTCGCGTCCAGGCGGCCGGCGAGGCAGACCCCAAATCTAACCGTTCGTTTCGTTTGGTTTCGGGTTTGCCTTTGCCCTTTTCTCGCCCACCCCCGGGGGCACGCTGGCTTAACTTTCAGAGGCTCGAGGCACAGCATCAGCGGCAGCCGTTGCAAGTCATGCCACCCTGGGAAAGGCCCTTCCTCCCACAGCCCCGTCTCAAACTTCTTCTGTACCCTGCCTTGCGCTGTGTAATCGAAATGCAGCTGGGGTGCAGTGTACCGAGTGCATGCGTCGGTCCCCGGCCCACGGAGACGACTCCGCCCATCGATCGCCGTCGAGGACAGGCAGTCGAGATGATCGCGAGGAAATTGGGGGTCACGGCCGACTGGGGTCGTCCCGTCCTTGACCGGGAGCCCTGCCACTCGACAGGTCCCGACTCTCCCTGGCGGCGTACAGAGCGAGTACAGGTACAGACGGCGAGGGTTTCTGGGGATTCACGGTGAGATGGAGAGGCTCTGGCTCGTCCCTGCAACTAGCCGTATCGTATGTGCATGCGAGTCCCCGGGTGACGGGCGATAGCTGCTAGCGATCGACCCTAGCGGGCGTCACCTGGCACTTAGTATGAAGAGGAAGAAGAAGAAGAGTCAACGTCGGACGGTAAGTTGCATGAGGGAGCGTTGGAAGAAGAGAAAAAAGTCTACAGCAGTTGCATCGTAGCGGGTTCAAGGGCATATAATGGGTGGTGTACTACAATCAGTACAGAGGCTATGATGGTCCAGACTAAATAGACCAAAGACTAAAGACTAAAGCATGGCGACAGGAACTTAATCCTGAGTATTGGAGGATGTCATGAGGAGCCAAAAAAAATTAATGGGAACACTAGAGGCTCAGAATTGAGGTCAAGATGAGAGACGTGACCGTGGCCATGGGCATGCACATTCCTAGGCGCACATGGACTCCACGGGGCACCAAGGGGTGATGCAGAATGCCCATGCAGCACGCCGCCCACCCGTCGCCGCAGGCTGCACGGCAACGGGGACATGCCAGCGGGCACGTTGACGATTCTTTTTTTGCTTTGTATGCAAAAACCAGAAGCCGGCCCGGTCAGTCATAATCGTGGTCATCGCCGCCGTCATCGCCGTTCCATGTCAGGTCAGCGGCCACCGGGGCATGGAGGATGACGGATTGTGAGAATGCACGGGTACGGGGCACAGCATTCCTGATACGGGATGCTTTTCTCCTCTCTTGCTCGACTTCCCTGTCTCGTCCAAGCAATGGACTGGTTACCTCAGGGATACAGGCACGAATCAGCACGGGACCACGGGGGGTTAGTCTTCCAATTGTGCTCTTTGACTACCCTTTTTCTGGGGTTTGTTTTTTTGTGTCGGTGGTGGAGAAGTTGGTCTGACGTCGACTTTTGCACCTCGGGGGAAACACGGACCGGGGTTTGAGCATCGGACTGGAGAGAACCAGAAGGCCGCTATGACGAAGGTGGTGGTGGTGGTATGTAGTATCCGAGACAGTGCTAGAAACTCCAAATTGGCTTGCTCTTTTGTCTTTCATGTGCTTCTAGCCTCCGGACTAGCAGGTTTCGTCATCCATCGACCGATGAGTAGCCATGTTGAAAAGAAGGCTTTGGTAATCCGGTTGTTGGAGGTGGAGATGGAGAAGGAGGCGGATTGTGCTGTACCTCAGCGCGCTCTCGCCTCACAAGTCCCTTGTTCCTTGCCTTGCTCCATGAGGTGGTCCTGACCTTGTCCGACCTCGACCCAGACGCCAACAACACCACCCAGCCCTGGACCCTGCCTCTAAAAGGTCTCGCAAGGGTTGGTACCGTACAGTAGTGAAGTTGGTGGGAGTGGATGGTGGATGGTGGATCTGAGGTGGACGTGGTGGCTACCCATCCATACCAGTTGGCAGGGCGGGGGAGGGGCAATGTTGGAAAACAAGAGGCAGAGAGCAAGGCTCCAGCGAATAGACGCATCACAAAATGAACCGAATTTTGCCCAATCAGATGGCCAGTAAGTTGCGTACACCAGATCCTCTTCGCTATCACGGCCAATGGCAGCCGGGTCCAGGGAGGGGGGAAGTTTGGGGCGGACGTGAATGGGTGGATGGAAGGAGGGCCAGGCAAGGAGATTTTTCGGTGCTGTCGTGTGTGTGTGTGCGTGCGTGCGTGTGTGTGCGTAATGTCTGTGTGCGTGAGTGTGTGCGTGAGTGTGTCAGTAAGGTGTGTGTATGTGTGTGTGTGTGTGTGTGTGTGTGTGTGTGTGTGTGTGTGTGTGTGTGGATATCCATCTCTCCACCGTGTGTCTGGGCGTGGCTCGTTCGTCCTCATACTGACTGACGGGAGATGCGGATGGGATGAGATGATGGTGAATGGCGAGAGACGGGGTGGATGGGTGGATTATCTAACTGCTAAGGTGAATAGCAGTGTACACTACCGTCGCTACGTGGATGAATGACCTGATGAGTGCGAACCAGCTGCCAGTGCTAAGAAGATAGTCGGCGAAACTACTGTGTAGTCGGGCGTGAGGCCGCTGGCTATGGAAACCCCGAAGCTCCGGCCAGGAATCTATAGATCCAAGCACGCACGTCCCCAATTGACTCCCGAGTGGAGGTGAAGGATATATGCGTCCAAAAGCGGAAGCCGTGTCGAGAACAGCAAGGCAAACATAAATAGAAGTCGAGGTTCAAGCCGTCTCGGGCCAGACAGGTACCGAGAGTACCTACTTAGGTACATGCCACTGTACTTCAACGGGGCATGGAAGGAAAGAAAAAAAAAGACAATTTCTCCAACGACGCAAGATCGGTCAGATTGGCATCAACGATACGTTACCTACGGGACCCCTCTTTTGCATCTTGCTTCTCTTGCCCCCCCACCACCTTCCATCCAGACGTCCAGCAGCACACGCCCCCCCTTCCCCTTCCCCTGCCCGCTCACGCAGTCGTCCGTCCAGCTTTTGCGAATGTATTCGTACTTGGGTCCCCGGTTTATTTGTGCTTGGCCCGTCGTGGGTTGCTACTTTCTCTTCTGGTGTCGCCCTCTCTGCTGTGAGCCTGCTGCAACCTCCATGTGTTGGCAGCTCCGGACCTGCCTACAACCCGTGCTCGGCCTTACGCAGCTACGTAACGCCCGCCCTTGGCGCCTCCGAGTTCACGCCCTCTGGTCCAGCCTTCTAAACGCCGTTCCGCACGCACCTCCCGAGTCGCAGCTCGCAGCTCGCAAGCTTGCAGTGCACACGCCCTGCCCCTCGCTCCGGGATAAGCAGCTGCGTTGGAGCCTCCAAGGGCACAGGGCACAGGCACAGGCACAGGGCTCAAGGCACACGCCTGCCCTTTGCCTCCTTCGGGCTGCATGTTTCCCCGGAACATCCATTTCCCTTCCCCCTCCATCTCCAATTTCTCTGGCAGATATCTTGACAACGCATCACCACATCACAAACCGAGCAGGCAAGAGAGAGAAAAATTGCCCGACTTGCTGCAGCTCTGCCTGATCCGCCGCCCTGCTTCTGTTCCACACACAGCCCGGATGGACAAGAGCCAATGACCGCCTGCTCCTGCTCAATGTCTATCTCGGTCTCTCACTGCGAGAAAGCCATCAAGAAGAAGAAAAAAAGTCAACCAGGATGTTGGGGCGCAAACTAAGCAGAAGGGGGGGCGTGTGGGTTTTTTTTGCAGCCAAGACCAAAAATCCAGTGCTGCTTTTTGCTTTCCTTTTTTGCCTTACCTTGACCGTTCGATGGCTCCGTCGTCACGTCTGGTCTGTGGCCATTCTTGGTCGGTTTGGCTTTCGTTAGCGTCAGCGCGCTTGTTGCAAGTTCTAACTTCTGGCCGCCTGGATCCTCCAAGGTGCAGACGAGATGCAGATGGCGGCGGATCGTGGGCAGCAAAGGTCAAAGATCCATTGCCCCAATTTCCGGCTCCGACTCGCGTTGCTTTGTTGCGCCCTTGCCCCTGCCGGCCTGTCTTTTGTCTTTTGGCGTCTTTAGCGCCGAGGCTCCGAGGGGGATGAGAGCATCTCGCCCATTGAGTCTTTGACGCCCTGGTTACGACAAGGTACACTTCGCACCTCGTACACGACGCTCTCCTCCAACTGCATCGGAACACGGCCGACGTCGAACTGGGTGGGTGCGCGTGGGTGCGTGGTTGCGGATGGGTGTGGGCGTGGTGGTTCCCGGGTCCATCTAACCCCAACCCTCCAGCCAGTCACGGCTCGCCGGTTGGTTCGTTTGGTCGATTTCTTTGGTCGATTCCTTTGGTCGATTCCTTTGGTCGATTCACATTCCATCCTTCTATCGTTGAAAGGACAGCAAGCAACCTTGCTTGGCTGCTTGCCCAGCCCAGTGCGCTCCGGCATTATCCCTCACGTCACCACCCCGTCTAAGCCAAACTCGAGCCTAGCCTGGTCTCTCGCATCTCGCCTCTCGCCTCTGTTCCGCTGCCCTACGACGTGCGAATGAAGACATCTACTAGTCCTGCTACTGCTACTGCCACTACCACTGCCATTACTACTGCAGCCTCCAGCCTCCAGCCTCCAGCCCAGTCCAGCCAAGCGGCAGTGCCGGTGGGCAAACGCCCTCTTTTCGCCCCCTTCTGCACGTTTCTGTCATGCCGCCGGCCCTTTCGTTCTACAGCGCAGGTCGCAGGGTGCTTTTTCCTGGCGGTCCTGGTCCCAACGGCTAGTGCAGCCACCCTGTCTGTGTCCGTCGATGGGCCCGGATATGCATGGCATCTCACCAGCATCTGTGTCTGCACTCTGCACTCTGCGCTCTGCACTCTGCACTCTGCGCTCTGCACTCTGGGCTCTGCACTCTGGGCTCGCAAAGCCGGGGGTTCGGTCTGCCTGCCCTCTCCCTGTCCACTGTCGTCCGTCCCTGTGGCTCCGCTTCCGGGGGCTCTGCTGCCTGGTGTTCCAGACTTCCTTCTCTTCTCCGGGTCCTGGCTACCGGCCCTGCTCCTGACCACACAACAGCTCTCTCTCTCTCTCGCTCTCTCTCTGTGTTCCCTCCATCTCACTTTTAACTTCCACCCAATAATCCACAACCCATGCAGCCCATGCCCTTGTCCCTGAGCTTCGTACGTACCAACCAAGTTACCACCCAACCCAAACCCTACCCGTGGACCGTCCGCCGTGTGCCGTAGCCGTGGTCCGTGGTCCGTGGCCCGTGGCCCGGGCTCTCGCTCCTCTCTCCTCTCGGCATATGCAGATGCCCTTGCTAAACCTGCGAGGCTTGTCCATCTCTCTGACACCCACAAGCCAAACAAAGTCTTGACAACCAGAGACCAGAGTCTGCTTGCAGCCACGTTCTCCGGGTCCTTGCCCACTTGGCTCAAACTGTTTTCTTTACCTTCACCCTCCCCCTTTTTTTTTTGCCTCTTAGCCCGGCCCAAAGTCTCCATCCTAGACTGCCTACGTTTCCCCGTCTACGTCCCCGTTTCTACGTCGACGTCCCCATGTATCCCATGTCCCCAATTCCTCCTTCTCGTTGGTCCGGGTCTCAACCGCCGTCACTCTCGACTACGTACTCTTTCGTTTTGTACCTTTTTTTTTCTTTCTGAACCCGGAGACTCTGTTTGTTGTCCGGCCTGGTGCCGCTCCTAGCCTCCCGAACCCTCGTAGCCCTCGTTCCCTTCCATGTCGTCCACGATGGCCCACACCTTTGCATCCCGCCATGATCGTCTTCGTCTAGCCGCTGCTTCTCCTCCGCCATGTCATCATCTTGTCCTATCCCATCCCCGTTTCCACACTCCCGTGAGCGGGGTCGCTCGCCGTCGGTCTGGCGAATGGTGTCGAGACGTGTTATCCTCCGTCTCATCCAGGTTGACCGGGGAGGGAGTCTGGAAAACTATAAAAGGACGGTTCTTGATCGGTTTGAATCAATTCTTTTCTTCTTCCTTTCTCATCACTCTTCAGCAGCTTCCTGACTTGAACTCCTGACTTCTCCGGCCTTCCTACCAAGTCTTCTGACCCAGTGTCACTATTCCCAACTTGCCTCCTTGACTCAACCCGAGTCCAACCCACAGCAACCTCCAACACCTTCACGGCCTTTGCCAAACACCTCCCAGACATTCCCCCTTACTTCCTCACTCAAGATACATACTATCCCCTCTCAATTGGTCATCATGCCTGCCCACTACTCAAACGTTGCCTACTCCATGCCCATGCCCGTTCCTACCAAGGGCTCCCACTACCCCACCTACAGCCAATACTCCGTCTCTCCCCCGGAGTGTGAAGACACGGCCAGCTCCGCCTCTGGCATTCCATCCTACAGCAACGGCGGATACTCGGCCACTTCCAATGGCTACGCCGCCGGCTATGCCGACTACGACAGCACCGCCTCCACCAGCGGTGTCGATTTCCAGGAGTACATGCAGGACCGCTTCGCCAACTCCTTCGACCCCATTCCCCTCGACCGCAGCATGGCCATGCAGGCACAGACGTGAGTCCTCCAGCAGCCTCCCCCTCTCTTCTTCAAGGGAAAAAAAAAGCAACCTTGCACTCGCAGGGATCGGCTGCAATCCTTCTGTCTCTGTGCAGCTGTTTTGCATTTGCCGGTCCCGCGTTCTTGCTTTTTTTTCTGGGTGCCGCCCGCTCTGCCCTCCCGTTCCTCATGTCCGATTGGCGGCCATCTTGCTAACTGCGCGGGCAGATCCGGAAAGCTCAACGCCAAGCACCGCGAACTCATGGAGCTGCAGAAGAAGGCGCAGGCTCGCCTGGCCAAGACGCGAGAGCGCTTCCAGGAGGGCATGCGCGACGCTCACGAGGTCCGAAATGACCTTGAGTGGACGCAGAAGAAAGTCGGGTGAGTTTTATTCAGAATCCCCCCCAAAAGCGATTCCGCCTCTGGGGATATGCACACTGCCGCGACTGCGACTCTTGCAACTGGCTGTGTTTTTTGCTTCTCGCCAATTGGCGGGGGAGCAAAACCACAGCAGCAGGACTCGAATTGCCGGCATTATGCATTTAATTTAAAAACTCTACGAATCTGGAGCTGACAATACGGGAATGTGCAGATCGATGAAGGCCAAGGCCTCGCGCAAGCACACCAAGGAGTACAGCAAGGCTCGTGCGCGTTACCCATCTCCCGAGAACTAGGGACAGTGCGTCACTGCGTCCGGGGTTCCATTTTGAGCCGCATCGCATCTTTTGACGACACAAACTCACTTCTAGCGCGCGTTTCATTTTCCCCTACCCACCAAAAAATCGCACATACCCACGTGGTTCCGCTGCAGGAACCAAAACATGATCGGATACCAGGATTTGTGAAGGGGGGGCCTTGTTTTTAGGCTCCCTGGCTTTTTGTATTTCAGCTGTTTTCACGCCCCCTCCCTTAGCAAGCGTGCATGAACGAGGACGTTCATGCGGGAGAGGGTGACGTGACGCCCAGGGACGGGCACTAGGCGCGGCAAGGCTGCGGGCCGCTGGGCCAAGATCTCTTGCTGCTTTACCAGAATTCAGACGGTGGGCGTGTGAGCGGTTCCTCGCTCTGACACGCCAGAGATGGCGGCCCGCTGACGAACGGGTGTGTGGAGAGACGGGCAGGAGGGGGGGGAGAAGCAGGGGCGCCTGTTTCACGACTTTATGGCTTATGATTGGATGAATTGGATGATCTAGGGCAGATGTTAAAAGTACACCACCTCCCTGGCGTCTGCGGGGGTCCGGGGGACGGCATAGCGGGCATCATAGCTTGCCTGGGTGTGTCGTACCGACAGCTGCAGGGGACGATCCTATGGGAGGAGGTGTGAGGCCGGGAGCAGCCGAGAGGGCTTGCCAGTTCCTCTTGGTCGTGGAGCCGGGGGGGAGGGGTGTGCGGGGATGGACGAGAGAGGGCCTTGGGGACCACTGGACCAAGGAGGAGACGAGGATGGAAAAACACGAGAGCGTGCTGGAGAAGACATGTATTAGGAGGCGCTTGTCCTATTTGGGGAGGCATCCAGGATGATATTGCTCCTTTAGGTTAACGAGCATGGCGAGACGGGAGGTACACTGCTCTCTTTGGTAGGATTGCTTGTCTTTGGGATGCTCGGAGGCTTTGGCCGGGCCCAGGAGTTGGTGGTTTCGTAACAATCGAATCTCGTTTTCCCTTCGTCGATGTCTTCACCGGGACGCCCTGTAGACAGCCCCGGTGATGTGATAACCCCCAATGCCGTGGTTGTAGTGTCTCCCACCCCCCTCCAAACCATGCGTAGGTGAGTGTAGACGTGTGCCATCATGTGATCCAACGTAGGGTTGTTGTAGCCCGGGGGCATGTCCGGCGGTGGTTTCCAGGACGTCGGTTAACCCCTGACGGTGTGTCACGTGACCACACACGTGAGAGACAGACCACCCAAAGATGATACCACGGCGGATTCTGTCGGGTGATTGAGGCAGCCCAGACTCAGGAAACATGCTGCTTTCCATAGCGCGGGTTCCAATGACGATATGGCATGACGAGACGATATGAGTCGCGTGTCTCCTATCAAGAATCCGCCTCAATGCCTTCATGCCGGCGTGGCAGTCGTCGATGGGCGGACAGCACCGCCGCGAGGGAGCCATGTACCGACAGATGAGATACCGCGCGTCTTCTCAATGCGATCCCAGGGGTTTTCGTTAGACATCGGATCATAGTAGCCCTCATACCAAGGGCCACGCGAAGGGTCCTGGGAGCGATGAGGATTGGACTGGAAGTGGGCCTGCTCGCGAGACGCAGAGCCTCCGGGAGGCACAGCGGGTCGCTGGGGGAGGCTCGCCGGACGCACTTGCGTCGGGGCCAGGGCGCTTTCATCGTCGCCGTCGTCGTCGAGGGAGATTTCATCGGCGTTGGAGCGGGCGATGGGTGCGGGCCCGAGGGCAGTGGAGTTGGCGCCCGTAACAGAGGGTTTTTGCCCAGCGATGAGGGTTGCATCGGCGCGGGGGTTGTAGCGGCGCTTTTTATTTGGGTGGCCCTGGGCGCCGAAGGAAGCGAATCCGAGGGCCTGCGCCATGAGGGCTTGGTCGTCGTCGGAGTAGATGTCGTCTTCGGCGTCGACATGCGCGTCGTCCGTGGCAAGCGAGTCGGGATCCATTGGCGAATGACTGCAGGCTCGGGGAGCCTGGGCAGGATGGCAAGGCGGGGAACAGAATGCGATTATATGCGCGAATAACGACGCGGGAAGACGAGGATCGAGTAGCCGAGGATGCGGGTTGGGCAAGAGGAATGCGACGATGCAAGATGGATGAGAGGAGAATGCGCGTTCGTGAAAATCCGGGGTTGGAATGAGGCTTGGTGGGGCCGGTTGATCTGTGGCGCTGCACGGCAGTTGGGCAGCTAGACTAGAGCCTTATAGCCTTGGGGGGGATGTGGTTGAGCGTGGCGTTTTCCGTGGTGACCTGGAGGGGTGAGCAATTTCAGGCGGTGAGGATGGCTTGCAAGTACGTACTTCATCCGAGAACAAGGTGTTCGCAATGGAACGGTTGAGTAAAAGGGGGTTTTGGCTTTTGCATGTGATTGGCGGTGGTTGGGGGGGGAGGACGCAGAGTTGTGATGAGGCGTGAAGGTGTCGGCGGTACGCTGGAGGCTTGCATAAGACCTGGAGCGTGAGGATTGCTCAGGGGTCGCTGATAATTGAGAAATATTTCAGAGTAGGGATTGCGGGATTATGCGCATGCGGCACCCATCAATGCTTCATTCTGCCTCCCTGTGGAACAAGCAAACAAATATCACATGAAGGACAGGGTGGGCTCATGTCGACATGCGACGTAGGATACGTCATAATTATCGCGGTTTTGCTTCGGATCATTCGCGCTACCCTGCGACACCTACTCTAGCTAATACACAAGCAATCTAAAACGCCCACGGAAGCATCCTGGGCCGCCGAACTTTTGTCGTTTGCCCTTGTAAAGCCAAGATCAACGGCTAGCGCCACGGGATCGCAACTTCTCTTATTACTCCTTGTCTCATCGCTGCTCATTTTCAAGCTAGGTCACACTACCACGGCACCTCCCACTTGCATCTCAAATCCTCAACAAGAAACATTCACACAGCTCCAACAACACCAAAAAAGACGTCACAAATCAGCAACAACACAACACAATGGCCACTGCACCACCAGCCGTCGCCCTCAGACTCCCCTCCAAATATGCTTCCGGGCCCGAGGAAACTTCCTCGGCGCCCTCGCTGGACTGGCTGCTCGCTACGTGGACCGTCACGCACTCGACGCTCTCCATGTGGCGCACGGCGCGCAACGTCCGCATCACGTACAGCCGGCTGCCGATGAACAGCACCGGGCGCGCGCGGCTGGACGACCTGGTCGAGTACGAGCCCGCGGGCAAGCAGGGCGTGCTCAAGACGGTGACGGGCGTCGACACGGCGCACGGCGACAGCGCGGCCAGCTGGGACTGGCGCGGCAAGGGCCTGCTGGTCATGATCAGCAGCCACTGGGAGGTGCTGGGCTGGGGCGAAACGACGACGGCCGAGGGCGTGCGCGAACGCTGGGCCGTGACGTGGTTTGCGCCCACGATATTCACCAACGAGGGCCTCGACGTCTACTGCGATCGCAAGGAGGGTCTGAGTGCCGAGACGTATGCGGCGGTGCGGGCGGCGCTGGGGGCGTTGGAGGCGCCGAAGCTGGTGGCTATGACGGAGAAGGATATGAAGCCTGTTGAGATTCGGCTCCCGTGGGTGGAGGGTTGATTGTGCGCTGGCTTGATACGCAATGGTGTGGTGTTTTCCTCAGGTCTCTAGTTCCGCGTCGCATCGTCATTATTATGAATCAGGGTTTTTATTTGGGGTATCTAATAATTATTCACGGCTGCTATGTCTGGGCTGGTGCCCTCGATGTCTTTCTCTGTCGTGTTGCGTAGGTGAATGGGCATGCCGCTCACGGTGTCGCTCGTCGCCGTCCCTCGCCTCTCTCCTCCTCTTATCCTTGGATCCACTTCGATCGTGACTGTGCTCATCTCTCCTACTTCTGTGATCTCTTGAATCGTCCTTATCGTGTCTTCTACTTCGTTGATTGGACTCTTGATCTTTGTCGCGATGTGTTGAGCGTCGCCTGAAATCCGAGTGTCGAGAGGATCCATCCTTTTCTCTCTCCCTCTCTGCGCCATCATGTCCCCGTCGACGCTTCTCGCGATGGCGCTGTTCACGGCGAAGGTCTTTCAGTTGGCCTGCCTGCTCCTCCTGGAACTGCTTGCGCTCCTTTTTTAGTTCCCGGATCTTGGATGCGCCCTGCTTCATCATGGCAAGGGGATCGCTGGCCACAATGCGTTGCGTGTCTCGGTCCTTGCGCTTTGGATCATCCCTCCCCCATACGTTCTTCAGTGGTGCATCTTGTGCGATTGGCTCGGATTGCGAATACCACGGTCTAGAGATGCCGTCCCTTCCAGCCGCGTTGGAGAAGCGCATCGTGTACTGGTCTTCGAAGCTCTGCTTCTTCTTCTTGGCGTCCTTTTCAGCCTCCTCGTTCTTCTCGGCGTGTGCCCTAACCTTGGCATCTCCGAAGAGGTCGATGTGCCCGGCATGGTCTACAATCGGGGCCGAGCTGGTTGCTTTGCGCTCGGGCTCAAGCTTCGTCACAGCTACCTCATTGTTCTCCCTCGCTACCCGCAACTCAAAGTCGGTATCGTCTTCGCCAGTCCGCTTCCGCTTCCGCCGCACACCACCCGATATTGTTACCCCTGGATGGGAAGGCTCTAGGGCGTCGGTCGGTTCGACGTCTGGGATGGGCGGAGGAGCTTCACCTCGCAATATGGCTAGCCGACGTTGTGCATCGACCTCCTGCATGCGCTGCTCCTCTGCCTCCTCGGCAGCCTTCGCGGCAGCCTCGTCGCGGCGGACGCGCGCGATGTTGTCGGCATTGTAGACGTTCCAGGACTTTTTGCCCAGCAAGTGGCTGTGACGTGATAGGTCAGTGCTCCGTAGGCGGATGGGAGAATTGAAGGCCGGGCAAGTTACTCACAGTGGCATTTCGTGCTAGCCTGGATATATCTGGGACAGACTGGAAGTCGTAAACAAGGGGAATCTTAATGTGTCATGAAATCTTGATCATGACGGATCGTCGGTGTCGCAGTGTCTCTGTCTGTCTTGCCGGCGGAATGCGGGGCCGATCCCCTTGAAGAATAGATGGAGCGATGACATAGCCGCTAATCCTAAATAGGCACTACGGTTACGAAACCGAACTGACACCGTGGGGCTGTGGCCTGGACCGCCCCTCGCTGGCGTCAGCATATGGAAGCTCCAGCATGGCGACTTTCACCCGCGTCAACCTGGACTTGTCAACCAATAAAGCCACATATCAATTCTCGCTACACTCTTGATTCAACTACTCGGCAACAACGACATTTCTCGCCCTCCTCAGCTTCTTCCTACCGCACCGACTCTCACTCACCGCCGCAATGTCGAGATCTCCCTTCAGCGGGTTTGGCATGCCCGGATCAAACCCTCGACCACCGGCAAGTGGCCAGCAGCAGCCGCAGCAGGGCTACGGTGCCCCTCGTTACAACGACCCTCGAGCACAGCAAGGCGCACCGCAGGGTGGACACGGCGGGCAGTATGGCGGCGGCTACGCCGAGCAGCCTCGATCGCCGCGCATGTCGAGACAGAACGAAAAGCCTCCCGGAGGAGCCCCCAGCAGCGGCAGACAGGTTCCCCTGCGAGTAGAAAAGACCACGGACAAGTCGCTCCAGTCCAGACTCATCTACGGTAACCTGTGAGTATTACCTCTCGCCTGGAGACCGTTGAGGCGGCAACTGACAACCAACCTTTCGACTAGATGCGCCGTTTCCCCCGACGACTTCCCTCCCAACCGCGACGGCTCCGATCTGTACATTGTACTTCGAGGTGGCCAGCCTGCCGGTGAATATGTCGTTACCGCCAAGCCAGTCCAGGGATTTCCCTCGGGCTGCATCAGTTTGTCTGACCCTCAACGATCATGGGCTGGCATCACCATGAGGGACACCTTTATGGGACAGGTCTACGACCCTTTCGCGACAGGAGGCAAAGCCTACCTCGGCTCGATCGATCTCGAGATCGGCTTCGCCTCGCCTAACAAGAAGACACAGACCCCCTATGATGAGGATGAGTTGTCCAAAATATTCATCGACACATACCAGAACCAAGTCCTGGCACCCGGACAGCGCATATTGATGGATGTCCGGAACGTTCCCCTTCTCATTGTCGTGAAGACGGTTGGCCTCGTTGATCTGGCCATGTCCTCGGATGACGCTGGCAAGCAGACGTACAGAGAGCCCAATGCTCGAGGTATCCTCACGAACCAGACCCGGGTCCTTTTCCACCGTGATGGAAAGGGCGACTTCAACCTGAAGCCCTCCATGAACAAGCCCAACTCCAACGCTATTCTGGCCCCTGACTTCAAGTTTGAGGATATGGGTATCGGTGGTCTGGGTGACGAGTTTGCCACCATCTTCCGTCGAGCCTTTGCGTCTCGTGTCTTCCCTCCCGGCTTGGTTGCTAAGATCGGTATTCCTCACGTCAAGGGAATGCTGCTCTACGGCCCCCCAGGAACTGGAAAGACGCTCATTGCCCGTCAGATCGGCAAAATGCTCAACGCTCGTCCTCCCAAGGTTATCAACGGTCCCGAAGTGCTCAACAAGTACGTTGGTGCATCGGAAGAGAACATCCGAAAGTTGTTTGCAGATGCCGAGAAGGAGTACAAGGAGAAGGGGGATGAGAGTAGTTTACACATCATCATCTTCGATGAGTTGGACGCTGTGTGCAAACAACGAGGTTCAGGCGCTGGAGGCGGCACTGGAGTCGGTGACAGCGTGGTGAATCAGCTTCTATCCAAACTTGATGGTGTGGACCAGCTCAACAATATTCTTTTGATCGGAATGACCAACCGAAAGGACATGATCGACGATGCGCTGTTGCGACCCGGTCGTCTTGAGGTTCATCTTGAGATTTCGCTCCCCGATGAGCAAGGCCGTCTAGAGATTCTCAAGATCCACACGGCCAAGATGCGCGAGAACGGTCTGCTTCACCCCGACGTTGACGTAGCGGAGCTTGCTGGACTCACCAAGAACTTCTCGGGAGCTGAGCTCAACGGCCTGGTCAAGGCCGCGGCGTCCTTTGCCTTCTCCCGCCACACCGAGGTTGGTCAGCTGGCCGCTGTCAAGCAGGATGTGGCCAGCATGAAGATCAACCGCGAGGATTTCATGAACGCCTTGACTGAGGTTCGCCCTGCGTACGGTGTCTCCGAAGCGGAGCTCGAGGATGCTGTTCGCCTAGGTATCATCCGTTACGGACCTCACATCGACCCAACCATCCAGGAGATGATGCGCGTCGTTGGCATGATCAAGGATGACCCCAACAAGTTCGCTACGTCTGTTTTATTCCACGGGCCCAGAGCATCGGGCAAGACAGCGTTGGCAGCCCACATTGCCATGCAATCCGGATTCCCATTCGTCAAGATGGTCACTCCGGCGGACCTGGTGGGATACCGCGACGACTTTGCCAAAAAGGACTACGTGCACAAGGCATTCGCAGACGCTTACAAGTCTCCTACCAGCATTTTGATCCTTGATGACTTTGAGCGCTTGATTGGCTGGAACCCCATCGGACCGCGCTTCTCAGCTACTATGTTGGAGGCCCTGACGACTCTGCTGGTGTCGAAGCCGCCAAAGGTGAGATGCGTCCCTTGAACATGCTAAGTGACAGAACTGACAATATTATCTAGGGTCACCGTCTGTTGATTTTCGTCACCACCTCCAAACTTTCCGTGTTGAAGATGCTAGAAATCGATATGGACTTCGCCAAGAAGGTGGCGGTACCTGCGGTATCCAACGTGCGAGAGCTTGCGGCAGTGCTGCAGGAGTCACATGTGTTCAACTCGTCAGACGTGGGCCAGGCGATCAGCATTATCCAGGGCCGCACAGGCTCAGATGCTGTGGGCGTGGGCGTGAAGACGGTGCTAGACTGCATCTTCGAGGCGCGGGCTGGGGATAACCAGGATGTGCTGGAGACGTTTACAGATCTGCTGGTAGAGAAGATTCATGAGATGAGATGAAGTCAGAGTCTGAACGCGGGGATGATAACTAGGTAGGCCTGGATGGATGGATAGACGTGAATCAGTCTACGTGGTGGCTGATAGCTGTGACGACGACTTAGACGCAACATCCTGATAGAAGATGGACGTTTTAATGAATTTGAGTTTTGGACAATGATTCAGTGTTGGGTGCCTTGATGGTTGCAACTCCCTTGGATGTAGATCGTCTTGATCGTGACATGCAGACGTCTATGATTTCCGTCGGTAGATCTGGCACCGAGGCCGAACTGGACGTACGATCGGACGGTCCACTCAGTCTCAAAACATCAGTCACGTCGACATCGGCCGCACGAGGCCCCATATCTAGAGAGAAATGGACGTTTGTGGCTGGAGGCGGTCCCATAGCCATGCGAGATAGCAAACCTAGACCTGACTGGAGAAGACTAAGATACGCACAGAGCCATGACACGAGAATAGAACAGGGCTTGCATGAGCACGAGGGGCAAGGCTATAATCGCCCAAGTCCCCTCCATCGTCACCGCCTTTAAGGCGCGACAGAATTACCGCATCGAGGTGGGGGAAACTCGGATTCGCGGTGAGTGGTGGTGTACGCGCGCTGGGCGAGAAGCGAGAGTCACCGGGCCCAGGGAATGGAATGACTCGTGGTGATGCATGAACGGGGGCCATTGGGACCGAGAGGGCATTTGCGGAGCGAGCGGTGGTAGTGGTATGCAGGAATCCCGATGGTTTGTGCAAGCTCGGCGGACGTCGTGAGGCGGAAGCGCTGCGTGCCGGCCGATGGAGGCGGAAGTGGACAGTCGGGCGGCGTTGAGAGCGGGTGGGCGGGCGGACGGACGGGCGGGAGGGGAGAGCGGGATGGGGTTGCCATGTGCCAGGCGCCATGTGGGAGAGGGTTGGTTAGCGAGGTACATGGTGTTCTCACATGTTTCTGGCGGGCTTGGTTTGTACCTGGGGCATTTTGCGTAGTTAGTCGTGATGGCGTCGGTGGGTTGTGACGGGTGCTGGGCTTGGCCGGAGCGCTACCCTGGAGCCGCGATGGGGTGGTGATTCGCTGGGGCGGGAGGAGGGCATCCGAGAGTTCCCCGATGGGATGGTACGCCGGGCCGCTGATGTTGGGTTTTACAGACGGGACGAAGGAAAAATGCGAATGAAGACGTGATTCATTCGTGGTGTTTTGTCATGTAAGACATAATGTGCATGCACGGCGTTGACGAGCGTTTGGTCCTACATCCACAGCATGCCGCCACCTGCAAGGGCCGCAACCGTCGATGCACTCACTCACTGCACGGCATCCGGGAACAGAAGTGAAGTGTTGCTTGGATGTTTGCGGCAGAACCACGCCCGCCCTCGTACCTCGTACATCGAGTCTAAAATAAACAAACCCTGGGAATGGACGGGGGGAGGGGAAGATTTGTCAATGCGCACGCGGCGGTGATGTGACGTGTGGGTGACACTGGGAGGGCCGAGGGCAAGGCGGGAGAGTTCACCAGCGGACAGGGCTTGCGAAAAGGTGAGGATTTGGATTTGAGCGTTGTGGTTGGGTGGAGGGTGGCTGGAGGCCGGCTGCGTGGGTTGCATGGATGCGGCATGAAGAAGGGCTGGCTTTGGGTGCTTGGCCGGGCTATGCCCCATGTGCATGCTCGTGCATGCATGCATCATGCACGAACGACGCAATAGAGACGACGAGGCCGAAGGGGGAGAAGAAGGAGAAGAATGGGTTGGCTTTTGTGGCAGTTGAAGAATCGTTGATGGCTGTCATCCGGTATTCACTGTGCATATGCCCCGGGTAGAAAAAGAGTGATGGACGACACCTTGTCGTCTTGTCGTCTCAGCTGGAGGTCTCAAAGCTACTAGTCCATCGAGCCTGGGTCAACTCCCAAGTCGATCGATTGATGCCCAGCCAGCCATCCATCGCGGCGGATCCGTACAGTGCTGCACTGTACCGGCCGAGGTGCCATGTGCCTACAGTTGCGAGTCCGACGCCAGCACTGTACAGTTGACGGCGCCCGTCTCCGCGATTGGCAGACATGGGCGATCCCCCCCGGCTCTTCGCGTCCGGGTGTTTGGGTCCCATATCCTGTCCTGTCTTCAACAGAGTCTGCATGCATGCATGCATGTTCTGTCTGTCTGTCTGTCTGTCTGTCTCTCCTTTGTGGTACAGCAGCATGACATGACTTGACCCGAGTTTTCTCTTTCGACTTCAACGTGTCCCTGTTGCCCTTTTTTCTTTTTTCCCCCATTCTTTCTCTTGTTCTTTCTAGCCTTCCCCCCCTCCAATCGCCAGCCGCTTCTCGTTTTCTCCTTGCCAGCCTTTTCGATTGGTGCCCTCTCCGCCAACCAGCGGCTTCCGAATGAACGCCCCCCCCCNCCCCCCCCCTCTCCCAGCGCGGGAGAGCAACCTGGAACTACGCAGGGTTAGGGTACAGGACTGTCTGTGTGTGGCGGGTTTCCCATCCGTCGAGCGACTCTGCGGAAAGACCCTCCGGCCGTACCGGCTCCCAGCTCGCTGGCGCAGGCGTCCTAGCACTGCTAGCATCGCCGCCATCGCCATCAGCGCCCAGGCCGGTGGGCGCACTTGGCCCGTTAGCTCCAGGTAAACGGTACCTCGGGCGCTTTAGCCAAGTGCCTAGGGCCTGGCCTTCTCCGAGTCTCTGTCGCCCCACCGTCCACTTTGACTCGCGCGCTCATCCCATTCCCCCAGTGCTACGTAAAGTGTGTGCGTGTTGTGTTTGTGTCTGTCGCCTGTCGCCTGTCTGGGTGTCCTTGGACTTCCCCTGCCTAGGTTGCCAATTCCCCAACTTTTGTCGGTTTCTTGTTGTATCCATCCGTATCTGGCTCCAAGCCCGTCGTCGCACCGTGTTTTTTCTTCCATATCATTGTTCTTGGTTGTGCTGCGAAGCGTAGCGTTCCTTGCCTTGAGCTTGCTCCGTCTTGCCCGTTTTTCGCTCCTCGCTTCTCGCAGTGCCTCTCCCCTACGTATTATTTCCCAGGCGCCAATCACTCAACCGCTGCCACCACGACCAACAACACCACGCCCACGACGCACACGACACCCACAACACCCAGCGCACGATACCCGACCCGCGATTTGCGCAGCGCCATACACGACAGCATCGCCCCTGCTGGCCGCTTTATGGCGTCTTCACGTCTTGTACGTCCGTCCGTCCTGGTCCTCCTGCCTTTCGCATCCCCCTCCCTCGCTCGTACTCCGTACAGTATCCCCATTTCCCACCCAGGACCCGCTCTTCAAACCGGGTCTTTGCTGGGGGACCTCGTTGGAAGCCAACCCGGGAACCTGCCCAGGCCTGAAGGGCAATCAAACGCGGCCAACGACACTCGTTATTGGCCTCGGCCTCGCCGCCCGTCCCTTTGCCGTCATTTCATTCTCTCCTCGTCCACTTTCTCCTCCGCAACCACCTCGACGACATGCGCCTCGACGGCTGCCGCCGCTGCTGCTCCTGTTGCTAACTCAATGCCTTCGCCTCCAGCTCCCGTCGCCTTGAGCATCGCCCGCTCTGCCCTCTCCTGACCACGAGTCCACGACGACGCTCGCGCGGCTGTGCCCATGGCGACCCTCCTGGAGCCTTCAGGCACGCTGCCGCCAGCGTCTGGCCTCAGCGCGCCGCCCGCCCCCATCTCCTCGCGTCCCCCGATCAAGGATCCTACGTCCACGTCCACGTCCACGTCCACGTCCGCGTCCACCAACACGCCCAGGTCCGGGGCTGTCGCCGCTGCAGTCTCTGCAACCCCCTTCAGCACTACCGGCTCGAGAGACGGCTCGCCCAAGGGAGTACCGACGCCCAAACGGCCCCTGAGGTCGACCACCACGCGCATGCCACCAACCGCCGCCAGACCCTTGGTTCCTCTGACCGAGAGACGATCGCATCAGCAGAGGCCCCCCACCACTACCAGAGGCCACAGAGAAGCTCTGACTAACGGTTCCGACGCCGACATTCCCAGCGGCCAGTTCAAAACCGACATCACTCCAGACGGTGGATCTGCTGGACGCGAGGGCCGTCAATTCGCCGTTTCTAATGTTGGGAACAATGGTCGTATATATCTGAGGTACGTCAGTTTGCTCGCTGGTCTGAAATGCTTTATGCAAGGTTTCCCAACGCCCAGAGTTCACGCGCCGTCCCGTTGTCGCTTTGTGGGGTTAGGTCTCAGTTGGTCACCTTCAGCGATCCGCCCTGGCGTGAAAATAGAGACAACACTGCGCCGGTCCCCGAAACTCGAAACTCTGGTGCTGCATGACGCTCAGCTGACAATTTTCTTCCTTCAGACCGACCATCCGCCCCGCCAACCAGCGATGTCCCCAGCCTCAGTTCGTGTTTCCCATCACTCCGCCGAGCACAGCTGGGCTTGATGCTTTGGGCCACGATAGGTCCGAGGACCAGAGCAGTTCGCTGCACATCAGCCAGTGGTCGACTCCAGGGGTATCGCCCTTCGACGGTAGCCGTACCTTCTTCGACGACACCCAGGATCCGGGCCGGCCCGTCAAACATCGACGAGCTCTATCCGACAGTACGGTTCACGAGACTGCCGTCGCCAAGGGCCCAGACGCCGGTGACTTCAAGATTGTCATCTCCAAGCCGGGTGACGACCACCGGCCCCGGACCATGGAAGATATTGAACCTGTCGCCGGACCGCTGCTTGACATCAACATCCCCTCGTGGCGTATAGGAACCCCTCGATTCACTGTCAGAGGTACTCCCGTTCTCCGCGGCTCCTCGTACGCCCCTACCGACGATTTCCGCTCTAGCAGCGCCTCTCTGCTGAAACGCCAGGGTGACCTCAACAGCTCCCACCTTGAGATGGGATCCGGACAGCCCAGCACCTTGACGGTGCCCGCCCTGCGCTTTTCTCGTTCTGGTGGCACTTCAACTTCTTCCTTTATTCGGGCTCCTCGTACCGTCCATCCCTCGTATATGGCGAACCTCAAGATCGAACCGGCCATGTTCGACAACCTAACCTTCAAGCCAGCTTGCGATGACCGAGCATTGGTTAGATACTCACCCGCCACGAGCGCCGTCACCGCCGCCACCCCGCCGCGTCTCGTTGCAGAGATTACTTCGCCCAGCTTCTTGGATTACGAGTTGATATCCGACTTCTTCTTGACTTTTCGTGCCTTCCTCGAATCGACAGATTTGTTGCGAATGCTGGTCGCGAGACTCCGATGGGCTCTGGATCGAGATGACGAGACGGGCATGGTCGTTCGGGTTCGAACCTTTGTTGCTTTGCGGCATTGGATCCTCAACTATTTCCTGGACGACTTCGTCCTCGACTATCACCTCCGGGTGACCTTTTGCGAGCTGCTGAACGACTTCGTCGCCGAGCTGTCACAATGCACGAGATCCCGAAAAGTACAACTTAAAATTCTCGGGGAGCTCAAGAAGTGCTGGAGGCGGGTTTGTGCACTCTACTGGGATGGGCCCGACTTTGACGACTCGCTGGAGGCCGATATCCCCGTTTCACCTGGTGGCATCGCGGGCCACAGAGACCCAGACCTGAACCCGTCATTTTGGGATCAAGAAGATGGAGAACCACCCCAGCTGGAAGGTCTGCCGTCCCCGAGGAAGAGCACTCGGGAGCGAACCAGTTTTATCGCAGACATCTCTCGTGCAGGCCACATTGGAGACTCGGTGTTTTTTGAAAACCGACCCAGCACACCGGAGGAGCAAATCACCCCAGATCCTGCCGAGGTCGACCGCAACCCGGCGTCTCCTATTAGTATGACGAGTGTTGATATCATCTCATGCTCGTTTCCCAACAAAGCCTCGCGACCTATCCATACCAGCGGTCCTCATCCCTTGGGCGCTCATCCCGTCACCGCAAGCTCAGTGTACAACCAGACCAGCCATGTAGCAACGACACCGCGAGCCCTCGTTGGCAAGCGTGTCCGTCCCGCCCCGGCGACGCATAAGCGAAACAACAGCTTGACTGATTCCCTTAGGGACCATGGCTCTGATAAGATGTCATTCAAGGATCAGGAGTTTTTGATGACGGTTCCGTATGCGGGGAGCCTGGTTCGGGGGAATTTGTTGCCACCAGGCCAGGCATTTGTCGATATCGAGCTCGATGACCTTCCCAACAGTGCTAGACAAACGACACTTCACCCGGATAGCCAACAAATTGTCAAGGGAAGGGTTCCCGCGGGGGCTATGTCGGGGCATGGTATGAGGAAGTTGCTCGGAGGGGTGCGACGAGCCCTGAGTACTAGAGGTCAGGGAGTTTCCCCGACGCAGGGGAGCTTTATCAACGTGGCTCCAATCGGCCCCCGTGGCGCAACGACGAACCGACTTCCCGGGACGGCCATCGTACCACAAAACCAGAGTCGACAACGATTCAATGGGGCCCGCCCCCCAGTGAGAATAGACGTGCTGGGCGCCGAGGCCGCCGAGGACTTCAAGAATGCTGTGCGGGAGGAGGCGGCGGCGGAGGCCGAGCGCCGTGGATTCCCGATGGTGTTACCCAACTCTTCGTCAGTTCCCGCGGACATTGGGTACTCGGCCGCGCACATGGATTCGAGCACTTTTGATAGCCTGCCCCAAAACAACAAGCATCGGCCTGTTAGTGACATGGGAATTACGACAGGGAGCAAGTCGATTGTCATTGTGGATGACACAACTCCGTTTGGGGCGTCTACGATGCATCGCGGAACTGTCAGCGGGCATCCCTCAGTCGATGCCTTTTTGGACACCTTCAGACTTGGCGGTGGCGATCCTACACCGCCTACGACCCCCCCTGCGCCTTCGATGGGAGGTACACCGAGGCGTTCATCGTATTTGCTGAACCAGCATGTCTTGGAGCCATGTCTTTCGGAGGATCCACTGCCGCCCTTTGTGCCTGACCTTGATACTCTTGCGTCCGGTCACAGCGCTCGTCCATCTGAGGACCAGGCCCGAGCTTCCCTGGCCACAACGCAGCGGAGCCTTCGCCACTACCCCCCTGTATCGTTCCGAGGATCTCGTCGAAATAAGTCGACCAGATCGAATAGGACCCATCAGTCGCTAAACTCCATGCTGAACAAGCGCCGGTACTCCTTTGGTAGCGGTGCTGGCCATTCCTCAGCCCGAAGCTTTGATGCGACGACTTGTTCCGGTGTGTCGGTCAATGAAGAGCAGCCAGAGGACCCCATTCCGCCGCCTCTACGCGTTCTGCGGAGACGTCCTGGTGGAGACCTGAGAGCAGCAACCAACGTCGGAGAGTTGGACCCCATCTCTTTGCGGAGATCGCGATCAGTTGGATCCCTGACTACCTATTCTGAATCCATCCGGAGCTCCTACGTTCAAAGCCCTCGCGTGGACTCTTTCGGGAATGGCGAGGTGGTCTCCATCGAATTACCACAACAGCGAACGGAAGTCTTTTCTCTTGGTCAACTCGCCGAGAAGCCACCCAAACGGGACTTGTCATTGTTCAGCACCCACTCCTCTAAGCCGGTTATGCGACCGTCATTTGAGGTCGAAGCTCAAAAGCTGGCACAGATTCCTGATGATGATGAAGATGACGGCGGCATCGAGTCCGCGCTGATGAAGCTTGAGGGCAAGAAAACGGATAGAAGACTCCAAGATGCGGTAGATCCCGCTAACATTGGAATCGCCATTGGTGGGTCAGAGGGCCATGAACGGGAAAAGAGGGACCATCGTGAGGAACTTCTCATGAGGCAAACCTTCATGCTCGACCCTGACCAGGACGACTACGAGCCGATTGAGCAACAGGGAGACTTCTTGACGCCACAACGTCCCCTGACTGAAGCGAAGTCTTTCCTATCAGAGACCTCCCAAGACTCTTACTCCTCCATTCCCATCCTGGATCGCGGCGGGACGGATGATGGCCGAGGCAAGCATGAAACTCAAGAATGGACCAACATGTCGATTCTCGAGGGGCCAGAAGATGACACCACGCCCAAGCCGAACAAGTATGGCTTCCTGGAAGACCCGGAAACTGATTCCCGACACCAGTCCTACGACTTTATCACGAAGACTGAAAGCATCGAGGGTATCAGACCAGGCGACACTGCCCCTCCTGACGAAGTGGAGGAGGATCAATCTTTCCTCAACGACGACAGTGATCTATCCTCAGAAATGTCCGCTGATTCACTCGACGATGAGGACTTTGGCTCGCAACAGGATTTCTCTCTCCGGGTCGCGCTACCTGCCCATCCTCTGGGATCGCCAACCCCTTCAGCTGCGCCCAAGAGGAGCCCCCCTTCACCCCCAATGACACTTGTTCAAGCGCTGGAGATGTCGCCTCCGCAGACCTTTAAGGTGCCTGAAGTTCACGAGGACCAGGTGTGGAATCATAAACCTCTCCCTCCTACACCAGAGACAACTCCAAGGGCACCATATGTTCACTCCATTAGTTCTGCAGATGACCAAACTGCGACGACTGAAGCTCTTCGATTGGCGCCGAAGCCGGAACCCGCAGACAGCAGCAAGTACACGGCCCATCTGCCATTCATCTTGGCCTTTGACTCGGAGATTCTAGCGCAGCAGTTCACTCTGATCGAGAAGGATGCTCTGAATGAAATTGATTGGAAGGAACTCATCGAAATGAACTGGAAGAATGCCACGAACAACGATTCTCGATCCTGGGTTGATTTTCTCCGCAACACGGATGCCCATGGTGTCGAGGTGGTAATCGCCCGCTTCAACATCATGGTCAAATGGGCCATCTCCGAGATTGTCATGACCCAGCATGCCGAAGAAAGGGCTCGATGCATCGCCAAGTTCCTTCACATCGCAACCCACTGCCGTCGTTATCGCAACTTTGCAACTCTCGCCCAGTTGACGATTGCCTTATCCAGCAATGAGGTCTCTCGACTGACCAAAACCTGGGCTCTTCTGCCGCCTCACGACCACAAGACAATGCACGACCTGGAAGCCCTGGTGACCCCCATGCGCAACTTCTACAATCTTCGAGCTGAGATGGAGGTTGGCTCCGACTTGGGCTGCATTCCGTTTGTAGGTATCTACACTCACGATCTGCTGTACAACGCGCAGCGGCCGTCGGAGATTGCGGGCTCGCCCACCACACCTCCTCTGATCAACTTCGAGCGATGCCGCATCGCTGCCGCTGTGGTTAAAACTCTGCTTCGTCTACTGGAGGCGAGCACGAGGTACAAGTTTCAACCCATCGAGGGCATCACCGAACGTTGTCTCTGGATGAGCGCCCTAAGCGACGAGGAGATCAGACGACACTCCGAAATCCTGGAGTAAACACGCCTAACTACGCGATTCGCCTCTGGCGGATCCTGAGCGACCAAACACGCATATTCTGCCGATGCTACCACAATCAACAAAGACACATCGACGCAATGACTTACGACTCTCCGTACTAACGGTGCCTCACTACTATTAATGTCTTCATCATCATGACGGGATACAACACACACAAACCACAAATACAGCCAACAGGCCTCTTTGTATCTATAGCCCCAAACAACAGATGGTATGCCTATCTCATGCCGGGGCAGCTTATGTAACCAGCATGGCCTTGTACAGAGAGACGCAGCTTACGTGCGCGTTCTGGCCATATGCAACAAGATCATCACCATCATAATCATAGCGTCTGGGACAAGCGGGAGTTGAGAATTCTGGCGGGCCTGTTTTTCTGACTTGATTTTCTTCGCGATCCTGATGACCTCGTGTCTGTCTTGGCTTTTTTTGACTTGGCTTGGTTTTGCTCCATACCCCTTTCTGCAATGCGTAACGGCTCTCTGTTGCCGACTTTTGACTTCTCTGATCATTTTCTTCACGGGAGTCTCGAGGGCCACAGTCTCGCAACTATGCGCGTGCAGCCTTGGATTGGAGAGGGATGATGGCGAGGGATAGGAATGGAAGGAATGGAAAGGAAAGGGAAGGGAAGGGGATACTAGCATAAAATGAAATGGAAGGACGGGGTTTGTGGATGAATTGATGGGATGGAGTAGATGTGGGATTGATAAATAGTGAACGACGGGCCTTTGGACCCGGGAATTGATACCACCTTCGCGATGAATGGTTCTGATAGCTTGCCGCTGGCGTGACCTGCTTGACCCTTTGCGATGGAAATTTACGTCAGTTAGATACGTTGTTTGGCTCTCCTCCGGTAAGGAGACCAACACAACGGGACAAAATATGCAAGGCTTGACGGCACCACTGTCTGTACTCGTACTTTGAAGTCTTTCATAGTTCATAATCGTCACACAACAAAAGAAGGCACGTTGGGTCAATGGCAACTTTTGATCTTTTTTTCCTCCCAGCTTAGACGACTAAGTAGCTTCCTTGCTTCAAAACCGTAGAACAAAGGCGGGACGACGATCAAGTACGACCCGTTTGGCGACACAGGGCTTTCCCTCCCCCCCTTTCCGGTGAGTTCCGTCCTCCCAGCCTGAGCATCCGAGAACAAGCGTAGTCAGAAGCCCGACAAAGAGAGAGACAAAAGAAAGACAATGGGCCAGGGGCGAGTATCTTTCCCTCATTAGCACCGCCAAGTTGAACCTCAGTCCCAAGATAAAAGTCAACAAGCCTAGTAACGCCGCCGATGTCGACCAATCCATTTTACCACTGGGGCTCAGCGCTCTCTGCAGCATCTCCTTGGTCCTCAGTTTCCTACCACTGGGTCTCCTTGGAGGGCTCAGCAGCGGCGGCCCATTCAGTGGTGGTGGTGGTGGCGGGGGGAGCACCGGCGCCGGAGGCACCCCACTCATCGCCAGCAGCACCGTCCCAGCCAGTAGTGGCAGCACCGGCGAAGCCAGCGGCGGGAGCCTCCCAGTCACCACCAGTGGCCTGGAAGCCAGACTCGATAGCGGCAGGGGCGGCCTCCTCCTCGGCGCCGGCGACCTTCTCCTCCTCGGTCTTCTCCTCGGCCTCGGCCTCGGGGTCACGGTCTGGAAGGCAGGTCAGTAAATAGCTCGATGGCAAGCTTGAGAGGGGAGAACATACAGAAGAACAGATCGACCATGACGTCCCAGGGGGTCTCGCGGTTGTAGATGGTACCACGGAGGCGGAGGACCTCACGGGCGAGCATCCACCAGATGCAGCCGATAGCGTGACGACCCTTGTTGTTGGTGGGGATGGCAACGTCGACGTACTCGGTGGGGGAGTCAGTGTCGCAGAGGGCAATGACGGGGATGTTGACGTAGGAAGCCTCCTTGATAGCCTGGGCGTCGGTGCGGGGATCGGTGACAATGATCAGGCGGGGCTCCTTGAAAGAGCGGGTGATGTAGTTGGTGAAGCTACCGGGGGTGAAGCGACCGGCGATGGAGGAGGCACCAGTGTGGGAAGCGAACTTGAGGACAGCACGCTGACCGTAGGGACGGGCAGAGACGACACAGACATCGGCGGGGTTGTCAATAGCGGCGATGATGCGGGCGGCGAGAACGATCTTCTCCCTAGAGTGAGATATTGGTTAGCCGAGTATGATGGCGGGGCATTGGGTTTCGCGATGTCTGTTCTTGACGTTTCCTGCGACTAGAGCTCCGATACCAAGTTTCCACGTTCGTCGCGCAAGACCGCAGGAAACCAAGAAGAGCGCAAAATTCCAGAGAAGAAAACATACCAGGTCTTGCCAACGTTGAGAACGTTGACACCATCGGCACGGGTCTTCCAGAGGTAAGACTCCATGTGCACCTGCAAGTTCTTGCTGCCAAGGTGGGCCTGCGCAGCCAGGAGCATCTCAATGTCCTGGCTGGTGGCGTTGAAGATGGAGGGCAGGTTGGAGGGAGCCATCTTGACGGATTTTGTTCCTGGCGGTTCGGGGGGTGAGGCGGAAAAGGAGAGTTCGTGATGTTCGTGGAGGTCGCAAAAAGTTCGCGAGACCTTCTGAATTTACCAAAAATGTGTGTGGTGGGAGAGCCCTGATGACACTAGTCCTAGAGCGATTTAGTGCGACAGGATGTGGGACCCCGATGAAAGTCACACGTGATATATTGCGCTAGGCTTGTTCGGGAGCCAGGGCGATCCTACGCTCCGGCGGCATGGGCCGTGGCCGCTGGGAAATTTTGAGGTCGGCCGTGGGACATCATTCATTAGTCTTCTGTATATCAATCCGCAGATTGATGCCTCCACCATGCCGCCCAGATTACAGGCGCTGCCGCGCCTAGGCTCACTGAACCGTATGATGAGCCCTGGAAGTTGTTCCCGACATTGGAGCTTTCATCGCTAATGACTTGCCTGTAGTCTGCCTCCGGCCCTCTGCGACGCCCTCGAAAACGAACTTCCTCCCCCTCATCCAAACGGCCAACCTCTCGATTCGCGAGAAGAAGCGCAACGCAAAGCAGGATCCGTATCGATATGCTCAAGCGCAGCAGCGCAAGGCAGCCAATGTCCAGCGCCGCGAGGAGCTTCAGCGCGAGCGTCATGTCGCCGCGGGCGACCCCATTCGTGGCCGCACCACCCCGTTCGTCGAGTCCTTAGACTCGGCTGGCCAGAGTTCAATCCCCAGTGCGCCCGTCGAAGGGGGTTCCGGCGAGGCTGCCGCTGCGCCAAAGGCTCAGGCCTGGTCCCCTGAGCTGCGGAATCATTTCTTGACCGACTCAGAGCTGCAGGAGGCCGTCAAGCACGCATACACTCTCACCAAACCCATGGTTGGCATGGTTGAGTCGCAGATGGAGCCTGGGACCGAGGAGGATAAGATGAAGCAGCATGAGCAGGTGCACGCCAAGGCCGTCGAGGCTTTGAAGCGTATTACGGCTTTGGACAACAGTAGCGGCAAGGACCGCTTCCACGCCAACGTGAGGCGTATTGTTGATGAGTTCGGTCGTCACAAGACGGACGAGTTCCTCAAGCCGAAGCCTGCCTCCATCAATCCCAATACCCTGCCCATGCCAGGCCGCGCCGGCCCAGACACCGGGAGCTCCGAAGTACAGATTGCCATTTTGACGGCAAAGATCCGGACCGTGTCCCAGGCCCTCGAAATCAACCGGGGCTACAAGGACAAGCACAACAAGCGCAACTTGAGGTTGCTGCTGCACCGGAGGCAAAAATTGCTCAAGTACATGGAGCGCAGGGAGAGAGGAAGTGAGCGTTGGACCCACATGATTGAGAAGCTGGGCCTCACACCCGCCACATACAAGGACCAGATCGAGTTGTAGGACTGCTGTAGAATACGTGTTCTCTATGTACAATACAAAGCCACCATCAAAGACGAGCGAGCTTGTTTGAGCTGCCTTGTGTCTACCCGTCTCCGTCCCATGCGCCGTTTGTCAGACCCTTTCCGTACCATTACGAGCACAGTTGCTATACTACACAAAATCAAGCTAAAAATCGAAACCTGGTGGCTGCCATTGGAGGATGCAGGAAATCAAAAGACACTAATGTAGTTGCCGATGCGCTCCTTTTGGTTCTGGGCTATGCATTCGGCAATCCAGGTAATGTTGCGGATTTCCTAAGCGTTGTTAGTCGGGGTTCTTTATTGGGACTTGAACGAGAACATACCTGCTCTCTAAGCTTCACCCAACCATACACAATAGCATAAGTGAACTGTCTGGTGAAGGCACCCTTGGAGATTTCCATCTCCTTCTGGTAGAACATGTCCTCCAGGGTCTTTCCCTCGGCGGATCCGCCACCCATGTTTCCAGGGCCAGAGGGACCGCCGCCAACAGAGACGGCATCGAAGAAGGTCTTGAAGTCGTGCACACCGTCGACTGCTAGACGAACACCTTCGGGGTCATCAGCGCGAGATAGCATCAGAGTTCCCTCGGGATACAGCTTGCCAAAGCCGGGGTAAAGCTTGCTGCGGTCCGCCTTGGTCAGGTCCGTGCCGAATGAGTTGAGGGTGATGTTGATGGCTCGGCGGTCCGCCTCAAATTCGAGAATCTCAGACATGACCTCAGAGGTGGGAGTTCCCGCCATGTCAGGGTGTGTGTTGACAAAGTTGTAAAAGTCCTCCAGATAGTTCTTGTAAAGGGTGTTTCGCACGATCTCGATGTTGAGCTCGTCGAGGTCCTGGTGGCTCAGGCTGCCCTTGAAGTACGGTGCCAGGGGAGTCTCAATCAGAACGCTGTTGTAGAGCTCCTCAATGTTGGTGGCAACGCAAAGAACAGGCATGGTCTCGAACCAGCCGAGAGGATGGCATCGCTCGAGAAGCTCGCGAGTGTCGCGCTCATGCAGAGTGCCAGTGATGAGCAGGGCGACGTTGTCAATCATGTAGCCGTAGGTGACGTAGTCCATGAAGGTTGCCAGCGATCCGACGGCATTGGCGCGGACGTATCGGAACTCGGAGATGAGCTTTTCGGTCGTCTTGGCCGCGAGGCTCGAGGTAGATGGATTGGGAGGGAGCGATGCGAGGAAGTCGCCGTAGGAAGGGCCGAGCTGGAGCTTCAGGTCTGGCATATCTCAGTACAAGGGAGCGAGAGGGGTCAAGTTGGGTGTGGAGGTATACCGTCGATGGTCTCGCACTGCGTCAAGTTGTTGTAGGCCGAGCCGGTGAGAAGGCTGTTGCGATAGCCGCGAACAATACCCTCGACATAGCTGTTGCCCCAGTCAGTCCCGTTTGCATGCATGCCTCGTCATGAAAGCTCCCCAGGCTTCTACATACCCATTGTTGACGTTGAAAAGAAGACCTTCCATCTTGTCTTGTACGGTATTTGTTCGATTGTAGCGCGTCTAAGATAGATGAAAGGAAGCGCGACGTCCTGTGGTGGCCTGCGGTGACTTGGGTGGTTTGAAGACGGAGAGAGCTGGATCGTCAAAAGGTGCCGCCTAGCATTCCCAAGCCTGCAGCAAACGACCACGACGGAGCTGCGTCAACATCGCTTGCACGTGAGTGGCCAGCCACACGGGTACGTACCTTGAAAGGTGCTCACGGAGAGACAGTACTGCCGAACGCCGACGCGCCATGCATGCAACCCACTTCCTGCACCAGCAAGCCGGCGAAAAAAAATTGGGTGGATACTTTGGAGCTTCAACTGAAATTTTTCCATCGCCCCAAGCCATCTCGCACTTTCCTTTACAGCGTGCACATCGGACGGAATTGTGCCTCGCGAGGAAGCCACGACGTCAATCGACCAATTCTATATCATCGGAAAAGAGAACGCGAAGCAAAGATGTCGCTCTTTGTGCTCGCCGAGACGCCGGCAGGGTAAGTCGCGACCTTGAGGAATCGGGGCACGGAGAAGGTGCGACCTGGTTGATGGTGCTCGGAGTGCTAACAATTGGCAGCTATGGCCTGTTCAAGGCTACCGACAAGAAGATGTTGAAGAATGAGGACCTCGCTGCCGAGCTGGGACGTCCCGAGAAGCTCGTGGAGATGTGAGTACCAACCATTTTCCCGTTCTTCCAAGGCAAGCAGTCCGGTCGCCCAGACGAGGCGATCAGGCTTTTGTCTGTCTTTTGATATGGGGCAGCAAGCAAGACCTGAGCACAACTAATCTGGAACTCGCCCACTAGGCTCAAGCTGAAGAAGTTTGTCAAGTTCGACAGCGCTGCTTCTGCCCTCGAGGAAGCTTCTGCCCTCAAGGATGGAAAGATCCCCGACCTACTCCTCGGGCTCCTCGAGGACCTCAAGTCCGAGAAGAAGGCGTCGCTCGCCGTCGCCGACATGAAGCTGGGCACGGCCATCTCCAACATGCCCCAGTTCAACATCTCACCCGTGTCGGGCTCCAACACTATGGATCTCTTCCGAGGCATTCGCGGTTCGGTCTCGGACCTGATTCCCGGTCTGGAGACCGAGAACATCGACCGAATGGCCCTTGGTCTCTCACACTCCATGTCCCGCCACAGACTCAAGTTCTCCGCCGACAAGGTCGACTCAATGATCATCCAGGCTATCAAGTTGCTCGATGACCTCGACAAGGAGCTTAACGTCTATGCCATGCGAACCAAGGAATGGTACGGCTGGCACTTCCCTGAGATGGCCAAGATCCTAAACGACAACTTGGCCTACGCTCGTGTCGTCCTCTCCGTCGGCATGCGCACCAGCATGGTTGACAGCGATCTTTCAGAGATCCTGCCTGAGGAGGTTGAGGCTGCCATCAAGGCTGCCGCCGAGATTAGCATGGGTACCGAGATCACCGACGAGGATCTCGAGAACATCAAGCTCCTGGCCGACCAGGTCATCACCTACACCGAGTACCGAGCTCAGCTGTCCTCGTACCTTGAGAGCAGAATGCGCGCCATTGCCCCTAACCTGACTGCCCTTGTCGGCTACCTTGTTGGCGCGCGGCTTATCGCCCATGCTGGTTCTCTTATCAGCCTTGCCAAGTCCCCTGGTTCCACCATTCAGATTCTCGGTGCCGAGAAGGCACTTTTCCGTGCCCTCAAGACCAAGCACGACACCCCCAAGTATGGTCTTATCTACCACTCCTCGCTCATCGGACAGGCCACTGGACGAAACAAGGGTAAGATCGCCCGTATGCTGGCTTCAAAGGCCGCTCTGGGTCTGCGTGTGGACGCGCTCGGCGAGTTCGAGGACGACGTTGAGGATGAGGAGCGCGCCATTCTCGGCCTGAGCAACCGCATCAAGCTCGAGAACGCACTCCGAAAACTCGAGGGCAAGCCCCTGCTTCCCAAGGGCTCCAATGTCACCCCGGCGGGTGAGATTGTTGGCGCTGGCCAATTCATCTTGAAGGAGTCTCGCCGATACAACGTTGACGCCGACGGTGTCACCGACGAGGCCGATGAGCCCAAGTCTGCCAAGAAGAGCAAGAAGTCGAAGAAGTTGATTCAGGAGGTCGATGCGGAGATGAAGGATGCTGAGGATGAGGAGGATAGTGACGACGAGGCCGCTGCCACCCCAGCCAAGGGCAAGAAACTGTCTGAGGCTGACTACGAGCGTCTCGCCGAGGCCGCTGGCATCTCAGTCAAGAAGTTCAAGCGCAAGTACGAGCGTGGCGACGTCGAGGTCAACGATGACGGTACCCCCAAGGTCTTCAGCAAGAAGGAGCTGAAGAAGCTGCGCAAGGCCGAGGAGAAGTCCACACCGTCCAAGGCCCAGACCCCCGTCAAGCCCGAGTCGGAGAAGAAGAAGAAGCGCAAGCACGACGACTCGGAAGATGAGGCAGAACCCAAGAAGGAGAAGAAGCAGAAGAAGAAGAAGCGCCAATCCACGGACTAGGAACCCCAACGGAAGAAGTTGCGGCTAACGCCGCGACGACGCTGAAACGGATAAATAGGAACGGACTGGGCCTCGTCCTGCTCCGCCTCCTCCTTTCTCTTACTTGTCTGGACACCCCCGACGGATCATTCCCAACACAACGAACGATTGGACGGTTCCCGATGTGTAGATATGTGATACCTGAGAGACTTTGGCATGGCAGCTTCTGGCTTAACTGTTGCCTCCACCTTTTTCCTGGTTGGCTGGCGTTTGGGCGGAAGGGGCATATTGGCGTGGATGGTCATTTTTTCACTTATTTTTTGTGCTTTATCTCCTCCCTATCTCTCCTTGTCTGATCGTCCTGTGATGTTGGTCCAGGGATATTGAATCTCGGGGAGAGAAGGGAGATGGATGATGTATTTTGTGGAGCAGCAGGGTCTAAAAAAAAGTCATGTCGTTTCTTCGACGTTCAAAATCATGATACAGCTAAACGTTTATGCGTGAGTGTGACTAAATGCCTTGTGTTGCCGTTTGTGCTAGTATCTAGGTCTCGGCATTTATCACGGAGTACGCGCGGTCTGCGGGATGTTTGACATGCAACTTGACGCTTCAACAGCGTCAACTCGACCGCGCTTGAAGGAAGATAGATGCCCATGTAGGTGCAGTACCTGTTGAACTGCTGCAGGGTAGGCATGTACCCAGACTGGTCGCTGTACCTAGATGGCAAACTTCTAGACGTTGCCTTTTTTTGGTTTGTGTAAAAACGGCCTGCCGATGCTTCGCTTTGAACATTAATTAGTGCAAGAAAAACTTGAACGCTCGAGTCAAGAGACAGCATCCCATTGCATGCCTTCTCTAGCGGAGACCATGATCACACTGCCATTATACCACCAGCCCGCTCGACAAAATTTCGATACTAATCATCTCAGTCCGTCCGCTTGCCGGAGAGTAAATGTGTGTCTACCATAGCTAGAGTGTATTAGCAGTAACACCGCCTAGCTTCGCATTCACTTCTTTTTTAGAGATTCCACAAGGATTGGGGTTTGTATTCTTTTTAGGGAAAAGGCTCGATCCTGCTTTGTCCCTCCTTGCCTTCAACGACCGTCCAACTCCGACTGGGATTATCAGTTTTCTAATTCTATTAATTCACGCCGCGGCAGAGCTCAACGTCGTCACGGTTCCGCTTGGATCATGAAGTGAAAGGGATTGTGTGGTCTCGAAGATACATTCTGAGACTAATCACCTTGGAGTCTATACCGGTTTAGGAAGGCGACACTCATCAAATCAGCTCATCCCCCGTGGCTTAGTTGGCTAAAGCGTCCGACTGTTATTACTTGACTATCGGGAGATCGGAAGTTCGAGCCTTCCCGGGGGAGCTCAGATTGACTAGTTTTTGCTAAAAGGGCAGATTTCTTTTTTGGATGTAACTTCAAGCGAGCGTTGTCCACTTCCTACTACTTGCTGCATTGCTGCGGATCGCCTGGTATTCACAGGGGTCATCTCCTTTTCAGGCAAAGACATAGGATGGTGGTTAGTAATAACACCCTTTTTTGCCTTCGAGCCACGCAGTATACCGTAAATCAATCCTCACCAAGGATATGAATCCCTTTTTCGTCTCCTCCGCCGTGCTAGGCCAGGCCCACTGTCCCGGTCCCCACCCCGATCTCCGCGCCCGGAGCCGGCCCCTCCCCGCAGTCCCACCTTCTCCGCCTAGCAGAGGGGGAGGGTTCTAAGCCTACCCGGCCTCTGCTAGGGCGGGATTAGCGATTGTGATGCCTGGGGATGCTCCTCGTCAAGACGTCAGCATCCGAGCGGCCTAGCTCACGAATCCTGGTATTCTCAGCCTGTCCCGCCCAGGAACCAGGGTTGGTTACCGATGAACTCAACCACAACAGTGAGAGCAGCGCCCAACTTGATCATTTCAAGGAATGGAAAGGAGGAAGCTCTGGGCGACGGCACTACTAATGCGCCGTTGCCTCGGACGGCCTAGGTGCAACAGACGAACGACTGTGCATTGAGCGGGAAGTGGGCAACTCCAAGACACGGCCAATCAGCCCCCATTCCTAGCTTCACAACATCATCTATGGGAAGCCGGCTAGTCCCTGTCACATACCCAACCCTTCTAGTGGCAGGACCTGGCTTTCATACCAGTGACGTAGCGAACGCCGGCCTTTTTTTTCTTTCTGTTTGCTGGTGTTAGGGTTGTTGCGACAGGAACCCAATGGGTTGGGCTGCTGGGCACAAAAACGGACTTGGCCGGATGTCCAGGATGGCCCCTTGGGGTTTAAGATTGCAACCAGGTCCCGCGCGGCCGTGATTGGCCACGACCCCGGGAATGGTTGCCATGTTTTCCCCAGTTGGGTACCCGACGTCTAAGTGCAGGCTCCTGTTTGTGCCTTATTATCCTCGTAAAAGCAAGTCCTGCAAATTTCCTATTCCTGTTGTTTCCGGTGGGTGGTGGGCGGTGCGACAGACAGACAGACAGACAGAGTCTTTTTGATATAAGAGCGCCGAGGTTGGCCGGTCTCTCTTTCAAGCCAACGCAGAGAAAAACACACACACACACACACACACGCATACACCAGCCTCTCCGCTACAGTCGCTAGCATCATGGTCCCAGCACTACCATTGAGCTTCGCCCAGCTGGAGCAGGCGGCCCTGCACGTCCTCCACCTCATCCGGAACACGCGCGGCCTGGAGAACACGCGCCTCGCCGTCATGGGCGACCTCGCCGTGTGCAAGTACCTGGCGCAGCAGCAGCAGCACGGCCGAGTCGCGGTCAAGAGCATCGACCTGGTCATCAGCCGGTGCTCGTCGCCGGGCCGCGTGCGCGAGGGCATCGTCGGCCACCCGATGAGCCCGCTGGTGGAAAAGTCGGGCGCCGTGCTGTACCGCCACACCTCGGGCTGGGAGGTCGAGGTCAAGCTCATCCCGGACTGGCTGTGCCCCTACCTGCCCGCCGCCGCGAGGCCCATCCGCGAAGACATCGACACCCTGCCCTACGTGTCCCTCGAGGACCTGTTCGTCTTCAAGGTCGACGCCTGCGGCCTCCACGAGCGGGACGCGAGCAAGCAGCGGGAGGCGGCGGATGCGGCGGCGCTGCTCGAGCTGGCGTCCGAGCACAGCCCGCTGAAGCTCGACGACGACAAGCTCGACCGCGTCTCGCAGTCGCTCGCCGACATTGCCGAGTTCTCGGCGCCCGAACTCGACAAGAGCTGGTGGCAGCGCCGTCTGGGCATGCTGCCGGACGAGCAGAAGTCGGCCCAGGAGATCCTCTCGGAGCTCTCCGACCACACGCAGGCCATGTCCTCGCCCACGTCGCCCAGGGCCAGCAGCAACTACTCGCCGTCGTCGTCGTCGTCGTCGTCGTCCATCTCGCGGTCTTCCTCGTACATGAGCTCCGCGTCCGGCCACTCGGTCTCGTCGTCCATCTCGCGATCCTCGTCGTACATGAGCTCCGTGTCGGCGCACTCGGCCTCGTCGTCCATCTCGTCCGTCGCCACCATCGACGAGAAGCAGTCCGACAAGAACGTGCGGCCGCGCAAGATGAGCCTCACCAACAAGACGGCGCGGCACAAGCGACACCCCTCGACCGGCGGCGCCTTCACCAAGACGACCCTGACTGCCGCCATGCAGCGCTTAGAGCTTGATCGGCCAGCGTCCCCCGGGATGGCCTTGACGAACCAGATTTAATTACTTGTACAACAACAACAACAACAACAAAAAGGTCGGGAAAAGTTGGAGGCGGGTTTGGAATTATCATGTACAGGATATCGATGGAGTCATGTTTTGCGATCTAGAGATACCTAATCACTGGTGTTTGTTTTTGTGTGTATATACCCATGTACAAGGAAGAACGGGGGGAACGGTGGAAAAGGTTTTGGTTAGACAGGCGCAGCAATAGGTATTATATTTCAAAGGCTACTTGGATTATTTCGCGTTCCATCTTTCCCCCAGTATGTCTCAGATGTATTAGTCGTATTCTTTAAACGAGGCCACATCGACTGTCACCTACATGCTTATGGTGAGGCCCCCAGTTTGAAGACGAGAGAATACCGACGCATCCCTTAACCTGCTACACGCGTCAACTCAACGGCATTGGTGTTCACTCGTTCCCTCTTATTCCATGTTATGTTGCTTGCCCTTGGTCGAGTATGAGATCGTAACAATCGCAGCAGTCGTAATAAGAGTAAGCAGAAGAGGCGAATGACCTTGCTTGGTTGACGCTCACATGCCCAAACAATACGTTCTCATCGACCACCTCGCATAACGGCAGAGCCTCTCGTTAGCTTCGTACATCCTGCTTTCTGGTGATACACCGCACGCGGTCCAGGTATGCAGAAAGGTTCGTACGGGCGGGCACCTAACGCAACAAGATACGCACACTCTCGCATGCAAGGCCTGTTCATGGTATATCCTATTTGCGATACATATTGTACCATCTACTTTTTTACCTCCCTCCGCTTGATCCAAACTCTGACCGGCAAGGCAGGCTGCGATGAGACAGGGCCTTTCGTAACCACCGGAATGCTCCATTTGCCACGACCAGCAGGTTCAATATCGTAAAGCGAGATGAGAACCGACGTGTACATGAGCATCTTCCTCAAAGTGTAGTCGGAGTCATCGGAGAGCGTCAGGCTTCCGTCTTCGTAAGGTTAGTATATGCCGATGGAAATGTCGATCAGTCTTGACTCACCGTATGGTTTGATAGATCTCGTAATTGTATTTAGACTCTGCGCACCCTTCTCACCCACACTCTTCTGAAGATGCCGACTGGCCTGCCAGTCACGGGGATTGGAGAACGAGTTTGGATCAGAGTGATGAAGATCCTGCAAGACGTGTGCGTAGGTGCCCTTCTTGAGGACGTAGGCAGACTTTCCATCCTCCTTGAGAACGACATCTTCATTCAGCCACCTCGAGGACCAGCCTCCGCCATAGAGCCTCACCGTCTCCAGATAAGCAGCTTGAAGCAGCGGGCACTTGGCCAGTAATGCGTCCAGGTCGAAATTCTCAATCTTGGGAGCGACCCAAACCGACTCCCCAAACCCGTGTTTGGGCTGCACGATGCTGACGAACGGGGCAATCTCATCGCGCACCTGCTCAAGCAAGACGGGATCTTGATACAACTCGAGGATGGACCATGATATGAGCGATGCGGAACTTGCGTTGATAGACCAGAGCAGGGCAAGGTCGTAGGCGGCGCGGGCATCAAGCGACAGCTCGTGCTTGCGGAAGACTTCAACCCTCGACTTGACGAGCTGGCTGGCATTGTGCAGGTCTTGCCATTTGGGGCCGGGATTCTCGCCATTCAAAGACTGTTCCCAAGCCTCGTGGTACTCCCGCATAGCAAGGAGAAGTTGTCGCTGGGCCGACCTCGCCCGCTGGCCACCCAGCCATGGAACCCAAATGGGAATGTTTCGTGCCAGCGTGATGAACCAGTCGTCGAAGAACCACAAATGTTGCCAGATCTCTTGGAAGTTCTCGACAAAGTCAGTACCGAAGATGGCTGTGTTGGCCGATCTTGCGACAAAGTTCTTCATCAGGTCCATAAAATCTACTTCCTGAATGATCTGGCCCCGGGCATCTTCTTCAACCCTCTCCGCGTCTGCCATTCGCTCCCACTCCATCTGGTCGATGGGGAAACTGTTGAACGAGACTAGATCGGCGGCTTGGCCGTTGAGAGCATGGAGGGTTGTCTTGGTCAGGTCGCTCAAGTGCGAGTTGGCAAGACACTCGTTCGTCTTTTCTTGGACTTCACTACATGCCTTGTCGTAGGCAGCCAGGTCCTTGGTAGAAAGGCCAAAGTTGGATACCATCAGCCGCCGGACGATGGCTTGTTCATCGGCGACAGGGCTTGGCTGCTTGAGAAGCACGTCGGCCAGGGCTGGCTTGAAGACAACGGTGTGGACGCGGCTGAAGAGACGAATCGAGAAGACGCCTTCTGCGTAGCGGTTCCGCAGCCTCGTCAATGCGAAGCTGGGGTTGAAAAAGAGTCGGGGGAGGTGGCCGAGATAGGGGACCCAGTACGGCGCCAGCGGAGGACTCTTGGATCCATCCTTCAAGGACGAAGAACCGCCAGTGACGAATCTCGTGGTGACAAGCACGACGACGAGGGTGCAGATGATGGTGAAGGCGGTCGGCTGCTGAAGAGTGCGGATGAGCCCCTCTTCAAGAGTGCTTTTCTTGGCCCCTGAGTCGTCCATCTCGAGGCGCGACGGTAAAATGTTGAATCCTCGCGGCCGCGTTTGAGAACTGGTCAATCTCACAGTTGCTTTTCGTAGCGTCGTCAGGGCTGACAAGAAATGATCTGTGTTCAGTGGATGGATCCAGTTGCTGCCCGCCAATGCGCCTCACCCAGTGTCCACCTGTAGGGCGGGGCTAGTGGTCTTGTAGACAACCGTCCACTGTAAATTTAGTGCAATGACGGCCAAGGCTTTGATCAATCTCCTGGAGAGGCAAAAGCTGGGCTACGGTTCATGATGTTGTCTTCTCGTCTTGGTCACCCAGCACGTATATCCGGATCGACGAGCTCTTCGTGCGGTCAGATATTCATAGCAAGCTACACGTGTAGGACGCTCTCTTCGCGGGCTTATTCTTGATTCAGTTACCACCCAGTTCCAGAAACAGCCAGCTTGTCTTTCAGCTCGGATGTTGTAACAGTACTCAGATTGAATGCAAAAGGCCACATTCAGGCAACTAGCGATGTATTGTAGACTAGGTGCATGGAAGAAAGAGTATTAGGAAGAGAAATAAGGGGATATCTAGATGAGAAGACAAGTACAGAAGCAAAAAGAAGGGTCTGGCCGGGGATTGAACCCGGGACCTCTCGCAAGCTAAGCTGTAGGGTTTACCCTAAGCGAGAATCATACCGCTAGACCACCAGACCAGGGCAACTTGGTGAGTCGTTGTGAGTGTATCACGTGATAATGCCGTGTTTCACAAAACTCCGTATACATCTTACAACTTACGATCGAACATCCCTAGATCCAATCATTCATATACAATTTTTTCACTTTGGCTTTCAACAAACCAGCCAATCACAATCCGGTATGGTGTAATGGCTAACATTTCGCGCTCTCATAACCTGAGAGATTTGTTCCGCGGAGCTCAGGGTTCGATTCCCTGTACCGGAGTTGTTCAGTTCTGTCACACATGGACGTCATTCTTTTTGCTGTTCTGTGAAATATCTAGAGAGGAGAGAGCACAAGCAAACATACGTAAGGGAAGAACAGCTCTCCCTGCCATCCACGTATACATACGTGTAAACTGACAGGGTGTACTTTAATTTTTATAATTGGTTCCTATTAATTACGTCTAGTTGTCGCTCATTGTGATGTGAGTTCCAGCTGGAGGATGCGTCCACCTTTCGAGCCCTTCGCGACCAGTATTAAGAGCTGTGTATAGCAAGAGTCGGATTTCTATCTGTTTCTGATGAGGAGGTGCTATTGTGCGGGGAACAAGATCATTGAAGTCCCACAGTGCTCCAGCTTTCTTTACTATACTGCTTGCCCACTGTCTTCACATCGATGGACGGTAACCACATTCACTACAGCGCAGATACGTGCTCAGTTCTCCATTTCCCCTATTCCAATTGAACCAGCGTTTGAAATACCACTCTTCGGAGGAGCTTTAGATTATACCTATACTGAACTAGTACATGGGTCTGAGAACACCCCGAAAGTCTCATCCCTGAGGGACATGAACGGCATGATTAGGCAGACACTTAGATCAACATGTGGACTAACAGGAGGAAAACAACCTTTCTTTGGAAACTTTTAACGATCTGCGTCTTGTTGCCTCACCGCAGTCATTTCAGACAGAAAAGCTAGATTCTAGGCAACCGTGAAAGTATTGGGTTTGTAAGATGTTAAACTTTGGAAAGAAACTATTTCTTCTGAGTTTGTGGCTGCAGAAACGCGCCCTTGATGGAGTGGACAGTCAATCGGAAGTTAACTTACATAATTTGTGGATTGGAAAATCAATGTTCACTCGAAGCCTGAGAGGGTCTCGTCGTCACCATAAGGCTCACCAAGGTCTTACATGATTGGGATTTACTGTGATAGCAAACATTGCCACGACTCCCAGCAATCAAAGAAAAACTGCTGAACATTCACGACTACAGAATATGGACCGTTCATTCTGGTACCAAATTACTGTACGATGATGAAAGGAGGCCGGACTCGAGAAGAGCTGGTATGGCACACCGGCTTTTTTTCGTGTCATGAGTGCGAGTCTGGGATCTGTTCTGTCGTACTCTCGTCCTTCTTTTTCAAAGAGTTCCCTTTCCAACTAAATTAACATCCGCTTCTTGTCGGAATACGGTGTTGGACTTAAGTGGCCTGCTTTCAAGGTGGAGTTACAGGTATAGACCATTCATCATGATAATAACCAAGTCATTTGAGGGTCAGGTTATTATCATACTTGTTCAATTCGTTTCCATCTCTAGATCACAGCATTGGTAGTGATGAAGACGTGCTGTGCAGTTTCGCTCGATGGACTACGTGCCGAATTGGGAGCAGGTCTTGAACCCGCACCTTGCTGGCTTAATACCTGCATTGGCAGATACGAGAGAACATGAGATCATATGAATTATCCGGCTTTTTCTCATAGATTTGGAACGTGGTGATGATATGCTCCAGTAGTTGGCGATGATGTCACAATCCCTCATCCCCCGTGGCTTAGTTGGCTAAAGCGTCCGACTGTTATCACATAGACAATCGGGAGATCGGAAGTTCGAGCCTTCCCGGGGGAGCACATAGAGCATGTGCTCTTACCTTTTGTTCACCGTCTACAAGACAAACTTTTTGCCAACCAAGTGTTGGATTAAGCTCTGATTTCTTACGCTAGCACTCTCACAAGCTTACATCTCCTCTGAAGCCATTTTTAAAATTTCGACATTTGAGGACACTGGGAAGCTAATGGTACCACATCCTCTCCCCCTTTGTACCTAAAACAGTACCCTTGAGCTAGGCGAGCTATTGAAGCAAATTTAGCATCAATTGGAGGCTGAGGAACTGAGAGATTCAATCATGTGCAAGAATCCGAACTTTTACTTGGGACATGAGAGAATCGTGGCGTATCCTGGCTCCCTAGCAACCGGAATGCGCTCCAATATGACTGCAGTTTGAAGTCTTGGCAATGGGATTTTGGCAGATTACTTACAGGCTGGAGGATTTCAACTACAGTAATCCGGTCCATGAATCCAGGCTGGAGAAGGCCGGAGAAGGCTGGATGTAAATCACTACAATTCCACAAAACGAGCAGTCTGAATATGGATACCAGACCATCTCATTTCTGTGCAAGTAGTTGGCAAGTTAAATTATTGAGATGTCTAGATAACACCAAGGCAGCATGGATGGCCGCCATTTTCTTCTGGTTCCAAGTTATGGAAGCCCCGGGGCAATGGCGGATCCTGATTGAATGCACCCTTAGGCCTTTCATAAATCTCTTCTGAAGGAACCGCCGAACAAGGCAAATGTGCCACATACCTTACTGTTGAGAATGTAGAGTCAAATACAACACAAGTACCTGAAGCCCAGATCTACCACAACTCTTGGCTAGGACTTCTGCTCAATCATGCCGATACACCAACTGCACGGAAATGCTGTCATTCAGAGCCATTCAAACCGGTGTCGTTGAGCTTTCCACGGATACGGGCCCAACGTTCCGGCTTGGCTCTTTTCGGTGAATCGTGTTGGTCAGGCGACGAAATCCAATCTGCCCAAGGGGCTTAGCCGCTTACACGGAGCCACTGAAATAGAAAATCCCATTCAAGAGCCCCGCCTTGCTGTAGAAACGCCTTGCACGACAAAGCAAAAAGATCGGCGTGGGAACGAACCCTTCTGGGAAGTGACTTCTTCTGTACGGCTGTCCGCTCTATCAAGGCTGATGGGAAAAGACCTTGATCCATCTGTCACTGCCTCCACTTACCTCAGCAAGGAGGCTAACCGCCAAAGAAGCGAGCACTGCCTTTTTGCCTGGGGAGGCGTATTGATACTAAAAAGAAGAGGCTGATGTGAGGGAATTATAAGGAGCCTCTATGTTAGTGTCATTTGGTCAACATACCATTTGCCAACAGGACATGACCTGTTGGTGGCTGAGCCAAAGGAACAGACCCATGAGAGGCTTTTGCGGCGGAGCATAGCAGTATGACATCGAATCATCACGAGACGTGTCTTACAGAAATCCAATCCTCGGGATTACCGTTCTTGGGTGGATTTATGGTCATTTTGATGTGCAATGAAATGGAGAATCCATAAAGGTCCAGGTCCGGATCTGCAGGACGGAATCGGGGGGATAAAAGCATGTGTGGGGCCGTGGGAAAATTGTGGGCATCGGAGCCGGGTTGCCGGGGCCGGGATGAGACAAGGGCATGAGGGTGGCGGCGGTGGCGGAGCAGATAAGAACGAGTAGGGCGGCTGGGAGATGAGACGAAGAACACTCAGCCTTAATTGAAGAGATGATCTTCAGCACTTTAGTCACTTCCATTGGTAGACGGGAGACTTAGTTGTGCTACAGCCTCTTGTAAGCGGGCCTTTAGACTTACCGACCGTCATGTAGGCTGACTGACAGCGGTCGGGCGATGAGATATACGTTAGGCCTGGAGCTAAGATGGATTTTAGAACTGCGCTTGCCGTGGCGTTTTGTCCCCTCGTTCTCGGCCATTTCCCCAAGCAGTCGATACAATGGGAGATGAGGGGGAAATATGGTCGGTTAACTGTCACTGCCAAGCCGAGCTCTTCTTGGCAAACGTCAAAGCGACAGAGGTGAATTGGGTTGTACTAGATGGAGGCGGTGCAAAAGTCATGCTCCGGTGTTCCGGGAAGATGATAGGCCGCTGAGGTTGTGATTGGATGGATTCGCTATGAAGATCACAGGAGCACACCACCTTATGGATCGGACGGAAACGTTAGACTCGATTCGAGATTTGGAATCAACATTTTCGTGAGGGTTTTCTTGGGAGTAGGGTGAATCTGGGGGTTTCATGGACCGAGGTTTCGTTCGAGACCGTAGTGGAGGTCGAAAAGCTGGAATACGATGCTTCGTTGGTCGGGGGTTTACGAGACTGTGAGTTGTCCAAATGCATGACGATGCCTCGAGTAAGACACTCGGAACGAGAAGTGCAGGCACACCACGCCGATCCGGGGGAGCAGTCAATTGACTGATTATCGCTGCTGGCTACACGGTATTGGCTGATTGCTGGGTGGAATGCTGGAAGAAATGGGACCGAAGAGCGGTAATGGTGGGTGGCAAGTGGGTTGTCATGAGAGTGCCCAGAGGTGTTAGTGCAGGGCGACAATCGTGCCGGAAGAGTCCCGACCCGAGAGACGAGGTCGCTTGGCGTGTCTTTGCGGAGTAGGTAATGGATAATGCGAATGAATTGCGCGGGCCTCAAATTTGTGGTGAAGTTGTCGGTTCTTACTAGAACGGGCTTGAAACTTTGCGGCCGTTTCCGTTTTATGTGATCGGGGGGCTTGTCATCATCAACATACTGTGCAGAAAGCGGCAAGCTGGGCGAGACAGCTGGCAGCATAGGTCGTGTCGCATTCGTCGTGTCCTCCACTGGCACGATGCGCCTCGCGAAGAAAGCCTTCTGGGCTCTGGCGCGCTTTCCCACTGAAAGCGCTGTAAATCGCTGGAGCCTAGTCGAGGGGCGTGGGCCGTGTAGCCGGGAGGACGCCACCAACGCAACCAAAGAGGTTCTGCCCCGCACCAGCTTCACCTGCCGGCCAATCAGGGCGGCAGCTGTCGGCGAACTGAGCTGCAATGCCACAGGAAAAGTGGACCGATACCGGTGGAGGCATCTTCCGAAGTGGAGCAACGTCCGTGGAGGGATGAAAGCATGCTGCATCACTGCATGTCCGGGGGAGGAGGAGGGCTTAGTGGGTGGGGCCAGCTAGAAGCTCCTGCCCGCTGTTGCCTCTGCAGGCGCTGCAAGATGGAGCTCTGTCTTCTGTCTACAGGGAGCAGCAGGTGCGCCGCGGCACATGGACAGCTTCCATCGCCCGGGGCTAGTGCGTCCCGTGTTACGTCCCGTGTGTGTCACAGCGTCACCTTACAGGCAGTCGATGTCCGCCAAGGTTGTTGTCTGAGGCGTCGATGAGGAGATTAAATACTACACCACTCCCGCACTCGAAACACCGCAGGTCGACTTGTAACACGTCTGTCATCGTTGCTCACGCATTTTCGCATCACTGTATTATCGCAGCCTCCTCGCGCCTCCGGCCCCAACCGCAACCATACCGTCACCAGATAAACACCACCCGTACGCAAAGATGGCCACCTCCATCCCGGAAGTCCACATCAACGGCGACAGCTCGTCCAAGGCGCCCGAGGCCCCCGCCGTTGGCTTCCAGACCCAGTCCAAGATGGCCGTTGTCCCGCCCAAGAAGGAGGATCTTCAGCGCAGCTATGCCACCATCGTCGAGAACGACGCCAACCCCAAGGGCTGGTATGGCACTATGAGTACGTTTTTCGCCGGGTCTTCGTCGCAGGTGCCACTTCAGCAAGACTAGAACCACGTGGGCTAACATCTCCTCCACAGTCAATGGCCTTGGCAACGTTGTTGGAGTCATGGGCGCTATTCCTTGCTGTATCATTTGCCCCAACCCGTTCAAGAATGTCCAACAGGGCAATGTTGGTCTCGTCACCAAGTTCGGCAAGTTCTACAAGGCTGTCGACCCTGGTCTCGTCCAGGTCAACCCTTTGAGCGAGCGCCTCATCCAGATCGACGTCAAGATTCAGACCGCCGAAGTCCCCGAGCAAGTTTGCATGACCAAGGACAACGTCACTCTGAAACTCACCTCGGTTATTTACTACCACATCATCGCCCCTCATATCGCTGCCTTTGGCATCCAAAATGTCCGACAGGCTCTTATGGAGCGAACCCAGACCACCTTGCGTCACGTCGTCGGTGCCCGTGTCCTCCAGGATGTCATTGAGCGTCGTGAGGAGATTGCGCAGTCCATCGGGGAGATTATCGAGGATGTTGCCGCTGGCTGGGGTGTTCAAGTCGAGAGCATGCTCATCAAGGACATCGTCTTCAGCCAGGAGCTCCAGGAGTCTCTTTCCATGGCCGCCCAGAGCAAGCGTATCGGTGAAAGCAAGATCATCGCTGCCAAGGCTGAGGTACTTTATCCTCCCGTGTCAAATTAGCACCCTCTGGCCACCGCGCCTCACAATTGCAAGCTTTACTAACGAAACTCTCACAGGTCGAAGCCGCCAAGTTGATGCGTCAGGCCGCCGACATCCTTAGCTCTGCGCCTGCCATGCAGATCCGCTACCTCGAAGCTATGCAGGCCATGGCCAAGTCGGCCAACAGCAAGGTCATCTTCCTGCCCGGTGCCAGCCAGAACATGGGCCCCCTCAATGCCGCCATGGCCGCCAACCCTACTGGCGAGTCGAGCACTGGCAATCAAGATGGCGCCTACAATGACTTTGGAGGTCAGGACCCGGGTTTCCAACAAGCCATGCATGCCCGCATGGTGGAGAATCTCTAAATCATTGTCACGATTATCAGAGCACCGCGGCTAACGCTTGAGGATTCCCTTGATGGGAATAGGCTGGTCTACTTGATTTGAAAGCATCTCTGCATGCTCGCCTCGAACTCTACAGCAGTGCCGTGTTCTTTCCCTTTCGACCAAGGAAAATCCTCGAGCGTCAGCCTTGACAGCTTGATTCTCGCAAGCCCTCGTTTTAATGATTGCTTTCGCTACACTCGATACCCCCCTCTGGCAATCAGCCCTTAATACCCGTCACCCAACAACGCACACTCGCCTCTGTGCATTCGTGTTCGATTTGCTTGAGACATTTGCAGGAAGTGGACTGTGACGATGTGGATTTGATGGAAACGATGATGATGTGCCTCTTGTGGCAGGACGTATACCCAGTTGGTCCGAAGGATCTGGGAATGGAAGATGTTTTGAATGCTGGATATGGATACCCAAATTCGTTCGTTTTAGCTATTACGATTCTTGTATACATACAATTCGGTGCGTCGTTTTATCGAACTAATCTATGGCTTTTGTCCACGTCTGAAGTTACACTGAACATGATGATAGTGTGTTTTCCTTGGCCTGCCTTCAAAAGCTGCCGGCATTTGTCGACTGGAATACTCTGTGTGACTTCTTGCCACCCTTCCGGATCGGGTTCTCTCCTCCAGCCAACTAAGAACACAAAGGTGTTGTCAGTGTGAAGGTATGGCTGGTTCATCACTGTCGTGATTGAGTGCTTGAGGACAAGCTCAGCTGCAAATACTAAATATTACTACCATATTCTTTATTTACATGAGTAAACAGAAACCGCTATGCCAGCACAATTTTCGATTGTCCTTTCGCAGCGAGGTAGGCATCATCACAACAATAGAGCAATGGGCGTATGGAGAAAAACCTCGTATTACAACTGGGTGCTTATTCGACGACAAGAGAAGGCCACACCAGAGCCAACATCGGTAGCGATTATGTGTTATCGAGTATTCACCTTGCATACTGGCTAGATTGGCAACAATCGCGATCTACGTCACGAGAGGGTTCAAACTCTGCGTGCACTGAGTCCTTTTCTTGTCTATCCCGGGGGAACAGTTTAACTAACACAGTTGCAGGCTGGTCAATAAGGCCAGCTCGGGAAAAATCCTGGTGTACATGTTGCACAACCTCGTCGGAATCGGTGACGTGACCGTTGTCGTGAGCCCGTCGCGATCTCTGGAGGCTCGCCTCGGCCGGACTTGCCCCGCGCATCCGGGGTGCCGACCAGCGACCGCCGCCTCGGGTGGTACTTGTGCAGCTGGAATAGCTTGGCTGGGTTAACTGGCAGCAATTTAAGAAAAACCTTGTGGCTCAATGTAATCTGGACTGCAGACCATAAGAGCCGTGTAAATCTCCAGAGGCAGCGGCAGCAGCGGCAATAAGATCCAGTCGCGGCCACGTCGCTCCGGTCCAGCTCCGGCCCCAGCTCCGGCCGTTCACCCTGTCCTGGCCCCCACTGTCCCGGCTCCCCGGGATGGGGAAGGGACTTTCTTCGCCCTTTTTGGCCAGAAGGATGAGAGACATCCTAGCAATTATACAAACTCCCTTCTATTTTTTTGTTTCTTTTTTTTTTTGGAGGAGACGGTGTCATTCTGTTCCCAATCTATATAGATCTTCGATACCCACATCATTATCAAAGGACACAACCCAACCTGAGGAGAGTCACAGGCTGTGCCCAAGTTATTACGAGACAGGAAGGAAATGATCTAGCCACTCGCACCGGCTCTCGATCTTGCTGGCAATCGTACAATGTGACACGCTGTTGAGCTAAGCTACTCGGCTCCATCGCGGTCCTGGAAGTGATGGCCCATATAGCTCTCTAAACACCCTCATTCCTGAAGCCTACTTCCCAAATCCTCGCTCCTTGGTACTTTTTAAGGATAGCCTAGCCCATGTAAGTGAAATTGTTTTTGCAGTAAATCGGTTATGGACTAAACTGCTATGATCATTAATCTTACTTGCGCGTATCCTCATCAACATCACTTGCGTTCGCCTGCTCGATCTCAGCCCGCGCTCCATCCCATTTCTTCCGTTTCCCATCGAAAAGCCTCCACATTGCCGCAGTTTGCGGACCATCCATCAGCATATTCCACAATCTCCTCTCCTTCAGCCAAAAGAGCCATCCCGTCCAGCCCCAATTTAAATGCTTTTCGACTCCCGTACCCGCTGTCTTGTCGGCCCAGACGAGCCAGTCTCGCGCTGGCACTGACGCTGGAATTACCGTTCCCCGTTGTGCTAGGCTGCTGATTCGCTTCTCCTGAAGCTCCATCCATCGCTCCATCTCGCCGCGGGTGGGTAGCTCCGAGTGTCCTGCCCAGACGTGGGCGATGCACATGCTTGCGATGTCGGCGAGTGAAAAGGCGCTGGTGACGAACCACGCACAGCCGAGAAATGCGAGGGAATTCGGTTCCTTCAGCGAGAAGACGTTTTGGTACAGGCGCGGGAGCGGACGGCCTTTGGACCCGGGAGCGTCGAGCCAAGCGGCTGATGTTTCGGCGATAGGACTCGCTTGGGAGTCTAGCAGACCGAAGCTATACTTGTAACCAGTGCAGCAGATGATGGCATCGGCTTCAACAATCTGCCCGTCTTGCAACTCAACCTCTCTCGGCCCAACGATCTTTTTGATCCCAGGGACGGATTTGATGTCTCCCGCCTGGAGTCTATCGATCAATGTGTCTGACACAACTGGGTTGACGACTTTAATTGAGGGAGCCGGGTCAAGACGCCACGACGGGTCTACATCTCCAAAAGCCTGGTTCATGATGGACTTGGCTTTCTGGTTGAACAGGGACTCCGAGTATGACGGGTACCATCTGTCGAGGAAGCCTATCAACCGTGAGAATCGATACGTAAGACCTTTTGTTCTTGTGATCTTATCCATATCACGGGGCAACTATAGAGATTAGAGTAAAAGGCGAAACCTGGGTTGTAGACTTACCACGACGGTCCCATGATCGTGAGCAATAAGTACGCTGGAAGCCTTGCCAACCAACTCTTCGGCAATGTCGTTTCCTGTGTTGCCGAGCCCGAGAACAATGACTCTTTTCCCTACGAAGGGATCTGGTCTTTGAACTGTCAATTGTCCACCCCTCAATCTCGTAATTGATAGACGCACCGTTTGAATTCTTTTGAGTGGATTATTCTGCCCTGAAATAATCGCGAACCCTGGATCTTGGGCATCATAGGCTCATGATGCGGCCCCGTGGCAATGACGACCTTTTCAAAATATTCAGAGGGCGCAAAGTCAAAGTCGAGCCGCCATTTGTTGGACTCTGCCTCCCTTGCGACATGCTGGACGGCGGTGTTTAGCCGCATGTGTGGTCGCAGGTCGAAATGGTCCACATAGCTCTCGAGGTATTGGTTGACCTGCTTGGCAGAGCAGAAGGATGGGGTTCCTTGAAGGGCTGTCAGATAAGCTAAGGGTTAGTTCCAATTATCGGGGGCTGACCTTTTCGAAAGGGGAAATCCGTGTAACAGCCCTAAATGAGTGGTAAGCCTCCGATGTAACTCTTGATGGATCCTTGGCGGGGAGTTTCATACCCGGTCAATGGAGACGTTGACAACAGTTGCTTCGGCCTCATTAGAACGCAGTCCAGAAAAGATATGTGCTGTATCTTACAGTCGAGTACACTCAACGTGTTTTCATCTTCGGTAAAGTGCCATAGGCCTCCGACGTAGCTGCTCCGTTCGAAGCCAGTGACATCGAAGTCTTCTTCAAGCAGGTTCTTGACAGCCACTATTCCCATCGCCCCTAGATAAGATACAGTCGGTCAGCCAGTCGGTGGTTTTCACGTTCCACGAGAGAGCGGAACACGCCCGCCTTACACGTACCAAGTCCAATCACGGCGACCCTCTGGTCTCGCGGGTCGAGAGTCTCCATGATCACAGATCAGTGGTTCATGCTGTTGCAGAAAGCAGAGGAGAGAAGGTGAACCGCAGAGGGTGAAGAAGCGGGAGACACAGGTGACATGATGTTTCCGCATGGCCGGGATAAGGTGAGCATCCATCCCTGTCTGGTCCGCCCTGTGGCAGCATGATGAGAAGATGCAAGCCGGGCGCCGGGGAATTGGACGGCTCCGCACCGACTTGTCGCTCCACCGCGGAGCAAGCCCGCGCATCTCGTCTACGACCGCGTGGACGGGAAATTCGAGAGCTTCAGCCTGAAAAGAGTCTGGCATTGATTGGGTAGACGGCCGTTCTGTTGTGCTGGGGTCCGCTGGCAGACGACAAGCTAGGGCGCTGTGGCTTGCTGCTTCGACGCCGAGGACGCCATCGTGTTTTGGGGCTGAGAACTGTGTAACATTCAACAAACACTCCAAAGATTTGTCGAACATTGTAATTACTCGATCCAGAGGCTAATTGATGTTATCGCTGATTACTCGTTCTTTTAGCTAGGATCTGTAACATATCTTTACACTCCGAGTCTCGAACGAACTGTCTGCAGAGTGTTTCTTGGCAACAGCTGTTGACATGCATGGCTGCCAGCGCATTCAGTCTTTCATCCGGCGACACAGCCAAGCTCGGGAAAAGCCATCATCCATCTGTTGTAACAGAGAATGGGGTTAATACAGCACTGAATTATTTGATGCTTTTCGAAGCAACATCCCTGAGAGGGAACATCGGTGCTGTTACTGAAATAGTCAAGACGGCAGATGGTTTTCGCATGCTCATACGTCCTTGATATTGGCTAATTGTGGACATCCGAACATCGAAGTCGAGCAACCGACTCGCCATGGGAAGTGGATCACCATTTCAACAGGTTCCATGGTCTAACGGTTATGACTGCGGATTCTGATTCCGCCAGCGAGGGTTCGACTCCCCCTGGAACCTTTCTTTTAGCTCTCACTCATTCTGCCTGGTGGATTGCTCCTTTTTGCCATTTTGCTGCCGATAGTTTTGCTTGGTGACTATTAATACGTCGGCGCAACTGAGTTGACGCCGGCGGAAGTTTGGTTGGCATGTTCCTTTTTTTCTCTTTCGCGGTTGACTAGAGTCTTCCTGCGAGCGAACATGAGTAAAATATGACCTAAATGAGGTGCGTATGAATCCCTGTTTCCTGGTTCATCGATGAAGTAGCTTATGAGCGTATGATCGCGGAACTGTCTCAACAGAGCATGTGTCCAAAGGACGAAGACAGAGCCGAGAATGTCTGGTGCGAGAGACTTGCCAGTGTCTGTTCACTTACACCTCTTCTGAAATGGACCCTACTGATCATGTCCGTTTGTCTCGTTCACCTTGTGGAGGATGTGCCCTCTAGCGCAAGACTGCGACTGAGAAAATCGACCTGGCTAACTCACACTTTCCTTGGAGATATGAACCTCTTCTTCAAGGCACCTCGTCGCAAGGTCTCCCATCATAACAAGTCCCACTCCATCTTCGGCGGAGGCTTCAATCCAGCTTGGTCCGCAGCTACCCGAAGAGGAATCCACAAGCACGGCTCATGGCGGGGATGAGCAAATACAGGTGGCTGGAGCTGAGGAAAACACAGGATGCAGAGGGATACAGGAAGACGCGATACAGATAAGACTTGGCCTAACTGGCTGGCGAAGTTTCCACTTGATATGACGCAATTGCCATTGAATTGCACCATTGCCGTGCGATATACGAATGCTCGACCTCGCCATTAAAGCAGCACCGTCGGCGTTGCGACGGTATTTTCGTTGCCCTACCATGACACCCAAAGCAGACGAAACAACCCTCGAATTCGCTCCAGATCAATCCAGCGACTGGTTCCAAAAAGCGGCAACTTCTCCCGCTTCGTCTAGTAAGCGATCGGCCTCCATCTCACACGGACCGGCGCCGTGCCCGTGAGTGATTATCCTACGGCTCCGATCCCGGGCTGCCTGAGGCGCCAAAACCAATTGCATCATCCCGCCAGATTCGGTAAACCGCCAGCCTTGTGAGCTCCTAGTGCTTCGTCACGCTCTCCTGTAAATAATTCTCCCACTCTGGCTCTCCCCTGGAACCATCCCTCGTTCCGGATACCGGATCACAAGGCATCGCGGATTCTCCGGCGGACACGGCACCGCGCCGTCTCGTTCTTCATCGCTCCCTGCCCCTCGCTGTACTCGACCCGCGAAGCTGCCAAACCCCCGCCATTCCGAATACCGAACTCGTCCAGACCACGATGCGACCGCCGATCTGAACCGCCACCATGCTGCCTCGATTGTTGCATCGCTCGCCGCTGGGCTGCCCTCGGTACAGCCTTGCGAAGACGTACGCGCGCCCTCCCTGGCTGCCCCAGCGGCCGAGTACCGTTCATCCGTTCTGGACCTCGGCTGCCCCACGCCGTGAACAACCTCCGGCGTCCGGGGCTTCCAGCAACGAACCGACCAAGACCGCCGCCGTCAAGGCTACCGTTGTAGCCACTCCGAAAACCCCGTCGTCGAACAAACATGACCCCCTCGCCATGGCGGACAAGTCTGCCTCTGAGCAGCGCAAGGCTGACTGGGCCATCATGAAGGAGATGACTCGGTATCTGTGGCCCAAGGATAGCCTGAGCACCAAGCTGCGCGTCGGCCTGGCTGTATTTTTGCTGGTTGGCTCCAAAGTCCTCAATGTTCAGGTCCCATTTTACTTCAAGAGCATCGTCGATTCCATGAACATTGACATCGCCGCTGTGGGAGGTACCGCCACGACCGTCGCGGGGGCCATGATCTTTGCGTACGGCGCCACGCGCGTCAGCGCGACGGTTTTCCAGGAAATGCGCAACGCTGTGTTCGCCTCCGTCGCCCAAAAAGCTATTCGGAGGGTTGCGTGTAACGTCTTCGACCATCTACTGCGACTTGACCTGTCCTTCCACCTGTCCAAGCAGACCGGCGGCCTGACCAGGGCCATTGAACGGGGTACCAAAGGAATCAGCTTTCTCCTGACAAGCATGGTCTTCCACCTCTTGCCCACGGCACTGGAGATTGGAATGGTTTGTGGAATTTTGACCTGGCAATACGGCGCACAGTTTGCGGCTATCACCGTGCTCACCATGGTGAGCTACACTGCGTTTACCATCTGGACTACTGCCTGGCGCACCAAGTTTCGGAGACAGGCCAATGCGGCTGATAACAAGGCGTCAACGGTAGCTGTTGACTCCCTCATCAATTACGAGGCCGTCAAGTACTTTAACAATGAGAAGTTCGAGGTCTCGCGGTACGACAAGGCTCTGCAGCAGTATGAGAAAAGCTCGATCAAGGTGGCTACGTCTCTTGCGTTCCTGAACAGTGGCCAGAACATCATCTTCTCTACGGCATTGACGGGCATGATGTACCTCGCCGCCAATGGTGTGGCCGCCGGCTCTTTGACTGTGGGCGACCTGGTCATGGTGAACCAGCTTGTCTTCCAGCTTTCTGTACCGCTCAACTTCCTGGGCTCCGTCTACCGCGAGCTTCGACAGTCCCTTCTCGACATGGAGACTCTTTTCAACCTTCAAAAAGTCAACACTGGCATCAAGGAGAAGCCCAACGCGAAACCACTCGTTCTCTCTAAAGGAGGAGAGATTAAATTTGAGAATGTCAACTTTGGATACCACCCTGAACGCCCGATCCTGAAAAACCTGTCCCTGACCATCCCCGCTGGCAAGAAGGTTGCTATTGTTGGTCCGAGTGGATGCGGCAAATCAACACTATTACGCCTGCTGTTCCGGTCTTACGACGTTCAGGACGGTCGGATTTTGATTGACGACCAGGATATCCGGGATGTCAACGTTGACTCTCTGCGGAGGTCCATTGGCGTTGTTCCCCAGGACACTCCCCTTTTCAACGATACTGTTGAACATAACATTCGCTATGGCTCCATTGACGCGACCCACGAAGAGGTAGTGGCGGCAGCCCAGCGAGCTCGCGTCCACGACATTATTCAACAATTTCCCGATAAATACCAAACCAAGGTCGGTGAACGCGGCTTGATGATTTCAGGTGGTGAAAAGCAGCGACTGGCTGTGAGCCGACTATTACTCAAAGACCCGCCGTTGCTCTTCTTCGACGAGGCAACTAGCGCCCTGGACACGCACACTGAGCAGGCCTTGATGGTGAACATCAACGGCATCCTCCGCGAGAAGGGGCGGACTAGCGTCTTCGTCGCGCATCGTTTGAGGACTATTTTCGATTCAGACATCATCATCGTTCTCAAGGAGGGCCAGGTGGCTGAGATGGGCACTCATCGCGAGCTGATCGACCGCGCCGGGGTGTACGCAGAACTATGGAGTGGTGAGTCTTTTAGGACAAAACGGGAAGTTGCTCGCGTTGCTAATATTTGGACAGCTCAAGAAACTAGCTTCCAAGATGACGGGACTGTCAGGGATAAGGATATTGATGAGAAGGAGGAGGAGGAGTTGACCACTACTCGACAGTGATGACTGGCCGTCATGTCATGGGATCCATGCCAGCTCCCCAGCAAAGCATACTAGAAAATACGTACAGTAGCACAAGGCCATCCGAAAGAGCCAACTTGTCAAAAGTGGAAGCAATCCGAAGTGCTCGGTGGATGTGGACCGGTTCGACTAGAAACCGAAGTAGCTGCGATTTCGACCGGGCAGCAGAGCTAAAAGAGGAAACCTGTGATGATTTCACGACGAGGGTCGGGTTGCCACCAGAATATGAATCCGTCGACGAGGCGACATTCTCAAGGCCTCGTGAGTGACCTACACGAAGGGCGCAGATTAGTAAGACGACTGTGGGTTGAATAGTATGGCCATTGGTTGCTACGCTGCATCCACTTCCTCCCACCCTTCCAGCCTAGAGAAAGTTGAGGATGCTAGGGATGGGTAAGGAATGAGTGGGAGATGGGGGCATCATCTCCAGCTGTGATCTGATTAGATTAGATCGTACTTACTTTGTTCGCCAACAAGAGCCTACCGGTTCGCGTAGACGGTGACGATCTTTTCGAATGGTGCAAGCCCAGCGGTCGACTTGTCCGTGTGTCTGGTCGTCTTGTCTTGGATATGAGGCCAAACGTCGACTGTATTGTGTGGCGATCTATACACACAATGGAATTGTCTGTCTGTGAATCGTTCTTCTTACACCCGTTGTATCGTCTTCTTTCCATCAATCTTATGTTTGAGTCATGTCCGGCAAAGACAAGATCACGCCCCTTCCGGCGGTGGCCGCCCCTGAGAGAGTCGATTCGTGCAGCGAACATTTAAAGCCGCTTTCCAACGTCGGTGATGTTCTCCAGTCGTAGGGCGTCACGCACATGGATGCCGGGTGCCAGATCGCGGGGCTCTGCGTCAAGATCCTCCACCTAGGCGTCCTGCTGGACGGACGGCAAGCCACCGACAGCACGAGGGCGCTGGTCTTGCCGATGGTACTCATCGGCTTCGGCGGCGCTATGTCGGTCGTGGGCTCGCAGATAGCGTCGCAGGCGTCAATGCCGCACCAGGACGTGGCGCTGGCCATCTCGCTGCTCTCGCTGTGGTCGCGGATCAGCAGCGCCGTGGTCTACCACAACACCCTGTACTGCTGCCTCGCCGCCACGTTGGGAATGGCCTTTGTACCGCTGCTCGCCGCCTTCTTCCAGACCGACTTCTTCCTGGCAAGCAGCAGAAGGCCGTCGTCGACGTGGGCAACGATGGGTTGCTGCTCGAGGAGACGCATCGAAACCTAGAGCTGTTGCCACCTCCCGAGGACGGGAACTAGGTTTTTCTGCGGTTCTGGGCTGATCGTAGTAGTTCGATGTGTCTTGTGCCATAAGTTGTATAAATACACGTGGATCGTTTGGGGGTTGGGCTTTTGGTTGGATGCTTGTGTGATGTTAAAGCTGGGTTTCGCTTGAAGAAGAAACGCGGTTCATAGGAAGTCAACCACCAAAACAAAAGCACACGTACTTTTCCAATCCATCCCCAACTTTGCACTTTTATTTTTCTACGAATCTAGTCAATCTTCGCTCTTTATATCAGATTGGATTAGAGGACTACTCGCATATCAAATCACTGTTGGCAAATTGGTCGCCTTGCCGGTTGTGGATTGACTGAAACCTGAATTCTAGGGTAGGCCAGCTGGCGCTTCGGCTCGTCAATGGAACGACACAGTACCATACACAGCATGGCAGTAGGCGCCCGAAAAGAAACTTAGATATATGAACATAAATAAGAAATGTTTAGAAATAACTTCCTGATCCTCGGAATCCTAACCATACCTAACGCGATAGGTACTTATCCCGGCCGTCAACGAGGCTGCCCCACACGCCTCGTCTTACCGCCAGCTTTGTGACATTCCTCCTCTACCAACTCGAACCCGTCAACAGCCAATAAAACCATGAAAATCCTTCTTCACTCCCACTTCCCAGCCGGCCATGCCTACCCCATGCAAGCCGTTGCTCAGGAGCTGGTCCGCCGCGGCCACGACGTCGTCTGGCTGACGAGCGCTGACAACGAAGCCCGCGTCCGCATGACGGGAGCCGCGTTCGTCGCGACCGAGGCCATCGCTGTCGTGGACGCTCCGCTCATGGCGGAGAACGAGACGGGCCTGCTGGACGGGATACACGGTCGGCTACAGTCTCGCCTCATTGCCCAGGTGAGCGATTATCGCAGAGTCCTGCGAGGCTTTGCTGCTGAGGTGCTGCTTGTCGACGTTTTGCCCTTTGGCGCGAGGGCGCTGTACGAACTCGGCGAGATCCCCGTGTATGCGACGCTGGGGGTTATTCCCATGTACATGTCGTGCTGGGGAGCTCCAAAGGCCGTGTCTGGAAAAGCACCGCCCTCGTCCAAGCTTGGGCTGCTTTGGAACCACGTCCAGCACCTTGTGAACCAGTGGATAATCTTGCCACTATTCCTACGGCCCGTGATTAACACCCAGAGAAGAGACTTGGGTCTGAGAAACCTCCCCTATGGCGAGCCCATCGAGGCTTTCACCTACAGCCCCTTCTTGCACATCCAGGCCTCGTCCCCGTCCCTGGAGTTCCGCCAGCGCCCGAAGCCAACTCTACAGAAGACACATACACATCATGTTGGGCCCCTAGTCACATCTGTTGCGACGGCATTGGACCAGCTACCGGGGTGGTGGGAAGACATCGTGAAGCACCCGCAGGTCGTGGGCATCACTCAGGGAACCCTAGCCATGGACCCAACGTCGTTGATCATGCCAGCCGTCGAAGCTCTGTCGGGAAACGCGGAGCTTCTGTTGTTGGTTGCTTCACCGCACGCCGACGAGATCAAGGCCCGAGTTGGAGATCTCCCCAACGTCCGATTTGCCAAATGGATACCCTACCACCTGTTCCTGCCGCAGCTGTCGCTCCTCATCACAAACGGCGGCTACGGGAGCATTACGCAGGCGTTGTCCCACAAAATCCCGCTGATCTGTGCCGGCCAGACCGAGGACAAGAAAGACACAGCTGCGAGGGTTGCCTGGGCAGGCGCAGGAATAGATCTCAAGACCGACAATCCTTCGACAGACCAAATCCGTACTGCTGCCGCGAGGATCATGGCTGATGGAGGCTACCAGCAGAGGGCTGCGCGTCTTGGAGATGAGTTAAACGAGCTTGGAGGACAAAGAAGGGCTAGTGAGCTTCTGGAACAGCTTGCGAAGTCCTTCAACACATGAAGGCCCTGTCACAGCGGCGGTTCATTCTAGCTTAAGCCGGATCCCTGGCTAGACGTGGGATAGTTGGTAGGATGCTCCACGGTGCAGATCAGGGTTCTGCTGCTGAAAACCCATGCAGGATTACAGGGCAGATCGCCATGTGAGGGAAAAACGGACTGCCGTTCACGTTGAGTTAACGTCGTGGCGGGAATTCGATATGAGAAATGGTGTGAAAATGAAGACGCTTCTTTTGGCCTGGTCTCTGTGACTAGGGCTCTCGGTAGATCTTGTGCTTCTACTTTGAAGAAGAGTGTTCGAGGTCTAAGCATTCGGGAGGAGTGGACTCGGGGTCTTGCATCGGCCGGCCGCGTTCGTGGATGGAGGTAAGGGACAAGGTTTCGGTAGACTGCATGACGGCTGGAAGCAGCGTCGCACGGGGGCAACTTTGTTCGTACTTCATACGATTTTGCGTGAGGTCTATTCGATCGGGATTCGATTCAGGGACTCGGGGATTCAGGAACTCGGGGAACTTTGGATTCTTGACTTTTGGACGATGTGGATGTTGCCTGCTCGATGAATTTATCAGTTTATTATTCTAAGAACATCTTGGGAGAAGAGAGGGCTAAGTGGTAGCCCTGAGAACTGGAGAGACTATGAAAACCTCTCAGTGGAGCAAATATATGTGGATGACGACGCCTGCTTGGCTTCTTGTTTATCGACTTCTTGACCTGTTTAGAAGGAGTTCTCGCCATGCTTGTCCACGAACAGGGCTGCGTGGGGTGCGTGTGTAGAGGCTCGGATTCCCGCTGGCCTCTGGATTCTTTAATGCTGAGCTTGTAAAATTTAGGGATACTCCGAGAGCTAGGTGCTTAGGAATGGTAGGGTATCGAGACGTGTTTTAGCGAGTGGCAACTGTATCGAAACTTGAGTTAGCTTCTTCAACTGTCAGCAACAAACGGGCTCAACCTGAAGAAGTTGAAATGCCTCGGCCTTTTCTTTTTAGTATTCTGATTATTCTTTGGTTTCATTGGCGACTCTTGATAGTCATCATCAATCGCTTGGTCTTGTCTTCGAGGGAGAGGTGGAAATGCTGCTTGTTCAAAGGAGAAGCGAGTTTCTGTGAATGGCAAGGTGGACTGGCGCCTAGGAGAGTTAGTTTTCTAAGCTGATTTGAAGCATACCTAATCGAGGACGAGTGTAAGGTGCTCGTGAAGTGGCGGTCTTTTTCTTCGACTGGATAACTAACGACCGGCGAGCTAATGCCGGGCGTGGTAAATTGCTCTGAAGACCGCTCAGTCGTGCCTAAAGTCTGAGCTAAGTGTCATAGAGCATAGACGATTTGGGTTGACATTACATCTCTAATCTCCACGAAGCCTGGCTCTGACGAGGTGTTACCGCCGCCATCGCCTTTATCACCATGTACTGTAACTGAGGCCTGTCTGCCCGTGTCCATCACCCAAGGTATCCTAGGGATGGATCAATCTAGATAGGGCTTCAGAGCTCGTTTGGTCGATGGAGTCTGTGGGTGAAGGCGGCCGAGGCATCGTAGAATGCCCTCGAGAATGAGGGCGACTCAACCACGAGCTGGATCACAGATGGGGCTTCGCTTTTCCGACAGCTTCCATGTCGTCTTTCGTAGGTTCGCTTTGATGAACGTGTAAAGTTGGGCTTGAGATGATGACTTCTTGGCTTCTGGACTTTGGCAGCGACGCGTCGCAGTAATCTTCGATCGGTCTTGGTAGGGGCAGGCTTCGTAAAGTAGGGAGGATAAGGAGAGACTGCGGGCGCCCAGAGACGTCAGTAAGGAGATGATCAGTGTTTTGAGAGATGAAAGTCGTGTTTTCGGTGATGGCTTTGTGATGGAAGATGTGTGGGAGGGCATCGAGAGATGGTGGGTGGAGCACAGACCTGAGGAGAACAAAGGTCACAACCAAGTTTGGATGCGAACTTTTCGGGGTCTTTAGCTGTGGCTTCTTCTGCTTCTTCTGCTCGGTATCGTCTGATGTGCAGGTTATTCATGGTGAGATGGAATTTTTGGCGAAGGGTTCTTGGTGGTGATGCGCAGAGGGTGGGAGGCTCTGGAGGAAGAGGGCGAAGTGGGAGGAGGAGGTCAACACATGGGACAGGCAGCGACGAGGAGGCTCTGAGCACAGCACCAGGCAAAATGAATGACAACACCAAGATAATAAAGAGATGACGATAGCGAAGAGAGGTCTGCGTGTCTCTGGAACATGAGAAGTGTCTGGGTGGCTTGAGGCCGGCCTGTTCAGTGCTACTGCCGAGGGACCACTGCACCGAGGTGCCCTGGGGGATGCCCAAGGCCCAGAACACCACCACCACGCAACGAGAGATCACCATGACAGCGCCGCTACTTTCTGAGAGAAGACTACAGGGGAATCAGGGCATACGAAGGGCGAGAACAATAGTCTTTGGCGATGCTACATCAAAGGAGTCGTCGATACGAAGGGCCCAGACACGCCTTTGTTCCTTTCTTCACGCGTCGGGACCAAAGCCACATCAACAACTGAACAGCATCTCACGAGAACAACAACAGCCACCACCACCACAACACATCACAAGGGGATATTCTTCTTCAAGCCGGGGCACAAGGCCTCGAACTCAATGAAAAAAGGGGTGCCAACTATCGTGACTGGGTTCCAAAAATTGCTGCAGAGGACGTCCAACATGTTTCCAAAAATGTCCCCTGCAGACTTCTTCGTCGGAGGGAAAGAAAAAGGAAACCTAGCTGGGGTCGAGAGGGAGAGATTTATATACCTGGGTCCCGGGCGGTGAATGCCTCGCAGATCACTCCTCGGCAGAACCCCTGCTCGGCAGTTGGAGGCTGCACGCCACCCGGGCGATCGATTTAGGGCGTGCGGCAGTTGGTGTGTGCAGGCTGCTAAACCTGGTTGGCGGGCTGGCTGATGGGGGCTGTCAGGTACCCGTCGCCCGTCTGTGTTGGCTGGGGGAAGAGGCGTGGTGGTGATGTGCAGGGGGCCTTTTTGATGCCCATCCTAGAGGCTGTGATCCTCGCGCACCACAACACTTTGAGGGAAATCTAAATATCCTAGGAGCATCTAAATATTCGCGTCTACCTCTGACTATTTTTTTCATCTTGATATCTGGTGTTGTGGTGGCTGCCCTGGCTGTGACGTCGAGGAAGCCATTCGCCGCCGAGGCAGTCCCCGATTTACACAGAGCTCGTAGGCGTCGTGGCAAGGCAACCGGATTAAACCACTATAAGCAAGTCAATACGTATGCTGAGAGTGAACACAAGTGCACTCGCAATTACAAGACATCCCTACTGTAATTAAAGCTATCATAAACGTGCCCGGCCTTCAGAGCCACCCTCACGCTCTCCGATGCATGAACAGCCACTGGACCACAGCACCACGAAAAGCCGAGCCCAGGCAGACAGCACCGCTTTGGAAAAATGGAACAAACAAAAATACCAACGTGATTCAATGTCCCCCCTTTTCGCCGGCCCATTTACTGAGCGTCGTCAGGGCAGGGCATTAGGGCATGCTCGACCTACAGCAGGGCACATCTTTGCGAGCACACATCGGAGAATAATCCCGTTTGCTCTCAAGCATACTTATTTTCAAGTGCATTCTCCGACATATAATTTATTTGAGTAGAATGTAGTTAAAGTACCTGAAATTGGCCAGTGTTCTGAGGTGCTGTTGGCGGGGACCTGCGCCTGCGTCGCTCCCCTAAGCAATTTCTCTGTGAATCAAGCCGCCAGCTGCCACTAGAAAATGAATTGCAGGCTGCAGCGCACACAAAAATGCCTGCTGTGTTTTTCCAGATCACTCCAGGGCCCCACCCGGTCCCTGGATTTCTATATAATCCTCCCCTTCTCCCTCTCTCTCTTCCTCCTTTCTTTCCTTCCTTCACACAACACAACCTCCCACATCATTATCAATATCATTAAGAAGCATCTCCAACACACCAAAGAGCTCAACACAAGCTCATACCCTTCCTTCTTGGCCGGCCTACCTCTCTCTCGGCCGGCCTTCATCCAACTCGGCCGACACTCTCTTGGCCGGCCTCCCTCTCTCTTGGCCGGCCTACCCTCCCTCCCGGATGCCCCAACACATCCATCCCTTACACCCAGGCCTGGAAGAGCATCTTTCACACTTGGACAACACATGCTCTTCCAGGCCATCACATCTCACCACCCTCCTGCCCAGGCCTGGAAGAGCGCCTTTCGCTTTTGTGCAGTTTATGCTCTTCCAGGCCTACCTGATCGAACAATCCTTCGGTCTGTCCTGGGGTGATGATCGGCCCCCTTTGGTGATGGTACGTTCTCATGTCCTCGAAGCCCAACTTCCCTCTGCATTCCTTGCACATCATCTCTGCATGGCGGTCTCAATACTGACGACTAATTCTATAGCGAGACCCGGCCGATCGAAGGGTCGGAAGCCGTATGGCTTCCGTGCCCTGAGATGCGACAGTCAGGCCTGACCAGTCGAAGGGCCGGAAGCCGTATGGCTTCCGTGCCCGGGAAATAAAGTAGTGTGGTTGCGACGTCGTTGAGGTAAGTCTGGTTCTTTCCGTGTCACTTGTCACCCAGTCTCATCGATTCTCCAGTCCGATAGTCACCTCTCGTGAGGTGTTTGGGCCGATGACTCAAAATGGCCTCAGCGTGTGCGCGTCCGCGGTGCCCCTCGCCACCAAAGCTCTGAGCACATCTGTGCGACGTCGTTGAGGTCAGTCTTGTTTCCTTCCATTGACCTTGTCCCCATCCTGACACCGTCTGCAGTCCGACCCCTAGCCTGACGACCCGGGCCGCCCTGGGCAAGAGATCTGCGGCAGGCTGGCCAGAAAAAGGCCGGCCAACAACAGCAGATGCGCAGCAGGGCGGCCTGCTGGCAAAACAAGCCAGACAATCCTGGCTCATCAAGCCGCACTTCGGGAAATATGCGCGAAGCGTATAACTACGCCGATGCCAATCCGCCTTACTCGGGATCTACAGGAGGCACGCCACTGGTTGAAGCAGAGTCAGTGGAGATGGAGTCTCCGCGTCTCGGTCAAGTATTATGAGGATCAGCTCCTCTACAACAAGCATCAGATAGATGGAAAGATCGTTCCGGCGCGTGGGTGAAGTAGGGGGGTTTGTAGAAGAGCTCACCAAACCAGGACTGGTGGTCGGGATGAGCATGCTGAGCGATGTGGTTAAGTCCCATGTGATGATTGTCGTTGAGGGCGAATCTGGCAGGCTGGCTGGGGGCTGAATCTCGGGTTCAGGCGTCAGACAGCCCGCAAGTCCCCATCCTCATCAACAATTACCACACCGGACTTAACGACGTCGCGCAGCGGGCTCCTCTTGATCATCGTCCAGGCCTGGCACTCTGACAACTGGAGGACAAGGTGCATGGAATGGAATGGGATGGACTTGGAGCCTCAAAACCAGACAATCAAACCTCTCAAACTTCACTTTCATCACCTCAAGATTTGCAGCCTGTGATCGCCTAGTAAACTGTGTTCTACACCAAATTCCTGACTTCTCGAGTTTGCAAACCACCCGTAGCTCACCACGGCGCGCTCCGAACGTGACACCCCTCGCCGCTCCAGCCAAAATATCCGTCTACCATCTAGGAACTTCCCACAGAAACCGGTACACTCTCACTCTTCAATAACGACCATGTCATCGTTCACATCCACCAAGTCGCCCGCCTCAACAAGCACAGCCGTACACGTACCACTCGTCGGGCTCGGAATCTCCACCTCCATCTTGCTCGACTCTAAGCAAAGCTGCTCCCGCAAAAGGTTAGTTCACGTCTGTTCACCCTTGCACTTCGAAAGGAACTTGTTTTGTAACTGACCAGCACGTCGCCCTTCTTGACGAGATCTCCTTTCTTCACAACGACCTTGTAGCACCGGCCGGGCATCGCAGCCACCACGCGTTCTCCCTTGGCGTCCGAAGTTCCGAAAGACAGGCTGTGGGCTACGTCGTTGGCTTTGACGGTGGGCTGGTAAGGGCGACATAGATCGTCGACGAACGGCGCGCTGGCGATGGCCTTGGCTTGGCGGCCGGCGGTGGCGGCGATGTCGTCTTTGTTCTCGTCCAGCCACACCTCGTACTGCACCAGATCCAGCACGCCGTCGCTCACGCGCACGAGCTCCTCGGTGGGCTTGGCGTCGAGCTCGGCCTCGCTGACGTGGTAGAAGGTGATGCGGTCGAACTGGCGGAACATCCAGGGATTGGCGTCGGACGCGTTGGCGCAGTCTTCATGGCCGCTTCCCCTGCCGCACCCGATCCCGACCAGGCGTGAGTCCCATACATCCACGGTTCGACCGACTAACTGATAGCCCCCGGGGGAATCCGTGGCATAGATACACATGTACTGTCCGCCGATACCCACAGCACCACGAGGTGTGAACGAACGCGATGGGTTGTACTTTGTCCCGAACAAGCGATGTCGAGGGTCGAGAGGAACGGCACAAGGCGAGCCCAGAAACACATCACCAAGCCCGAGTACAAGGAAGGTAGCATCGTGCAGCAGGCTGGAGATGTCATCGAGACCGTTCAGCTTCTCCAGAAATTCGACATTGCTCGGTAGCCACGGCGCCTCGCTTCGAATCGTTGCCGCATACCGCTCAACGGCAGCTCGATTAACGCTGTCGTTGAAGGCGAGCGGAAGATGGAAGATTCGCGAAGGAACCTCTGTCGGCATGCTGTACGATCCAACGTGTTCGACCAAGCGAGCCACCATAGTGTCTGGGGACAAGCCACCGCTGTAGGTGATGTGCAGGGTGAACACTCCTGGCGTTAGCTCTTCCACGCCTGGGATGGGCGTCATATTGTGATGTTCGCAGAACGCAAATATACCAAAGCTTTGCCGCAGGTCAAAGGCCGTCGCCTCTCCAAACTCAAGCAACATGGCACAATCTCCTGCTTGTCGGATCAAGATCTGTTGCCCGTCTTGGTCGATACGGCCCACTACGATGGGATTCTCAGCCAGAGCTCTCTCCAACGCCGCTTCGTCTCCAGGAATATCGGGGACTGGAAGCGCTGTCAGATTCTCAATCACCTGGCTCAACTGCTGCTCGAGCTTGAGGGCCTCCTCGACGCTGATGATGGAGAACCGGATGGTATCCCCAGGTCGAACTTGGCCCATCTTCCACATGTCCGCTGACACTATGACACAGAAAACCACGAACCCCCCAAGACTGGGACCATCACAGGCCAACACAACGGCCTCGTCTCCTGTGAAACTCACGCTACCGACCGAATACGGGCTGTCATGGATATTGGAAGGATGCAGACCGGCCTCTCCTCCTGTCTGTCGTGCCCATTCGGGCTGCGGCCCGGTAAGTCGCACACCAAGCCGGTTGCTGTTGTGATGAACCCTCCACTCGCTCGAGAAGAGCCCTTGGAAGCTATCAGAGGTAAAGAAGTCTGGCTCGCCATGGGGTCCCGGTACGACACGGATTGTCCACTGAGATTTTCGCTGACGAGGAATGGGTATCGCAGGAGCAATTTGAAGCACCTCGTCTTCCGAAATATCACGAGCCTTGATGGGTAGAATATCCCGGGCGTGTAGCTTGCGGCCCTTAAAGCCCCCGAATTTGCCCAGCTCGAACGTTGCTCGACTTCCCATTACGACTGGGACCTGAATACCTCCTTCGACGGCTAGATAAACCCGATATCCATGTTCGACAGTGCCGATGGCTAGAACCTGACCCGATCGAACGCGAATTGCTTGATTTGCACCTACTGGCTTGTTGTCCAGCGTCAAGGGAGCATCGCCTCCAGTCACCGCAACGATGGTATCGCAGTGAAACCGCAGCGACGGGCCCTGAAGCGTGCATTCAAGTCCAGCAGCGTCTGAGGAGTTGTTCACGAGACGGTTTGCGAGGCGAAAAGAAAAGGAATCCATGGGGCCGCCAGGTGGAACACCCACGCTCCAGTATCCGATCCTCCCAGGATAATCCTGGACGGTGGTGAGCGCACCAGGCTGAAGGATCTCAAAAGAAGGCGACACGATCTGGAAGGTGTCAAGTGACTTTGTGGTATAGTCCGCGGACTCGAACATAGAGGAAGACACGATTTGGCGCAGATACTCAAGGTTCGTCTCCACTCCCTCCAGCCTTGTGGCGGCAAGGCCGCTTGCCAGATTCTTCAAGGCCTCGCGGCGGTCGGACCCGGAAGCAATAAGCTTAGCCACTAACGGATCGTAGGAAGTGGTGATTTCGGTCCCAATCTTGACCCAGGTATCAACTCTCAGGCTCGAGGGAAACTCAAGCTTTGTGATGCGGCCGGAACAAGGGCGAAAGGATTGAAGGGGACTCTCGGCATACAGCCGAACTTCGATCGACGCACCGCGGATGGCCAGAGTATTGGCAGACGCGCCAAAGAGATGGTCAGTCTTGCCGTCAGCGATATTCAACATGCACTCAACGAGGTCCAGGCCCGTCACCGACTCAGTGACCGGATGTTCGACTTGCAGTCGCGTGTTGACCTCGAGAAAGTAAAAGTTCTGCGTGTCGACATCAAAGATGAACTCGACGGTACCCACGTTGCGAAACTGGACTGAGGCAGCAAGGCGCACAGCGGCAGCTTTCATCTCTTTGCGCACGTCTTCCGGGACCATGATCGCAGGGCTCTCCTCGACAACCTTCTGGTGACGGCGCTGCAGAGAACAGTCGCGCTCACCGGCCGCAATGACACGTCCTGTGCCATCCCCGAGTATCTGAACTTCGATGTGCCGGGCGTTCTGAACAAAGCGTTCCAAAAATACCCCTCCGTTTCCGAAGTTGGCCGAAGCCTGTCGCTGAACACTCACAAAGGTGGCTTTGAGGCTCTCTGCATCCTTGCAATGACTCAGGCCGATACCACCGCCGCCGGCTGTGCTCTTGAGCATTAACGGGAAGCCGATCCTCTGACTCTCCTCCAGGGCATCTTCCAACGAGGTGAGCAGGTTCTCGCTTCCTGGGACGGTGGGAACACGAGCCTCAGCAGCAATGGCACGCGCCAGGTGCTTTAATCCAAGGTTAGACATCTGCTCTGCTGTTGGGCCAACCCACTTCATGCCCGCCTCTTCGACCGCGGTCGCGAAATCAGCGTTTTCGGCCAGAAATCCATAGCCAGGAATTACTGCATCCGCGGAGGCCGACTTGGCCAATTCAATAATTTGCGGGATGTTGAGATATGTATCGGAGACCGAGGTTCCCTTTAGTCTCAAAGAAATGTCCGCGTCGCTAACATGGGAGGCTTCAGCATCAGTGTCCGAATATATCGAAACAGCTCGAAGGCCCATCTTACGAATGGTCTTGATGATGCGGACGGCAATTTCGCCTCGGTTGGCAACAAGGACAGTCGAAATAGGTTTCTGAGGTGAGCCGTTGGTCAAAGGCTTGGCTACTTCTTGCAGATGGTGGGTGTAAGCCCTCCAGCTCCCGTAACTGGTGATATCAGTGGCGTCTACAAGACCCAGGGGCTCACACACGAAGCCGTGGACCCAAGATGAGTCCTTCAACTCAAGCGAGCCGATTCCCAATGGTGAAGGGATGGTAGCCATGAAGCTTGCCAGGGCATAACTCGGCAAGCTCCATACCTCGACCTCGATTTCTGCACCGTTTTCATCTGACGATACTCTTTGTAGACCAGGTTTCTTGGGGCCCGATGCCGAATTCAGAGCAAACAAACGGTACTGCTTCGATGTGGTAGTCGTACTAAGAAGCTCAGCGCCACGAGATACGAGGTCTTTGTTGAGAGGAAATCCAACGAGGTGTGCGCCCACGACTGCCACCGGAACATAGCCCGAGCGAGCAGGCGACTCAACCATGGGGGTCTCACGATGTTCGACACCCGTTGCTCCCAGAGTCCTCACCTCTCCTGCGAACCATTGTTGGGCCCATCGGAGGAGCTGAGGTTCCTGCCAATTATTGGAAATGAGTGTAATGCTGAATGGAAGTCCATCAGGTCTGAAACCGGCAGGTATAGAAAGTGCTGACCAATCGAGGAAGTTGACAAAGTTCGTGTACGTGCCGAGAAGCGAGTTCTCCTCGACTGGCTTCTCCAAGAGTTGCTCCATTGTCGGGAAGGTTGGTGTGGTGGGAGTGAGGATTCCATCAAAGTCACTGAAGGCTAACTGAATTTGACGTGTTAGGTCTTGTCGAACATATTCGCCCTTGAATACATCAGCTGCCGACAGCGTTTGTGCTCTGATGACGATCCTTCGAACGACAGGATCCATTGCATCTTCCGGAACACGCTCGATGAAGTCCCTAATGGCCTCATAGCGTTCGGCTACCCAGGGCCCCGAATAAAGAAGCTCCGCGAGCTGGAACAGCATTTTGAAATCGACCGGAACCAGGATCCAGCCGAGCGCCTTGGCCTTCTCCAGAGCCTTTTCGTATGCTGGGTAGTGGTCGTCACGACCGAACCAGTCTGGCTCAGCACAAATAGCGAAAGACGGGGCTGGCCCTGGACTTCTGGTGCCGAACCCATTCGACACGGGCATTGAATTGGCGTCGGGACGAGGGCGAGAATAAGAATCCTCGACATCAAAACCTTCAGCTACGGACAGAACTGTCTCCGCGTCCGCGACAGTCAATGCAAATATGGACACGCAATCCAAGGTCCTGCACGCTGGGACTACGCCTCGTGCACTAAGCGCTCCTCTGGTAGGCTTGAGGCCAATAACGTTGTTGAGGCCCGCAGGCACCCGGCCAGAACCAGCCGTGTCTGTACCAAAGGAAAAGGGCACGGCACCTCGAGCGACGACCACACCACTCCCAGAGCTGGAACCACCGCTGACCCTGGTAGGGTCAAAGGAGTTTGGCACTGCGCCATAAGGCGATCTCGTGCCGACGAGACCAGTGGCAAACTGGTCCAAGTTGGTCTTTCCAACGATGATGGCGCCAGCAGCCTTCATGTTTGCAATGACGGGCGCATCCGAATCGGCAGGCTCGGAGCTGAAGGTCGGACAGGCAGCGGTTGTGGTGAACCCTTTGCAGTTGATGTTGTCTTTTGCTGCAAAGGGAACTCCATAGAGGGGAAGTGACTGGGCAGCAGGCCCAAGAGACTGAAGGTGGTTCCACTGGTCCTCAATCTGTTGTCTGGTGGCAAGGGAAATCCAGGCATGAGTGGATTCGTTTGCTTTCTGCTCGGCCGCAACGAGGGAGCAGAGTCGTTCGAAACCATCTCCGGATATTTGTGCAGCTTTCCAATCGTCGATTGTGAGGGGAGCGTTTCCTCTAGTGCCGTTAGTGAGATCGGCCATGGTGATGATGAGAGTTGTCGGAATATCCTGGTTATTCTTGCTTGATCAGGCCGGGCTGACTGGATGCTGCGACTTTCTGATTTTTATTTCAGGTAGGACCAGTTTTCTTAAGTATAGAGATGGCAGAGAGCCGATCCTTGGGAGTTGTACGAGCTGACCTACTCCCTCTTCACTGCTTTGCCGTGTTCGAGCTAGGGACTTCCAGATCGAGATGTCACCAGTTCTGAAACTCCGGGGCTTGTTTAACAGAGTGTCACGATCCTTCTTCAACAGCTGAAGGCATATATATGCATCTGGAGGACGTCAACAGCCAAGCATTTCACCACAAAGCTTGATCATGCACCCTGAAGAGACGGTGCTGCATCTTCACAAGTTCGGGGGCCGGCGGCCAGTGGTGAGAACGACAAAGTGCGTATCCGGCGAGTACGTCGGGCGATTACAGTCGAAGTCCGGACAATAGGAGTATGAAGTTGATCAGGTGCTCAGCACGGGGAGAAATGTATGGGCGTTCTGGGAGAGCCGTCGCTAAACCCCACGCGTGAGGGCAGGGGTGGAGAATCTGAGGGCGCCCGTGGCGTGGCTTTGACGGCCTGGATGGAACCCTGGTGCTCGCTAACAAACGGGACAGGGCGTTGCCGCGATCCACATAGTGTTGATGATGTTACTTTCTGGGCATTTCAGGGAGGAAAGGGGCATGGAGATCATTGAAGCGCTGTTTAGAAGTCGAATATCAGTCCCCAAGGCCGATTGATGGGATCTGGCTGTTGCAGCGTCGTTCAGAGCGGGTGACCAGCATGTAGACGCTGGTAGTGGCTGCAGCCCCGAGGCGTCGCGAGCACTCCGCCCGCTGCCGCTGGAGCCAACCCTGGCCAATCATGACAGGACGCCGGCGGCGAGATGCAGAGACGTGCCTCATGCAGACGTGGTGCTTCTGGCCCGGCGGCGAAGCGCCTCGTGGGACAGCTTGGATGCGAACTCTAGGTTGGAGACTGCGGCTCTGTTCTTATCAAAGAGCTTGGCTTGACGTCGGTTATCGATACGGACACGTGCGTCATGTGGTACTTCTGGGGTGGGAGCAGGCACAGAGGCTCGCGAGGGCCGGTGACACTGGAGAAGTCGATGCAGTACGTAATGCCAATGCTCGTGCATCCGGGGGGAGGGGAATGATCCAGGTTCATGCACAAGGCCAGAGATGAATGTTGGAGAAGGGGAAACGGGTTTGTGTAAGCTGTAGGTTTAGATGCATCTCAACTGCACGTCCAAGTGCCTGTGTCGAGGCTCCTTCCTCACGCAACACCACCCGGCCTCCATCCTCGCAGGCATCCATCCAATGGTCCAACGCTCCTCGGCGTGCTGCCATTCCCGATATGGCGTCGGTATTTCCGTTTCCCCGGATTTCCGACCCCGCGGGGCGTCCAGTGCTGGCCGTCCGTGTCTCTCTCTTATCGCGTCGACCAAGGCCCACGCACCACAAGAGATCCGTATCCTAGAGGCCCAGAACGGACCAGCACTGGTCTCGCGACAGGAGATAAGCCGGCCCCATTCATTTCATTATCCGTGGCCCAGGCTGTGTGCGCGCGTTCGCCATTCTGCTTCAGCCCGTCAGACGAGCTACTCTGCCTCGCCCTCTACTACTACAGCGTCCAGCGTCCACCGCAGCGCAGCGCAGCAGCAGTCTCCATAGGCCTCCGTCCCTTATCCCTTGCCTCTACCACCTCCCCGCGTCTCACAGGTCACGTCACAGGTCACAGGTCACGTCAGTCAGAGGATGGGCCTTTGCTCCCTTATCGCTGTGCATCCAGGAAATCCCCGCGGGTGGGTCATGTCCTCCAATGTTCTCGCAGCCGCTTGCTCGTGATTCAGCTCCGGCCGCCTTCATGCCGATGCCAAACGCGGCGGAACCCGGCGGCGGCCACTCGGGAGGCGGCGGCGGCAACAGCAACACCGGCGGCGGCGCCTCGGCCTCGGCGGCGTCGTCGTCGTCGTCGCGCTCCCGGCCCTGTGATACCTGCCGGCTCCGGAAGACGCGCTGTGTCAGAGAGGACGGCCAGCATCGCTGCGTGCTCTGCACCTTCCACAACCAGCCGTGTACCTTCTTGCGCGGGCCGACTCCCCGGCAACGTCGCCTGAACCGGGACCGCGACAGACTTGCCTCTTCGCGAGACGTCAATGACGACGCCTACGGCCTAGACTCGGCGGACACTGCCACCTCACCGCCGCAGCAACCGGGCAATGGCGCTCCTCCTGGCGGATCGCCGTCCTCCAGCCGCCAGGGCGACTCGGCCTCCACCCCGGCCAGCGTAGAGAACAACAACCCCATGTCGGGCCAATCACCCTCTCAGGCGCATCAGCAACTCACAGGTTCCAACGACAAGAGGCCCGAAGCTCCCCGTCCCAAGATCCTCAGCAACACCCTGGGCCTCGATCTCAAGACCCACGCCGAGTATATCGGCCCTACTGACTATCGAGACCCCTTCCTGCTCGACCTGCACCGTCCAACCCTTCAATTGAACGAGGATGGATCAGCTCCCCCGTCTCTTTCAACCTACTCCCGCCGCCTTAACCACAGAACTGTCTTCCTCGTCCATCCTGATGAATCAGCCGCGTCTGAGACACGCCGGCTTGCTGACCTGGATGCCATCGAGGCAGCAGTCCACCCACTTGGCCGCACGCTCGTGGACCTATACTTTCGCATTGTTCATCCCAGCTTCCCCATCTTACACAAGGATGTCTTTATCAGCAAGCATCGTCTCTCTCACCGTCACTTTGCGCCGTCTCTCCTCGCTGCCGTTTACCTCGTTGCCTTGGACTGGCAGTTGTACGATAGCTCTCTCGCCGGTCGCGAGGTCGAGTCCATTCCAGACCCTGCTGCCCTTGAAGACTTGGCTGAACGCACCATGGCCCAAGATATGCGCCGTCCTAAGCTAAGCACCCTAGAAGCCGGGCTTCTCCTCCTACAACGCAACCGTCGCATCGTCGATGCCGGTATTCACACTCACCCGACTTCGAGTCGCATGTTTACAGCCCAACTGGTTGCTATGGCCCAGGATCTAGGAATCCACATTGACTGCAGCTCGTGGTCTATCCCGGCATGGGAAATCGGACTGCGTCGAAGATTGGCATGGGCTTTGTACATGCAAGACCGTTGGGGTGCCTGCGTTCATGGCAGGCCCTTCCTCATCCAAGATTCCGACTGGGATGTCCAGCCATGCTCCTCTTCCGACTACCCAGAACTCGTCATAACAGATGACGGAAACCCCGAGAATAACAACTCGGTCATCTCCACGGGATGGGACTTGTTTCTCCGCCACATCGAGCTGACTCACATCCTGAGTGATGTTATTCGCACCTTTTACAGTGCAGCAGCCACCAGAACTGGTGGAACTATCGATCAGATGGGTGTCGTTGCCGCCGTCGAGCTGGCAAAGCCTCTTGTATTCCGACTTCGCGAATGGCAAGCATGCCTACCTCATCAGCTTCAACTTCAGAGCACTAAGCTCCGGGAGCTCTGTGCCAATGGCGCCTTACACCTTGCCCATGCTTCCATCGAGATTGCTCTCCATCGTGCCCTCGTTCGAATCATGACACCAGATACGCCCGGCTCTCTCTATGATGTTCTGCGGTCGACTGCTCGGGCCAAACTACAAGGAGCAATCGAGCTTCTGGGATCGTTACGTCCGGAGCATACAGCAGCTTTTTGGGGAAGCCAAGCAGCATACCAAGCGGCCGAGGTTGGTTCTCTGGCCGGACTGCTATGGGTGACGGCCGACTCATTTGATGAGATGGCATGGTGTGCCGCTCGTATCGATGAACTCAGATGGGCACTCAGAGTTCGCGGTGCCGCAGCTCCATTCGCTAGGGAAGCGCTTCGCCTCTTAGAGCGTGAAATTGGTGGTCTGGGAATGGTAAAATCCAGCCCAGACGTTCTCTCCTGATCACCAGCCATTTCTTTTGCATCGTTTGGATAGCAAGCCCCACCACTTAAGTATCGATCATAAGTCAATATGGTTACTTAGGTATTTATGAGCAGAACATACGACACAGACGAGGATGAGATACATGGCGTCTTATTGTCATCTACGAGTTTACTCAGAACTTACCCCTGCCCAATTTCCTGTCTTCCTTCGACTTTCCTTGCTGTTGCGATTGTCTAAGCTTGAACGCATGCGACGTTTTGAGTTCAACAAGAAGTGGCGGGGGAGCTCATCCGATCATGGGTAATCGGGCTGAACTTTTCTGGGGAGCAGATGATGCCAGAAGATGGTGTGTGCAGGCAGGGACGAAAGACAGGTTGGACAGTCCTGACAAGTCTCCGAAAATAGAACTTTGCAGACTAAGACGAACAGAAGGCAAAGGGATCATTATCTCACAAAAAGCAGAAACCCCGGCATCATTGCAGCGGTTCACGGTAATCGCGGATGGTAAGTCAACACGAGCGAACTACCGTCTTGAGGGTTTCAATGCTGACAGAAGAAAATAAGATCATTAAACCGTTAATGAGCATCTCTACATAAGTCCACGGAGGAGACAGAAACATCCATGTATCCTGTTAGCGAATCACGAGGGTCGAAGGATTAAAACGAGAAACAGCATTGGAAAAGCAGGATCTTGAAAACTTGGAACCCTTGAAGAGTCACATTCCGAGTGACTAGCAATGATAATTTCGCACCCGGCTTGATCTGTTTCTACGAGCACGCCTAGGCCCACTGCTCCAGCCTCAAATAGCTAAGGCCGTTCAGCTTGGATAAATCTGTTGATGAAGACTGGGTCGGAAAATTTAACGAAGTCTATGAAGAAGCGAGGGTACTTGAACTTATTGAAGGATTCAATGGCAGAACGCGAAAAGGAATTGGCATGGAATAGATGTATAGGAGAATACCCACAAACTTGACTATATTTCTCTCATCGTTGATGAGCACGACCTGGTATTGTGGCTACCAGATGTGCAGGCTACACGGGGATGAGGGTTGACTGGTTAAGACGTCGGCATGACAACAAGCTCTGGACGACCTTACTCAACCTCTGCCACTCAGGACGAAATTATGACACTGCCTGAGCCCTCTTAAAAAGTGCAATAGGCTATATGGAAATAGTAGTCTTTATCACTTTACATCGAGCGAGAGGCTAAGAGAATCTCATTTATGGCAACCTTCCGTAGATGACGAACGCGGCGTGTTCTCAAGCCACTAACGTTAAAGTACTTCATGCTGCCTATGAAAAAGACAGTATGAACGAGATGAGTGCATAGTCTGAGTGAACACACCATACTATTAAGGTCTATTTCTCTGGGTATAGTGGTCTGCTGGCTACCGCAGCCATGATTGCATGGTCTGGCGCGATTGAACGCCCACCTCATCATCTCTTGGTCCTACCTCACAATTAGTCATTAAACATCGCCCTTCTTGACTCCCTCCGTCGAAACCATGTCTAGAGGTACCGAGTCATCTTCGTAAGCCTTAACGCCCAGGTTCCACCAGCAATGAGCAGCCATAAGCTCCTCATTCTTCTCCGCCGACTCCCACAGCAACTCCTTCTGCCCATCGCCGATATGCGTCACCGAGCGGTCCTAGGCGCACGTGGTTAGTTTTGGGCATTCTGCAAACGAGAGACTCTTACCATGCCAAGCGTCAGCTTGATCATGCCGTCGGCCCAGTTGGTCTCGAAAAGGTAGGTGGGCGGCTTCCCGCGAACGGCGAGGAGGACATTATCGGCTGCTACATCTGCCTGTCGGCTTGCGGATCGGCCGTTGGGGTTTGGCGTCTTTGTGTCGGCGACGTCGCCGCAGGCATAGATGTTGGGGAAATCATCGTTGTCTAGTTGGAGCGTCGGCTTGACCTTGATATGGCCCGATTCTGTGATGGCGTCGGGGGCTAGGTCCTTGAGGATGTCTGACGCAGGCTTCTGGCCCGTGCAGTTTATCTGCATCGTGTTAGCTGTGTCGGCAGATGAATTGTATTTATACCAGGAGAAGGCATACGAAAAGATCACACTCGATTACCCTGCCGGAGCGAAGAGTGACGGTCCCGGCCTCTTTGTCCTCGCTCACAACCCGCTCCTCGAGAATGGTCTCGCCGCCAAGCTTGTCAAAGCCCTCTATAGCAGCCTTCTGCAGACCGGCGCCAAATCGGTGCATCAAGGCCTTGCGGGAGTGAACCAGGATGACTGTCTTGTTTGGGTACATCGACTTGGCGTCGGTTGCGACTTCAACACCCGCCGCACCGCCTCCGACGACGACGATCCTGTTGGCCTTTTCGATACTATTTTGCATTTCCCGCAGCCGCCGCATGCTCTCCAACTTATCGGTAGAATTTGTCCGCGAGGGAAGCCCCTCTTCCACCGCGGAGCCGGTGGCGATGACGAGATACTCGTAAGGGACCTCCTCGCCGCTGTCCTGGAGGGTCACATGCGACTTGGACAACCCAACAACACGATCCCTCTTCCACTGGATGGCGCCCTCGGGAACGCGCTTCAGATTGCCGCCATAGGGAACGAAAGCTTTATGTTCGTGGCTCTTTGCGACGCAGAACCGCGGGAGGACCCATGTGAATTGGAAGTGCGAGTTTGGCTCGACGACGACGACCCGATATCGGCTGTTGGGCGGCAGGTTCATGGAAATGGCCCGGGCGGCCTGCAAGCCGGCGAAGTTTGCGCCGACGACGACAATGTTGAGATCTCTGACCACATGCGCCGTCCCGCTTGTTATTCTGGCAGACAGGCCCTCTGCCGTTCGTGAAAAGGCGCGCCGAATCTCTCGGCCGAGGAAGGCGAATGTGTAGACCACCACCTTGGCGATGAGTACGGGCTTGTCGAACATGACTGCGAGGGCGGCCGTTCGTGACTAAAATCAACGCGGGTTCTTTCTTTGGTGATGGGGAATAGTTAGTGATTGCTTGGACGCAGGGGAGACGAAATCAAAAGGTGGGAGATGGCGGCATGTTAAAGGCTTCACACGGAACGGGGTCCACGGAGATTCCATGGATGATGAATTATGAGGCCCGAACACCGACGAACAGACAGACCCTGGCTGGCTCGGACTCGGATGTATTTTGCCTGTGTCGGCTCCGTTCTCACCACCGGTCTGTACTAAGCATCTTGCTAAACTAGAGGCTACCTAACGAACTAGGACCCTTATTTTTCTCGTGCATGCTCCATTACTACGGCTGTTATTGCATGGCAATTCGAGACCTGGACACTCATGAACGCACGTCCATTGCAGCGGTTTTCACGCGCAATTATCGATGTCGAGACGGTTGGTGACTAAAGATTTACAGGTGGCACAACGTCTGAGTCTCGGCATTTTCAGCTCTCCTTTTGAACGTTACGCGGCACTTGCTGCGCCGGACCGAGAAAAGAAGGCTGCATGACCGGGAGGATGTCATGCTGGGGTCCGAGTTATCTGATGATCTGATAAGATGCGTGTACCACAGACGGCGGGGCACCGGGTGATGGCTCAACGCGGGGGTCTGACGAGGAGCCATTTCGGTACAGGTATATCATGGAATCTAGGAAAACAGATTATTTGGGTTCTTTTTGTTGCATCTATTGCGCTCAGATGGTAGAATTGGTTTTCATGGTGAATTTCGATAATTGAGTATTCTGCATTGAGGTACTACAAATGAGACGGACCTTTAGCTTGGTCGGTGTCGGGCCACTCCACCACTCCGACTCCGACGTCCCTTGACCAAAGCACGAAATAGTCATCGGACACGTCGACATCTCATGCAAATATGACCAGCTGTCTTGAGCGTGCTCCATCACTCTCAACGCGCTGTGTGAGATCCCCCCTGACGAAAACTAAACACCGAGGGCACGGCCTCGGACTTACCAGCCCAATTGTCTCGAGTTTTCGGCCTCAACTCTCAAAAACGGCGGCCGGCTTTGCGGGTCCGGCGTCGGCCTCTTGATATCGGCCTTTCCCGGGCCGGTCTATTCGCTACAGTTCTGCCTGTAAATTGCGAAGCATCGGTGGGTTTATCAGTCTCCGGTGGAAGCCTAGATGATGACCGTTGCAGGCAACAATATGGGGATGCAGCTGATGTCAGTCAGCATAGCTACGGATGTCAGACGGCCAGATCGTCTCACCACTGAGGCTACGTTTTTTTTTGCCGAAAACAAAAACCGTAAGCTCAATGTTCAAGTTCATTAGTTTCGGAGTGCGACAGGCTTGATGGCCAGTCAACTTGTGAAACCTGTTCTTCATCTATCAGTCGAAGTAGAGACCCTCGACGAGCTAGGGAATCTGCGCGATCAAAGTCTCGACGGTAATGACAGAGAGCAAAGCTCTTCCACCACGCTACACTAGATCAGCCCTGTGCCGTTTCGGGGTACGCAATGCAAAGCCACGGCTAGGCGTGCGCCAGAATCCAGCCAATTCCGAAGCTTCGCAGCGCTTGGATTAAAGTCAACGAGCAGACGAGCCAACGTCAACGGCGGCACGAGAACGGTACTAGTGCTGAGCTTGCCTAGTTAGCCAAAGAATAGTCGTGAGCTTTATTTGCGCCAGGCGGTAAGCCATCAACAGGATGCAAACATGGTCGGAGAGGCTGTCTCTGTGTACTCCAAGTGCGAAGATGCTCAAGAGGGAGGACGCTCATCACAGCTTCCACCAATCCGTCTGGCCATCAGAGGTGCACCTCACGGGCCTCTACACTGATCCCTCCGCTTACCTGGGTGCAGAAGGGTACACCTATTCCGAGCTGTCTCACATGGACTGGAGATTCCCTACAGTAGACTCCTGGAACCACGCAACCCCACCCAATTCACACCACTCGTCTCAAGATGGGCCACGCTCTTATCATAGTAAGTCAAACAGGCGATTACCGTGGCGCTTAATTCCCTTAGTCCTGACCGTTTGTCCAATCGGAAGATTAAAAAGCGTTTCTGAAGATCCCAGCCATGGCTCTTCATCCCCTCCGTGTTGCTATCCGCCGAGCTGCAACGCGATCTCAAAGCGGTTGACGCCAAGGCGACGCTGTGCGTCTTGGCTAATACCCAAGCTCTAGGATATGGTGCAAGAATACACGGTTCAGCAATGTTATTCTCGTTTTCTTCATGTCCATGACGATCACCAGTCGTCGGAGGAATGCTTGCGAATTCCTGAGATGCGCCACAACCTTTTTCCCGGACTAGGAGTAGCTAGATCCCGTAGATCCCGAGGACAAGCAAGCCGTCTTGTAAGCGCTTCATACCGGGGGTCTGAGCCACTGGCGCTGTGCATGCTATATCGGACTAAGTTTAGGTGAAACGGGGAGTTTTGGTGATGCATGCATCTGTCCTTGCTCTTAATGAGCCCACAAGGGGAGTCTATGAACGCAGGGAAAAGCACCCATTGCCGTGTAAAGATGTATCCTACGTCACCAGTGTGCTGTTTCTGTGGTCGTTTGATAGATACGTGGCACAGAACTGGAGACTGACATACCTACTGTTGAAACCAAATTACGAATTAAAGCTTCTTCGCGGCCGAGTGAAGATTACTTCTGGTCATGCCAAGCCGCACCAGATATTTCCGTTTGAACGAGGAATGTGCCCATGGCCGAAAGCCCACGAGTGACATCAGAGATGAGCCTCATCTAATAACAGAATACGAAGCACCATCTTGAATGCACCTTGTCATGAAGTCACAGTCATTCCACGCAGCCTCATCGATTGATCAGGTGGAATGCTTCACGGGGTCCCTGCTTTTCATTGCAAGACTCTCGAAATATTTAAGTAGGGAACCGATCACGCAACTGTAGAGCTATCTTCCCTCAACCACCAACCCACAATACAAAACCAAGCAACCAACAACTCAACATTCACGATGCATCTGTCGACTTACCTGATGACTTTGTTCATTGCCGGGGCCCTGGCGAGCCCCGTGGAGCAGCAGTCGAAGAAGTGCCCGGTATGAGAGAACGTTACACCTCGCGCAACACCATCCGCTGATAATTGCTTCTCGGTCCAGGCAAACTCGGAGTACACAGACTGCGGTTCGGCATGCCCTCCCACCTGCACTTCAGACCCCAATGCCGTCTGCATTGATCTTTGCGTTTCGGGATGTCAATGCAAGAAAGGCTACGTGCTGAACTCGGTGAGTTACACTGTGATGCGATAAAAAGCCTGGTTGCTAATAAGACTCGTCGCAAGGCTGGCAACTGCGTTCGCCCAAACAAGTGCTGAGCGACCTGTCGGGTGTACAATAGCTGCTGTGATCGCAGACGGAGTAAGAGGGGTGACTCTGGGTGACTTTTATCTAGAGTCAAGCCAGATAACCTGTGTAAGACAGTCATGTACGATAGCGACGAGGGCAGCGAAAGATCCCTTGAGGATGTAATCATAATGGACGTATTATCGCGAATATTCTAGCTGAAAGTGTGATGATGGTAAAGCTGTCTCCGTCTGGAAGAAGTTTCGGGAGACATCCGAGCCGGACAGCCACTCGAGGGCGGCTCATGTGAGCAGTTTATACCTCCAGAGGTGAGAATGTCTTAGATGTACGTTTAACCTTGAGCCCACAGCCATTTATCTTGAATTATTTATAGCTTCCGTCTTGTTGCTTTTCAACTTTAACGGACTGTCCCGTCTTGCTTTCTCGCTTGGTGAGCTTATTAGCATCAACTGTAGTAGTCGAATTTAAGTGAATGACTCCCATAAGGTGAAGAAGGACTTGGGAGTTTGCTACCGTGCTGATTGCCAAGGTCGAGTGGAGATGTTTAGTCGGACGTTGCGCAACCGGCGGCAGCGCTAGATCCTTGACTTTGCATCACCCAAGCCGAACAAGCTTCAGACTACCAACATTCCAGCTGTTGAAGTGACACGAAAAGTATGGATATACCTGCGGCAGCCAACGCCCTGGGGACCCTTGGAGCAGTAAGGAGTCGTTTGCGCCTCTTTCGAAATGCCTCGGCTGATTTTATCTCGTGACTGTAGATCTGCTGGTCGATTCAGGTTTGGCCCAATAACACATCTTGGGGGACAGGGCGCGATATCTAACCCATCTCTCATAGTTGATCCCTCAGATTGTCGTCAACTATCGCCGACATAATGCAACCGGTCTCCAGGCCTCGATGATGATGCTCTGGGCCTGGGCGGGCGTGCCGCTGGGTGTCTACAACATCGTCAAGGGCTTCAATGTTGCACTGCGTATCCAGCCCCAGATCCTGACTTTGCTGAGTCTCATCACCTGGATCCAGTGCTACTACTACGAACGAGTGAGTGCTGCTTCCCACGCGCCCATATATCCAGTGCTGAACGATCTACTTCTAGAAATGGACGGTGCAGCGATCCCTGCTCGCCGTCGTTCCCATCGCTGCTGTCATGGGGGGCATCCAAGCCGGCCTCATCATCGCCTTGCGCATCCCCGAGTCTCGTGGCGTTGAGTGGCCGCTGATCCTTATGGCGGCTTTGTCGGCGGCGCTCCTTGCGGCGGGCGTGCTGCGGCATTACTGGGATATTTGGGTTCACCGCACCGTCCGCGGCATCTCGTTCATCTTCGTGGCTATTGACGCGGCGGGCGACGTCTTTTCTCTGGTGTCTCTGTTCTTCCAGCCTGAGCTCGACGTCATGGGCGTTGTCATCTACGCGACCGAATTCGTCCTCTGGTGCGGCGTCTTTGCATGCGGCGGCTACTACAACTTTCTTCCGTGGATTAGGAAGAGGTGGCTCAATCGGGCTTCCAAGGTCGAGCCAGGATCCGTTGATGCTGCGGTTCCGTCGAGCGGCAGGTCTCACGGCGAGAGTAATGGTATCACGCTCCATGATCTGCCATCGTCCAGCTCTGTGTTCCGCACGGTATCGGCGAATTCTGCCAACCTCCGATCTCGGACAGTGCCGCAAGGAGGTGATGAGGGCAGGATGGAATGAGTAGACTCCATGATAGAAGAACTGCAGACTATGTTAGTTGACATTTTACACTGAGTGATTGCCGTCCTCGAAGAATCTCCAGGCCATTATAGCATGAGACATTCATTGCTTGCGTTCAACGTAACGTAAGAAACTGGACATCCCATCCTGAGAGGTGCGAATACGAAGAACCCGACGGTGATGTTTCTGATGGAACGCTGCCGCCCGGATTTGGTCTTTGGGGGTTATTTCCAGCGAGCGAGCACTGGAACCAAACGCCCGATCCACCACAGTACTTAAGGTAGCCACCTAAGCTTAATAGATAGCGGTCTGCTCCCTGGAACAGGCCACTGGCCTCAGCCTCGCAAGGCTCCGCCCACTTCTCCCTGCAGATGGACTCGCTTGACGGCAATCCTACGATGGCATCCTCCCGACATCTCGTGAGGGAGCAACTTCTGCTCTGTCCGCACCGCCAAATCTCCCCCATCGCCTCGCCCTCACCCAATCCCTCGCCTTTCCCCGGCCGTCGTGTCATGTTTGCGACGCCATGCCGCCCCTCTGGACCCCGTCCGGCACGCCTGGCGCGCGGCGGCTGACGCTCAACAAGCGCTTCAGTCGCATCGCCATCGTCGGCCTCTGCTCCATCATCGTCACCATCCTGATCTTCTGGCACAGCATCCACGGCAGCTACAACGTCCCCGAGTACTACCCCTTCGCCACCACCAGCCACTTCTTCCCCGTGTCCGTCGACCCGGCCGGCAAGACGGCCCAGGACCTCTGCGCCTCGTTCCCCCGCCACATGCTCGAGTCCATCCAGCCCGTCCTGAAGATGGGCCACGGCGAGAGCCAGGAGAAGATCGACGCCCAGTTCGACAGCGTGAGCGCCTGCTTCGCCAAGGACGACTTGCTCATCTTCTCCGACCTCGACGAGACCATCCGCGACCACGAGGTCATCGACATCCTCGCCGACCTCCCCTCGGGCTACTACGTCGACAACCCCGACTTCCAGCACTACATATGGCAAAAGGAGATGCGGGCGAACGGGACCCTGGATAAAGACAAGGAGGCGACTGCGCGCATCAATGGGTGGAGGATCGACAAGTACAAGTTCTTGCCCATGATTGAGCGAGCGTGGAGGACGAAGCCGAACAAGGACTTTTACTTTTTCCTCGAGACAGACACGTAAGTCCGCCAGCAATCCCTCCACCTGCACCTTGCGAACCAATGCTTACTTTCAATCTGCCAGATACGTCTTCTGGGACAACGTCTTCCGCTTCCTCCACACCTTCGACCCCGATGCGCCCCTATACATGGGCTCGCCCTCGCCCGGCCGCCACGACGTCAGGAAAGACATCAAGACCTGGTTCGCCAACGGAGGCCCTGGCTTTGTGCTTAGCCGCGGCGCAATCAAGGCGCTGCTGGCCCGCAAGGTCACGTCGTTTGGGCAGTACGTCGAGGCCCCGATCACGGAGAAGTGGCTCCCGCTGCTCAAGGAGGACTGCTGCGGCGACAGCGTCGTAGGCTGGGCGCTGTGGAACGCCAGCATCTCGCTGCAGGGATACTGGCCCATGTTCAACCCGCATCCTCTCCACGGGATCCCGTTTAGCGACAAGTACTGGTGTCAGCCCGTGCTGACGCTGCACAAGACGCTGCCGAAGGACATGGTCGATGTGTGGAAGTGGGAGTTCGGTCAAAGGCAATTAGGGGTAAGTGCTTATTCGACCTGCTGTAGGTTCCCGCAGATGCTAACAAGCTGCAGCGCCCACTACTCTATTCCGACCTCTGGTCTTTCCAACACCCTGGCAGTCCTGAGATTGCCCGCGACTGGGACAACGGCGACTGGGACAGCTGGCTTGCCCCGCCCGAAGCCGGCATTGATTCTTTTGACGCATGCGGCGAGTACTGCAAGGAGCACAGCGAGTGTCTGGAGTATTCCTGGAGGGGTCTTGACGCGCAAAAGTGCGTGCTTTCCAAAGCCATCCGGTATGGCGACCCGAGGAAGAGCGAGATAATCCCATGGCCGGTAGAACTTGACGACAAGGGCAATGCGATACCGCCACCCGCGGATCGCAAAGACCGGTTCGTCGACTTCAACTCCGGGTGGATGGGAGAGAGGATCGAGCAATGGACGAACAAGAGAAATTGCACCACGGTGCAGTGGGTGGGACCTAGTATCAAGAGGATATTCTGATGGGGTAGTTGTGCTGACACGGCCTTGTACGATTTACTTGGATGGGCGATTTTGCGGATAGACGGGCTGAAAGCCGAGCATTGCAATCTAGTACATAATGATATCCAGAATTTACTTTACTCTATTCTACTGTTGGCAGAAAGGGGACACAGTTGTTGGATAAAGGGATTTCAGTAGAGTCATAAAAGTTTGGCTGGGAATGATCAACAGTAGGTACGACATCTGAAGTGTCAACAATTCAATTTAACGGGTATCTCTTATATCCAAGAATATCATTGATCAAGAACAACACCATTGCTCGTGGAATCCCTCCAACTAATGCAGTTGTCATTACTCAAAATACGTAGCGGAAGTAAGGGTTCTCCTTGTCAGTCAAATCCTGGAACGCCAACTTGTCCCGCTCAGCTTCGTCGACGGGCAGAGCATCCCTCCTCCTGTTCTCGTTACGCAAGACAAAGTATAACGTAATAGACGCCAGAATGCAGATGATGTAGCTGTGTCCCATCGTTAGTCATATCTTTCTACTTGCAACTGCCGTACTCGGGAGGTTAGCTTTACCAGATAATCAACCCCAGCCACAGCGCCGGGTAGTGCTGCGCCTTGGTCGGGCTCCAGACCAGCTGCGGGCCAACAATGTTGCCCACGCAGTAGGCGACGAAGATGGTGGCGGCCATGAAGCTCTTCTTGGTGTGGCCGGCGACGTTGGACATGCCGACGGTGATGATAAGGCTGACGGTGCCGCCAAAGAAGCCCGTGATTGAGTATCCAACCACGGGCGCCGCAGCACGGTGCGTCCACTCGCTCTTCCAGACGACAGCACAGCCGGCAATGACGGGCAGGCAGGTCAGCACGAGCATCAGGATGCGCACGTCGCGGAAGCGCGAGCCCAGGTAGCCCGTCAGCAGGATGACGACGAAGCACAGCGCGCCGAGCGGGAACTGGAACAGGATGGCGGCCAGCGGCGTCCAGCCAAAGGTCGAGACGATCAGCGGGCCGAAGCCCGACACGGCGCCGTTGACGGTGTACGCCGAGGCCATCATCAGCGCGACGAGCCAGACCTTGACGTCGAGGGCGGCCTCGCGGATCTGCGCGGGCTTGAAGGTGGTGCAGCGCACGCCCGTCTGGCCGCGGCGCAGGCGCTCCACGGCGGCGAAGCGCTCGTCCGCGGACAAGAACCAGGCGGACACGGGGGAGCTGGGGACGGCGAAGCAGAGCAGGCCGAAGAGGAAGGTGAGGGCGCCGGCGAGCAGGTAGATGGACTGCCAGGGGCGAAGACGGCGGTCGTGGATCTGGGCGAAGGCGTAGTTGAGGGCGCCGCCGACGATGGTGAAGAGCCCCGTGGTGGAGAACCACCAGCTCTGGCGCAGGGCCTGCTCGGCCTGCGTGTAGTAGCCGGCGACGATGCACATGAAGCCCGTGGGGACGACGCTCTCGACGAAGCCGAGGAAGAAGCGCTGGGCGTACAGGCCGCGGTGCGTGGTGACGGCGGCGGCGAGCATGCACACGGCTGACCAGAGGACGACGACGGCGCCGAGCACGCGGCCCATGTCGAAGCGCTGCAGGGCGAAGGTCATGGGGTACAGGCCCGCGAGCATGCCGAAGTAGAAGAGCGACGTGGCCCAGCTGAGGCGGCGCGTGTCGACTGTCGGCGGGGAGGTGGAGGCGTCGACGAGCGTGAGCTGGAGGTCCGTCGTCATGTCGAAGAGGACGGCGGATCCGAGGATGGCCTTGTCGTAGTAGACGAGGCCGTCTATTTTCAGTGAGCACGAGGCCGAAGGGGGAGGGAAGTTTTGGAACTGACATCCGAACATCATGACTGGGATCAGGAAGAGGTCGATCTTCTTCACTGCGCGGGCTGTGACGGCGGGATCAACGACGTGTTGCTGCTCTCCCACCATGGCGATGGCTTCATCCTTGGTGTTGGCTGCCACCGACGGCGCGTTGGCCTCGGCGTCGACTGGGAGCGTGCCCTCGATCATGACGAGAGAATACTTGGTAGGGAGAATCAAGATATCACTTTCTGTTGTTCATGGCGAATATGAACAGGGTGGAAACGAAATCGAGGTTGGCCATCTGGGGAGCGAGTGGGTTTTACGTCATGCAATTCACAAACAAAATAGCTCGCACGCAAAGCTTTTCAGCCCTCCCAATCGCCGCTTTGAGCACTCGCTGCATCGCGTCGATAACCTTGTAGTCAATTTCTCGATAAAAGGCCGAGTCTTGGCCGTGACTCACAACAACTACAACTTGGCATCGGCCGTTTGTTCAGTGGTGAGCAAGTCTGATCTGATCTGATGTCGGGCGAACCCTTGGCCGGTGCGAGGTTTTCGCCAAGGGGGCTTTGAGGCGGCCAGTAAGAAGGAGGTCTTGCGGTGGTTAGCACGGAAAACATGGCCGCTCGAACCATGGAGATGGTTGGGCGAGTTGGAAAATTCGCTCTAGCTTCGGTTGGGATTGAGGTAATTATGCAGTGTTGGCGTGGGAATGAGATGGGAATGGACATGGAAATAGACGCGGAAAAGAGAGCAGGAGGCATTGGTGAGGTAGAGAAATAGGATATCATTGATTCATGGTTATGTTAGTCGTAGCCGGTATGTATGTAAACGCCCTTCTTTTACAGCTTGGAGGGACTCTCGCTGGGGTCCTTGATCTCAACCAGCAATTTGCCTAAAAGAAACACACACAGATGTTAGCTGAGAAGTGACAAGAAGAAAAAAGGACATCTCTCTTACCCGTGTTAATCCCCTTGTACAGGTTCACCAGCGCCTCCTCGGCCTTCTTCAGGCCGCCCTTAATAATGGTCTCGCTCTTCTTCAGCTTGCCCTCGGCGATCCACCCGGCCAGCTCGGCGCGGGCGGCGGGGAACTCGGCAGCGTGGTCGAAGACGATGAAGCCCTGCAGCTTGATGCGCATGGTGATGATCTGCGAGAAGTAGCGCGGGCCCTGGGGCTTGGCGGCGTTGTACTGGCTGACGTTGCCGCACTCGATGAAGCGCGAGTGCTCCTTGGCGCGGAGGAGACACATGTCGAGGATATCACCGCCGACTTTATTTTGTCCTTGTTAGTGGGTTTGTTTCTCGGGGGGGGGGGGGGGGGGNGGGGGGGGGGGGGGGGAGGATAGGCGCGGTGAAGCTTTTGACTCACCGTTGTCAAAGTACACGTCAATGTAATTCGGCGTCGCCTCGTTAAACTTCTGCTTAAAGTCGTCGGCCTTGTAGTTGAGGGCCACGTCAAAGCCCAGCTCCTCGGTCAGCCAGCGGCACTTGTCGTCGCTGCCGCAGATGCCCACGACGCGCGCGCCCTTGATCTTGGCGATCTGGCCGGCGACGCTGCCCGTGGCGCCCGCGGCGCCCGACACCACGACCGTCTCGCCGGCCTTGGGCTCGCCGATCTGCGACATGCCGACCCACGCCGTCATGCTCGTCAGCCCCAGCGCCGAGAGCAGGTCCTGCGGCTGCTCCTTGGACGCCGCGCCCGGGAACGACGCCGCCGGCTCGAACCGGCCCTCGGGCAGGATCGCCACCTGCGTCCACCCCGTGTGGCCCACCACCACGTCGCCCTCGGCCGCCTGCTTGCTCTTGGACGCCAGCACGCGGCACACGGCCGAGCCGCGCATCACCTCGCCGATCTTGACGGGCGGCAGGTAGGACCGCACGTCGCGCAGCCAGCCTCGCATCGCCGGGTCGAGGGATAGGTACAGCGCCTCCACCAGGATCTGCCCGTCCTTGAGCTCCGCGGCCGTGGGCGCCGCCTCCGTCTTCTGCGCAAACGTCGTGCCGGGGATGATGTCGGCCGTGGGGCGCTCGGCGAGCGTGATGCTGAGGTTTTCGCGAGCCATTGTGTTTGTGTTCGTGTGAGTTTTGGGGGTTTTCTGGGTTCTGGGTTGGGTGCACGTCGGCTGATGCTACTACCTCGACTTACAAGAAACTACTAGGTCCCGGTAGACTCTACTTATATACGTGGAAAAGAACTTGTCGTGACATCACCCAAACGTTGAGGCGCCACCGCCAAAGATCGCCTTCCCCCCGCCCGCCACGCCTCGCCGGACCGCACCTGGGTTGAAAGAAAGAGAGAATCTCGGCGCGGCAGTGTGGACTATCGACCCAAGAATGGCTTCACATCCGACAGCCTCGGCTTCCCCCCTGGGTGCTGAGGGCGGCCGCTGAATCTGCCCGTCGGGGCAATGACTAAGACGGTATTTCCAACCACGCCTCCGGAGCCTCGGTATGGCGTCAAACCGCTGCCCGCACCGTCCCGCAGCCAGTCGGGGACGTCGAAAAGCTGGCCCCCCCCTCCGCGTCCACGTCGTCGTCTCCGGCCGCCGAAGGCTGGGGGAGCCGGCGATTTGTCCTGATGGGAATAGCGCCCGCGGCGGAGGGGGTGGGACAAGGAGGTGCTGGAACGGCGGGGTGCCCGAAGCCCGAAGCCCTCTGAGAGCCAGTCCGCCCGCCCTTGCATCTTGGTTGGAGACGGTGAGAAGGGTTTTGTCTGTGACTCTGTTGGTTCAGCGTGTGCTGCGTCTCTCACAGCCACCTCGGCCTTTTTACTAACCAGTCGCAGTCGCAGCTCCCGTCTGCGTAGTAATCTTGGCTGCCTTAGGCCCGATTGCCGTCCCATGTTAACCTCCGGCGGGGTGGCTACTCCGGTCGAGTACCGCTACAACGTCACAGTAACACTCCAAATCTACAACCCCCATCACAACTTCTCCATCTTCATTGAGTCCTTCTGCGTCGCCCTGCACCCGTCGCAGACCTTCTCACTCTCCGCCCCCCCTCCTCCTTGGTAAGCCGCCTCGGAGCTCGCGCAACAGCTTTCAGCATCGGCACCCAATCCGGCGTAAGAATAAACTGCCGCTCCGTGTCCCTCACCACAATCATCAGCAACGCCCGAAGCGCAAAGTGGGCGCTGTTCGCGGGGCAGCAGAGGCACGTGAACGGGATCTCGAGCTCTTCCAGCATTTTCGCCAGGCTGTATCTATACGAGAGTCGGAGCGGGTGCTGCGCCGCTTTGACCGTGTCGATGGTGAACAGCGGGTTGAGATGAATGTCTAGTCGCTCCAGCAGTGAAAGCCCCCGTTTGCTGTCGTGCAGAACAAGAATGCCGTTTCCGGGAGCTGTCATCGCTTCCAGCTTTTCCTTGAGGTCCGCCAGCGTAATGGGCTGGATCTTTCCGAATATCGACATCTCCGCCGTGCCAATGCGGTAATCGGGACTCCCCACGACGCAGTAGCTCGACTGGATCATGGATGCCGCCGATTTTGGATCGGGGAACGGATCAAGCGCACTCTCCAGCCACTCCGTTTCGAGGATCGAGATGCCAATGTGGAATTGCTGAATCACTTGGTCGCGCTCTTCGACGGCACCGATGTTGACGCTAAGAAGCGTGGCGCGCTTCATGTTGGACGCTGTATCTGGTAGAGGAGGCCACGGCGGGCTGGCCTGGGCGTAGGGGTCGTGGCAGTATCCAAAGAGCCACCGAAGAACCAGATTTTCCTCTCTGAGAAGCCCCGTATGGCGCGGCGGAGTTTCCATGGCTGCTGGTACGCCGCTGTAGCGTCGTTGTCCTCCAGCGGGCTAGTCTCACTCTGATGCCGGCGCAGATCTCAGAGACGACGATTGATGAGGGGGATGTTTCCCAGAACGACAGCGTAGGGCGGAAAAGTCGATGTTTCCATGACCATCAAGTACATGAAACCTAATCGCTGGCCCACTTTGCAGCATATTTCTGGATTTGACTTTGTCGAGAAAAGGCCAGATCCTATAGGGACCGCCAAAAGGAAGTTGCGGGAAGATGCGGTAGCAGTGGTGTAAGTGCACCACCACCTGACGATCAGAAAAGCCCCATTCTTGTCTCTGGCAGGGGGACAAATAGACTCGGAGCAAACGCGATAGCGATAGCAAGGATAATTGGTCATTTCATGCATGACCCATGTAAACAGTCGTAAACAAAACAAAATAGGTGGTATACGCATGTCTAGGTAACTGCTATGAACGTCTATCTGATACAAAATAAGGAAATTTTACTAATAAAACATGAGGAATGAACTGAGGCGATAGCCTAGTGTGTAAAGACAAGCCAAAGCAGACAAGCCATAGTCAACTTTTCCCGTTTTTAAATCACCCATTTCGCCATCCCAATTCTCTCCTTATTACACTGCGCTCACCAGCACTGGAGGCCGTTGGTTCATCAACCTGCTCCGTCTCCCCGCGCTCTTTTCCACGTGGCTGACCGATGACTGGAACCGCCGGAGCGACAACGACCTGCCCCTGCCCTTCTCCTCGGCCGCGTCATTCAGCGCCCGCTTCTCGTCGTCCTCCGAGTATCGCAGCGGCGCCGGCGCTCCAAACTTGAAACGGCGGTTGGTCTGCGCCAGGAGCCCCTCGTCCTCGCGCATCTTGCCCTGGTGCCACTGTACCCAGAACATCTGCTCGTGCTCCCGGAGGTACCGGCTGCCGTGGAAGCTGTGCAGCACCACCTGCCGGGACAGCATGCCCAGCTGTCGTCGGTACTCGCTCTTCTCGTAGAACCGTGCGGTGAGCCACTCAACATCGTGAGGCGTGATCTCGTCGGGAAGCGTGGGCTTGTTCATCTTCATATCGGCCTCGTCTGTGAACTGCGTCCACGGTCCGACCATGCCGAGGATGCTGATCTGCGCGCGGGCCAAGGCCATGGGGTCGTTGGGCGGCACGACCTCCCCGTATCGCTGGTCCGGGTCCTCCGTGTCCGTCAACACCAACGCTGTGGCACCGACCTCTGTAGCCACGATGGGGACGCCAGCAAGTGCCGCCTCGCCGATAGCCAGAGGCAGACCTTCGGAGATGGATGAGTTCATGAACAACCACGCATCTTTAAGCACCTCTTTAGGATTGCCGAAGCCGGCCAGAACAACCTTGCCCACGAGGTTGTGGTCCACGATGAATTTCTCCATCTCCAGCGCGTACGCTGGCTGACGGTCTTTAGCGCCATAGACGACAAGCTGATAATCAGTAAAGCCGAAGCGGTTGATGATGATATCAGCTGCTTGGATCGCCGCCTTGACACCTTTAATCACCTGCACGTTGGATAACATGACAACGGTAGGCTTGTCCGTGCGGACTTTGTCGACAGGCGTGAACGACTCCATGTTGCTAATACCGTTGACGATGGGGTCGATCTTGCGACGGAACAGATTTCTGTTTCCCACTGTTCCCTTGTCTGTGCCAATCTCGGCTTCCCACATGCTGCAAGCGTTGGTTAGCAGTGTGCAAGATATCTGCGCAACGGAGTGTACTTACGGATTAAAGAGCGACGCGCAGGGGGTGATGACGTCGGCGTGGAAGTAGGCAAGACGAGTAGCGAGGCCGATGCTTGCGAGTAACATGGACTGCACCGAAAGCGGGAGTTCGCTCTGCGCCGCGCTGATGTTGAGGCAGCACTCGCGCCACAAGATAGCGTGATCCCAGATGCCAAAGCTGGCACCGCGGCGGTACTTGAGCACCATGCCGAACAGACTGCTAATGCCGTGATGTGTACTTTGGAAGACCCGTGGGCAGTCGTCCGGGACGTTGACGGCGAAAATGAAGAAGTAGGCCCTAAAGATGCCCAGCGCATCACGGAAATCGGGGATGCTAGGACGCTCGATCTCAAAGCACTGCTCCGGGTTGGTGACGTTAGGGTCGTCGTAGTGCGTTAACCACGCCGCCACCCAGGCGTCCTCGACTTCTTTGGACTGCCAGGTAAATGTGTAGTCCTTATGCTCATAGTACTTGGCCATTGACAGGATGGTGTTGCTGTATTTGATGAGGTCGGGACGCGCGAGGCGTCTCGTGCGAGCGCCCTTGACGAAATCCATGAGAAGGGGCACAAAGATTCCGGCGATGTCACGCTGGACGTCTGTGTTGGCTACCTTCTCGTCGACCTGGGACTCGAGGATGTTATCGATGATGCCGTGGTTGGCAGTGCCGCCGTCAATACCCCAAAGAGGTAACAGCTTGAGAGATTGTACGCTCTTCTCGATCTGGAAGCGGGGAATGCCGTAATCGTTGGCACACTCGGACAAGACGTGGTTGCGAATTGTTTTGTGTCCGTTGACTAGATCACGTCGGCAGTTGGAGACTCCACCGGGGGCAACAGGCCAGCATCCAATATCATTAAAAATGACCGAAACACGCTCGTTCGTGTCGTTGAAACAGTCTTGCGGCCGCGTTGTCACCTGGGTGGCATCGTTGCTCAGTCCCATGGCATACAGATCCGCCGTCTTGATAGTAAGAAGCGTCACCTCGGACACATCCGTCTCAATGTCAATGGCGGCAACAATCTGGTCAATATTATCATCCAGGGCCCGGCGGGCAGCGTCAAGGCGGCCGCTGTCTCGCGCATTCCAGTACTTTCGAAGCAGATGCTCCTCGCGAAGGACAAGTTCGTCCATCCAGCACGCCGTCACAGCATCGACAGTGCCATGCTTAAGCCAGTGACTCCATAACTCGGTGCGGATGCGCCAAGTGGGAACGCGGCCATACTGGCGTCTATTCCACAGTACGATCCAGGATAGAGGGTTCATGGAAGAGACAAGAGTAGGCGTCGTGCCCGCGTACCGTCGCATCTGTCTCAGTTGGAGAGTGCTGTGATAGATGAGCAGGTCATCGGCATCAAAAGACAAGTTCTTCGGACGAGGTAGCAGGATAGACTCTTGAGGGAAGATCTCTGGGGCAATAGCAACGGCTGTCTTGACACCGTCGCTATCCTCCATGTAAGTGGTGATTGCTGGGTCGCGTCGATGCAGGTATTCGTATTCACTGGTATACGTCTTTCCGCCGATTCTCTTGACGATGCGTCCAATATTCTCCGACGGAACCCAGGTATAGTCCTCCGCATCGACAGGCTTGCCCCAAAAGACGGAGAGCATGTCATCCGATTTTGAACTGGCCAGCTTAAAGTCGGCGCGCAGGACGTCGGAGTTGCCCTTGGGCGCAGTCTTGTAGTGATACTGATAGACGAAATCGATTTCACCAATGGTCCATGTGCCTTGCATGATACGCCCGTACTTGTCATAGAAGCCGACGCTTCGAGAGTCGTTCTTGGCGACTACCTTGCTAATAGGCCAGCGCGTGCGATTCCCAGTCTCGTACTGGTACGTGGAAGCGCCACCGCTGTTATCTTCTCGGCTCTTGAGACGTAGTTCCTCATCGTATGTATCGACGGATAATGGCTCTCCATCAGCGGGGGCCTCTTTGAGAAACCCAGCATGAACTCTCAGCATCATGGTTCCATTCTCATTCACAGATGCGAAGCCAGTAATGGTCTTGCGTGGCAGTTCGACGATGATGGAGCTCTTGACAATCTTGCGCCGGGCACCTTTTCGTGCAAGCCGGGTGATGTTAACGAGAGCCGGCCGGTGATAGATGAGGATCCAGAACACCCAGAAGTTCTTGACCGCTCGGCACGCGTTCCAAAGCAATAAAAGGACCCAGACGAGGACGCCTCGCAGGGGAACGTTTCGGAGGCAATAGACAAGTTCTCTCTCAATATTGGATCCTCCTCCGGAGATGATGGCCACCCACTTGACGAAGACGAACGGGATAGAAATGAACCTTCCCCAAATGCTTTGGAGCACAGTCAAAGGCTTGGGAGTACGAATGATAGTGACAGGCTTCAACTCGGCGGGCATTTTGGGCACGGCATCCTGTCCCTGGCCGGGCAATGAGGCAAGCTGACGGGTTCTTTCCTGACATTTCTGGAAGACCTCCAGAGTGAGTTTGACGTGGAAGTCTGAGGTTTGCAAGTTGGTTCTTGTGGTCGCTGCCCACTGAGAAAATTCCAGAGACAGGGCGAGCGGCTCTCCGGAAATCCGGCGAAGAATGGCCTCGCGAACAGCCTGGGGGGCCGTCTCCCACTCAGAGTCAACCTCGAGGCCCAGGCACAGATGACGCATCATTTCCATCTCAGTTCTGAGCGAGATTCGATTGAGGTACTGCACACTTCCACAGGACATCTCAAACTCGATTCGCTTTGACAAACGGTCGGTACCATGAAGGAAGTGCTCCGCCTGGACGGACTGATCATGCGATAGCTTGAGCTCCGAGCGTGACACGTGGTAGAGAATTGACTCGCTGATTAGAGTGGCCAAAAGAGGCTGCCAGGCGGGCAGAGATTGCTCAGCTTCTCCCATGAAGCCGACTGTGAGTTGGAGAACACTTCCCTCCTGCGAACTGAAAGCGCCAATCTCATCCAAGCCGGCTCGGTAAAAGTCCTCCCGGCTGACGATTTTGACAGTAATCTTTCGGCTCGACCACATGTTGAGGGCCGCGGCCAGAACTTTGGTTGACCAGGATGCGCCTTTGGAAAACTCGCTAGGCCGGTCCAAACTAAGCTGCAGCAGCTCTGTAATCTTTTGGGATGTAGGCTTTCCATCTTCGTTCCAAATTTTCGTGCCAGGAAAGGCTTTTCGCATGCCAGAATTGGGAATCTTGGCCAACATGGACTCATCCGCGTTGAACCGGTGCTGTACGGAAACACGGGCACGATCATCACTGCCTCTCCGCGCGTGGGCGGGCGTAGGCGCAGTCCAGTCCTTCCAAGTCCAGAGAGACGTTCCAATAGCGGCCAGTACAGCAGCCGTGTTCTGGGCGATGACATCGTTGTAGAGGAACTGCGATGTAGCAGGAATGGCGTGAAGGATGCAGCCAGTGATAAAACCTATCGCAGCCGAGGACATGATGATGGAGATGTGCGTCGTGACATTGGTCGTGAAGCATCTGTTGAACTGGAAGAGGAGAGCGGACGTGTAACCAAGAATGTAGAGGTAGTACAGGATTGTCGTCTCGAAACCATCAACAAACACCCAGAGAAACAAGGTTGTTACGCCAAAAACAATGAGGAGTTTGCATCCAATGTCAGTCAGGGCCTTGATAATGCTGGCACGGCGATAGGACTCGAATTCCTTGGCAAGGTTTTGTGCGTGCTCGAAGTTACGCAGTTTCTCATTAGAAATGCGGTCTCTCAATCCCCAGTACTTGAAGAGCGTCGAATCAAGGAGCATAGCGGACACGCAGAAATAGATGATACAGAGACAAATGCCGTACCGGGCACGCGAGTCTGTGTAAATGCTGGGGTACGGGCCTCCTGCGCTCCACACGATCATCACCCAGCGGTCCATAAGAGCCACCAAGAACAGACCGAGAGTCTGTCCCACATCATAACGGGCGAGACGGAATAGAGTGAACACGTTATGGTCCTTGAGACCTCGGACCAGCTGGCGTTGCTGGTTTCTCGACTCATTGAGCTGAGTAAACCAAGCCGTGCTGAAAGCCTCGGGTGGGCTGCCGGTGGGGTTCGTCTTTTTGAAGAGCCAGTCGATGTACGGCATGCCTTTTGCTACCTGGCAGACGAAGGAATCGGAAAATAGTCGAGCAGCTTGAGCCTCCCGAGTGCGACGTTGGTAAGACTCAAGGGTTGCAGTAAAGGTCTCTTGTGCTAGGGCATCTTGATCCTTGATATCGTCATCGCTGCTATCAGGCCCCAGCCTTGCCACGTACCACTCAACAATGTCCTTCTGAGTGAACTTGGGGATATTATCCATCCAATTTGACCATTCATGACAGAGTCGGCGGTACCTGTAGAGAGTAATGAACAGGTAGGTGTACATGATTGGGAGGTAGATCTCGAGATCATGTCCATTGACAAAGGTGGAAATCAACGGCGACAACAGAAGAAATGGAATATTCTGCAAGAGAAGACTGCGGCCAGATGCAATAGGGCTCTCATGCTGATGCATGGCGCTCATGATTCCTAGTAGGTTGAAGTGGGTCGAAACGCAGACGAGGTAGGCCACGAAGACGAATGCCACGCCCACAGAGAACCGTAGGGTGAACATGATGAAACCGATAATTGAGATGACCAAGGTCAGAATAAAGCCTCCAGACAGTCTCTGGACGTGGAAATAAACCATATTGTCGTAGGCGTAGTGAGCAAGGTAGTAGTTTCCAGTGCTACCCACCCAGCCGGTAACACCAGCCGTCAGTAGCAAAGAAATGAGCAGCGCATAGCCGGCAGCCTCGAGATGCTCCGAGTTCATGAACGCCGTCATAAAGAAACCGCGCCCGACAAATGTGAGCAAGATGACGTCGACAATGGCAGGAAGACAGAAGATGGACATGGCACCCGCTTCGGCAAAGCGCTTCTTCCACAACTGGACCATCTCGTGAGGGGTGAGCTTCATGGAAGACGAACCGGGCAGGGGCGCATCATCACCGTGGTTGAGAATGGGTGAAGCGTCGGGGCTAAAGTACATGGTCATGATCTCGTTGGAGCATCGGTCGGCGGCAGTGGGAGGGCGAGCTTCAAGGAATTTTCGGTATCGCTGGTAAACGATGTTACCGAGATCGCGAGGAAGCAGGCCAAAGTAGATTTCGCACTGAGAGCCAAGAATCCAAAGCTCAGAAAATACGGCCGCCTGGTCGGGCTGTGAGAGGAACATGGGACAGCGATCCGTGGACTCATTGTAGACTTCTTCAAATGCAGCCCTTCGGAGAATGCTGAAAAAGATGACAGAGAAGATTTCGGCGTTGACATCGACGTGATCACAGTCGGTCCAAGATTTCCATGGGTCGTACGCGCGCAGAAGTACCGCTGTTAGAGAGCTGAGCGTCTCTCGATCTCCAAAGAAGAGCGCTTCCTCAATCGTCCGGTCGGTCAGCTCGTACAAGCTCACAAGACCCTCAAGCGAAGGCAGTTCAGTCGCGCCCTGTTTCACGTAGTACTCCAGCCTCATTCGGAGAAGGTCTCGCATGTCTAGCGAGCCATCGAGCGCTTTTTGAGCGCAGGTGTGGTTCCATGAGGCCTTGGATGTGTCGTCGATGAGATAAGACCAGCAGTACAGTTTAATGGCGTCGCCCATGGCATGGCTCATTCGAGTAATGCGCAGCTTCTGCAAGATTGTGAGTGCCTCAGAGTAAGTGGCCCTCTCAATAGTCGCCCTGATACTCAGAGGGATGCCCGAGCGGTCACCCTGGTTGTTGGCAATCTCCAGTTGAAGTTCCTGCTCGTAACGTCGCTCTCGGGGTATTCGCTGGTGGGCGAGCCATGTGTGAAGAACAGTCGCAGCATCGCTGGGAGCCTTTTGCGAGACATAGATGTCTACGCAGTTCTCGTGCAGCCCCTCGCAGGCCTTTGAGACACCCCAGAAGTGAGCGTCGCTGTCTGGGACGCCAAAGCCAGTGTCCATGCCCTTGAATACACGAACCTGATGAGCTGCCAGGGACTTGATCAGATCATGGACCGCAACGTCGCACTCGCCACGCTCAGCCAAAGCTGACAGGGAAGCTAACAGGCTTTCCTCTTCATTACCCTCGACAACATGAAGCATGTTCAAGTCCTTTAGGTGGACTTGGGTATCGACTATAGCATTAAAATGCTCGGCATGGGGCTCGGAGGTCAATGGGAAACATCCCATTGCTGAAAGCGACTGTCCATCGCTGGACGAATTCCAGAAGCTAGCTCGGGCGGGCGCTAGATCGACATAATCGAGGGATGAGTGGCATTCGGGCTCCTCATCGTGAATAGCCTTGAGTGCGGAGTCCAGTTTGTGATGTCTCAGAAGAGCAGACGCGCGGGGAATGACGGCATCAAGATCATCAAGGGGCAGTGGGGCAGTCTTAGCGAAGGGCAATCCGGTCGGAATCCAGGCCTTCCTTGTCTCTGAGACCCAAGACTTTTGGAGCTGTGGAATTGTGAGCTATACTGAGGCAAGAACATAAGATTGAAGCGCATACCTGAATCGTCTCTGACCGGCGAAGATACTCGAAGCCGCTGAGGGTTTGGGTGGCCGAGAGGATTGGCGCCTTGAGCTTCATACTGGGATCGGCTGGCCCATGCTCGATAACAGCACCAAAATGCTCGGCCAACTTGACAGCCCTGCGGATGACCGCGGGATGAGGTCGCTGGTCCCAACGATCGAGGAAGCCAATGAAGAATTCAGGCCGTTCTTCGCGTTCCTTATGGCATCTTGCCATAATCTGTCGAAAGCGCTGAGCCTTGAAGTAATCTCGCCGCTGGCCGTTGGAGAGGATGAGGGCATTTTCGATGATGAGCCCAGAGGCGTAAGTGAGGCTGATTGAATCGAGTGCTTCGGAGTCATGATCGCATGAAAGGAGCACAGGAATTCGGCACCGATACAAACGTTCTAAAAGACCGTCCATTTGCTCAGGCTTCTTGGCGGTGGAGCATCGAAGTGCGAAACCTGCCAAGCCATTGCGCCGGTAAGTGTCGGCGAGAAAGTCGGCAGTCGCTTCGATTTGAGAGTCCTCCAACGCATCTGAGCCAAAAGAATCGATGTCGACACTCGCCAAGCTCATCTTGGCCACGATACTTTCCGGAGTGCAGACAGACGATCGTGAGGCTCCATCTTCGCCCGCGACGCTACCTTTCATGTACAGAGGCAAGACAACGAGATCGTATGCCCTGGAGTCGCGATGAACCGACAGCGCATCTGAATCGGAGAGGAAGGTGAATGATTTGGTTGGACGGAATGAGTACATGGGAGTTCCATCTCCAATGGAGACATCTTCTGAATCACGCCTCTTTTTTCGGACACTGGAGTCGCAGTCAGAAAGGCATGGGGCGGTTTTGGACGAGGGCTTGAACTTACACCGTGCTCTTGGGTGAATCTGACTTGCGCGATTGCAGAATAACGTAGAAAAGGAAAAGAACTAAAGGGACAGCGATGGCCGTGGTCCCAACGGTGAAGTTTATAAGCTGGAACAGGTTTGTGAACCTCGTGTGTGCAGGAAGGATGCTGTTGCAGTAAACCTGAAAAGTTGAGTTGGTGCACTCAACGACGGTAGGGTCGGTTTGCCCAGGCTGAAAGAAGGAAGCCATATTGAGAAACAGGAGCCGGAAAAGGAATGGACGCGGCCTCGCACAGCAGAAGCTGTGGTGGGCTCACTTTGACGAAAGATTGTTGGTGGTGATAATGAACGACAGGAAAGACGCAGGACGAAACGATGGAGAGCCCGCAATAAGAGACAGGCACGGCGAGAGCCTCACTCAGCAGTACGACCGACGGCAACAAAGAACGACAGATGGCGGACAAGAGGGAGTGACAGCAGGTCGGATCAGCGAGTGTCGACATGGGCATGCCGCAGTGCATCCCACGCGCCAGCGGAAGCCGTCCCTCTAGCACGGCTAGCACGATCCAGAACGATGTGCCAAATCGGGCCCAACGACGCCAGCTATTTGGCGATTAGCTGGGATTCAGGTAGACCTTACTCAAAGAGGCGACGGCGCAAAAGGCCCTGAGCTATGGCGGCCGGTATGGGAGACGTTGTGGATCAGCCATCATCACCAGGTGCGGCCTCACCATGCCGCTACTCTGCGACAGTGCTCCACGACGCTTTGAGCCGCGCCTAACTTACAGCTAGGGGGACTCCCCTGACGAAATCCAGGTGGACAGGGGTCAGTGGAAGCCCAGGGTGAAGCGGAGAAAGACAGATTAGCGCACTGCAAAGCAGCGACCGCTGCTAGACAGGTGGGTTTTCGGTCTGGGTACCGAAGTTGTGCAGCCGGAAGCTCGGTCTTTTGTGGATCCAACGGGGTAAAGGAGACGCCGGAGGGGGTCGTCAACACGAGATCTAGGCACAAGATCGCGGCGGTGCTGATCGATGGGACCAGGTATGATGGAAGATGCCGAGAAGCCCAGGATGCAGATCAAGAGGGTTGACGTGCTAGCTGATGCGTCCGGCCGGCGGGGTCGGCCATTTCGGAAGCGCGGGAGTTTAGTAGCCATGTCGGCACTGTACTGGCAGTTGCATGACGCAGGTGCGTCGGAAAAGCCGCGTCTTGCATCTTGCGTCTTGAGGATTGCGTTGTGCGGCTTGCGTGTTTGACGTTTACATGTGATGACGGGCTGGGATGGGATTGTGGACTTCTGTACTGTGTGGGCTCTCAAATGACCGCACTGTACCACGCATGAACCAACCTCCCCGGTCCCGGCCTGTCAGCGAGCGACCCACAGCCACCAACAACCACCGTGGCCAGCACCAACACCGATATTCAAAGCGACAATAGGACCGCTTCAACGAAGCGTGAGGCTGCCTAGTCCGTACTGTACGAAGCACACAACGTGGCACAGACTGACCTTGTCAACAGCCCACCTCACATGCACCAGCTAGCTCATGGCCAAGCACCTCCCTCCCGATCCACGTTCTGCAGCCCGCCAGGGGTAACGACCTTCATCCAACGCCAGCGCTAGAACACAAATACCTACCTGTGAGCTTGACCGAACAAAGACAAAGCCCAGAAATCTCCACAAGCCCGTTTTGCCAGGACCCAGGCCCGGCTGATTGGTAGGCTGGCTGCATGGGCTGTTTGCAAGCGCTGGGTTCGGTCCCGAAACCGAGGAGTCACGCAGTCTTGGACAGACTCCATGGTCCAACTATGTGTCGTCTCCAGGACGGAGGAGGCCCGCCCACGCTGGAGCCCAGGCGGCTCGACCTGAAGCGGATTTCATAATCAGGGCCGTATGAGCAGTGTAAACGGCGCGGCGTGAAGACTGGTCTGCTCTAGCTCCCTGTCAGTTTGGCCGACCAGGAACCAGGAACATGGGCTAGTCATGTCCAACAATGACCACAATTGTTGCGCCGAGCTGCGGCTTGGGTGAGTTCTCGTCACAGGTGAGGACCATGGCCCAGCAGCCTGAGAAAATGAGATTTGATCAAGCCTTCGGGGATGGTCGGGAACTGGTCGCCGATGCTATATCATGAGGTCCAAAACGGCGCCTGGCCGTCAAATATGCTCCCACCTCTCGAACATCTTTTGATTTTCCATCCACACCAGTTCGAGCTTTTTCCATAAAACCAATACCTCCCACGCTTTCTCCGTCGTGTCTTGTCTTCTGTCTTTTCCAGAGGCTGAAGACGGAACATCCTGGCTGGTCAAAGGTCCCCTACTCTACATACACAGCCGCCACAATGCACATCATGGAAGACGACCACACACTCTCATCTTCATCCTCATCGATATCGTTAGGGTGCTCCTCTCCCGCTACACCTCAGTCAGACTATGATAATGGCTATGCCAGTCATATTCAGTTATCAACCTCCAATGGCAGCTTCATCCTTGTCATTGGTGGCCTGGGCTACATCGGCTCACACACTTCATTGGAGCTCCTCAAATCCGGCTACAATGTCATCATCGTCGACGATCTCAGCAACAGCTTCCACAGCGTTTTCACGCGAGTAAGAAAGCTCGCCGAGACTCACTGCCACGAAACTGGTCGTTTCATGCCCATGCTCCACTTTCACAAGGTCGACTACCGCAGCAAGTCGATGCGTTTCCTCTTGGAGTCGTACTCGGATTTCGTCGCCACCACACCGAGCTCCCCTGGAGGATCTCCTGGGCTCACACGACGATCAAAGATATCCGGCGTCATTCACTTTGCCGCTTACAAGTCTGTCAGCGAGTCTATCGCCAAGCCAATCCAATATTACCGCAACAATGTGTGCGGACTGGTCGAGCTCGTCGAACTCCTCGGCAAACATAGTATTCACAACTTTGTCTTCTCTTCGTCAGCCACCGTCTATGGAACTAAAGCCGATGAGGGGCGTCCCCTGAGGGAGGAAGACCTCGTTCACCACCCAGAAAGCTATGTGGATGAGAACGGCCAGGAGCAAGTGCGCATGCCCATGGTTACTGGGCTCCTTAGTCCATACGCTCGATCCAAGTACTTCTGCGAGGCCATTTTGGCAGACATTGCCTACTCTGATCCTGCATGGCGGATCGTTGCCCTGCGATACTTCAACCCCATTGGATGTGACCCGTCAGGGCTTCTCGGAGAGGACCCCAAGGGCGTGCCTACCAACCTGTTCCCTGTTATCACGCAGGTTCTAACCGGTCAGAGGAAGGAGCTTGACATCTACGGCAGTGACTGGGATACTCGAGACGGCACAGCTGTGCGGGACTTTATCCACGTATCAGACTTGGCACGAGGTCACATCGCTGCCCTCAACACCGAGATCACCGACCCATTTCGAACCTTCAACCTGGGCACGGGCAATGGAACCACAGTTCAGGAGGCAGTTGATAGCTTGGAAGCGGCTTCCCACCAGTCAATACCGGTCAACATGGCCCCCCGCAGAGACGGTGACGTTGGGGCGTGTGTGGCAGCCAACGAACGAGCGGTCAAAGAGCTGGGGTGGACTGCCACAGAGAGCATCAAACAGTGTGCCAGCGACCTGTGGAATTTCGTTTCTAGAGCGGCTCAAACGCCTGGGACGACGGAACAGGTCTAGGGCGAAGAAAATGGGGGTGATATTGTCACAAACGCACTAAAAGGGGCGCAAGAGGCCAGGGGCCGCACCGGAAGTTTTCTGAATTTAGTGTTTCTCATTTGTTTGGTCAGGCGCTTTCCCATAGACGGGATGAGACGGGATGGGACGGATGGAGTCGCGGATCAGATACGTCAACGGATAGAGAAATTCTACAATGGGATGAATAGCAAAAACCAAGACATGTGAGTCTTGGCAGGGGAAACAGGGGAATACGGGGCTGCCGTTGAAGCCACAACAAAACGGGCATTAGAAAAGTGGGAGCGGGAGGGTGGGAGGGTGCCATGTTTGTGGGCCGGAGCGAAGAGGGAACCGCAGCTATCCAGTAATGTCTAATTGTTCAAAAAGTCTCTTCAGGTGGCGCTCGGCGAATAGGTTGAAGAAGCGGGTACGAAGGCGACCCGACGCCTTTCGGAGCTGGAGTTTACGGTGGACGGCGGGCCTAGAATGGAAAACCCGGGAGAAGAAATCTTACCAGAACGGGACCGTCAGGTGCCAAGAGGTTCCGTTAAGGTTAGGCTGCACGCAGTACGTACAATGTGCCCTCCAACAATTTGGAATAGACCATGGACACTAATCGGTGCGATGATGGACATGGAGGAGAAATAACCGCGTCGATTGACTAGAAGCTCGTCCGATCCCCGATCGTGGAGCCGTCACTCTGCCAAAGTGCCCCCTGGCCCCCTGTCTAGCAGCTCCGCTGGCAGTTCGCAGCGACCCCTGACCGCCTGATCCCTGTGATTGCCGTGGAGCCGCTAGAACGCGCCGCTAAAACAGCCCGGTGCTACGGTAAGTCTCCTAGGGCGCTGGGGAAAAGAAGTTTCCGATACGTACCGCCCGGTCTGGACACGGAGGTGACGTGTGCCGCGTGGTGGTGGTGGTGGCTCGGGACTTGCGGTTCAGGGGTCCAGGGTTGTGTCCCGCTGAGGCTGCCAATAGTCGGGACGTGTGGCTTGCCTTTCTTCTCAGCGTGCTCCTTTCCAGCCGTCCATCTGCATCCTACAGCGAGGCCTCCTTACCGACGTTTGACTTCCCCGTGTGTCTTCCAGGTCTCTTCAATCTGAAAAGCCCGTGTAGCCTCAAGGACATTGCTTGCGATTCATACCAAGACAACGTCTTATCGCGAGACATTGTCTCTCCCGTACAGGCCCACCCCACGGCCAGCTTTGCCGCACGCCGAGCTATATAGCCCGAGACACCTGAAGAAACATTCTCCCACTGCTTCAGGTGGATTATTTTTATCTCCATCCCAATCGCCGGGTGCCACGTTCCTGACAGCTCACACGCTCTTCCTCCACCACCCCCCTCCTGAAACCACATCATGGGTTCAATCTCTGCCACAGGCCTGGCCACAAACCAGCCCGTGGTTCTTTTGCCGCTCTACATCTACCCTCTGGAGAAAGCATGGGAGCCGCTATTCGACTTGGCGCTCGCCTTACCCAGCGTTCTATTCGTCACCGTCGTCAACCCCTGCAACGGACCCGGCGACGATGCCCTCCCAGACGACAGTTACAGAGACGTCCTGCAGCGGCTGAGCTCCGTTCCCAACATCCGCATCTTGGGCTACGTGCATTGCACTTACGGCTCGCGCCCTCTTGACGCCATCCGCACCGACATTGACGTATATCGCGCCTGGAACAGCAGCTTCCGTGTCGACGGCATCTTCTTCGACGAGACGCCCTCGGACCCAAGCACCTTGGAGTTCATGACCACGGCGTCCGATCACACGAGATCAACGTGGCGGAAGTCGCTGAACCGCCCGGGTCTCGTGGCTTTCAACCCCGGCGTCGTAGTCCAGCACGCATTCTTCGACGCCGCGGACTGGATAGTCGTTTTCGAGCAGTCACAAACGCACTGGAACACGCCCGACATCCAGGACGCCCTGCAGCAAATGCCCGCCGACGTCCAGCACAAGGCCGTCGCCATCATGCACTCCCTGACAGGCGACCTGGGCGAGGCGTCTCAGCTCACCGCCGACATCCGCCTCCGCGGGTTCGGGGGTCTTCATTTGACGGAGCAGGTCGGTGGTGGGTACACGGCGTGGCCGGTCATGTGGGCCAGTGTTGCCCATGCACTCGCCGGGGATCCAGGTTCGGAGTAGAGATGGATAAGATCTTTAAAAATCCCGCGTTGGAACTTTGGAAAAAGCAAGGTTAAAATGAACCTTGCAGCCTTATTTTTCTAGTTCGATTTGTAATATGCAGGTTCTCTCAATAGTCGCAAATTAATGGGTGCCGATGGCGTTTAACATCTGAGAATGTCACCACTGCGCAGCAAAAGTGTTGCCACACTGAGTGCGATTGAGCGTGAATAACCATCCGTTGGCAAACAATTATGGCTGACAGCACACAAAATACTCACTAAATTGACACTAGTACTCCGCAAGGCGCTGTGGAGGAGCACTGGAACCCCGCCGTGACGACAGAGTAAGTACTCCCACCGGGCTTCCGCGCAACGTCTGGCCATCCCGTCACACCACCAAGCCTCTCACGCCAGAAACTCTTGGCAGGCTTGGCATTATGTCGCCACCAACATCGTCACATCGTGGAATTATTTTACTTTTCTTCACAAACTCACAGCTCCACCCGAAACCACTCTTTCCAGGGGCTGTTGGGCTGAGCTAGCAGTACGTTACGAAGCATGGTTTTGAATCATCCATTACGAAGAGGTTCCACGTGGCTAACATACAACAGTGCAAGTAACCGGCCGCCTGGGCCAGATGCCAAGCACTCAGTTCGATCGCAAAAGCCCAAACAGGAAACTTCTCAGTCCAACGTCTCCAGCTCCGTAGTGTACGTCGTCTCTTGCCCGCAGAACTCCACCCAGCCGTCGAGCTTCAGCTTCTTGATGACGGTGCTGAAGCCCTCCGTGCCCGTCGAATTACCAGAATGCGAGCAAATCTCTTCCTTGACGGAGGCGGGAACATTGCTGAGGGTCTCAGCTGGGTATTCGATGTTGAAGACGGGTTTGTCGGCTTTGATGAAGGCCGCAAAGGTCTCGCACTCGGAGTATTCGGCGCATTGCTCGTTGACGGAGAAGTGCACGTGTTCAAGCACATCGGTAATGATGTCACCTGCGTTTTTGAGGCCGGTGGACATGTTGTAGGAGGCGGCTGTCTCCGATAGAAACTTGATATAATCAACTGCGTCCTTGGCAGTCATGCCGAGGCCGTTGTCATTTTGCTTTTGGTCCATCAAACGTTAGCCACAACACAACTTCTTTAAAAACAGTAAAACAGCCAAAGCATAACTTACAAAACCATCGACGTTATCTGGGTCAATTGCATCGCATCCCTTCTCAGCCGCATACTTGATGCGCTTCTCCATAATGCTGCGTACATTGTTGCTGCGCACATCGATCCATCGCTCGTCGGGCCAGCCGTCGAGAACCTTGCCAAGGTCGGCCTCGTGGAAATCGTCCTTGTCGTCTCTCCAGTTCTCCCATGACCCGGCACTGAAGTAGCAAATGACCTTTTTGTCGGCCTTTTGTAGGGCTTTGATGGTGTCGGCATTGTTGTCGTAGACGTCGAGATCAAAGACTTTCACATCAGGAGTAACACTGCCGTCGTCGTTGACCTTGATTGGTTTCAGAAGGACGATTTGCCATGAATCTCCGACGGCTGGTTGCCAGATGGACGTGGTGTTTGTCCGTTTGGGGGATGAATGCTTTCCACTGTTCTCAATCGCCCGGACAATGACGACTCCCAACCCGACACTGAGCGGAATGGCAATAGTCATGACGATGCCGATAATGGCCAGCTTCTTCCACATCGGCCATGGCTTTTTCAGCGACTTGTCATCCATGATGTCTTATGGTTCAATCAATGTACCAAAAAGTTATTCGAGGCACGAAGGAGAAATGGGAAATGACTGTGTAGTATAGGGTAGTTCGCGATGCGAGGCGTGCCTTGAAAGAGCGTAAGGTGGAGTGATTCTCACACGACTGGCAGTGGAGCTGACGAACTCACGTAAAATGAGCTAGATTTAACTAAAATACCAAAATTCTCCGAGCCCGCGATCAGGTTCAGTTTACCCAGCTCAGCACCGCAATCCTTCCCCCCCTGAAAAAGACCTTTCAGTGCCGTCAAGCTTCTGAGATCCTGAGACGCTTCTGCAACTGGCAGCCACGCCACTTCATCTCCCGCAAAGCATCAGTATAGACCGCAACGGCCTGGACTGTGCAATGGAAGCGCCGTGAAACGTGCTCGACTCAGTGTCAACATTCGGCCCCTCCGCCTTGCCCTGCGCAACCGGAGCTGAAACTACCGGTCCAGGGGCAGGGGGCTACAAGCTGCGGATCATGACGGGGGCGCTTAACTAGGCGCTCTGCCAAGCGCGTCTAGCCCAGAGCAGCTAGACGGCCAGTGCCATCCTGGCAGTGGATCCGATGCCCACTTCCGGCGACGCAGGGTCACGGTGGGGCCAGCAATGCGAGATTCGGTGGGGCGGGGGTGGGTGCAGATTTGACATGAGCCCACCCTGCACTAGTCACCAACTCCGTATTACACCGTCCGGCAAAGCCTTTCACGAGGCATCACTCATCACTCCATGGACCCTCACGCTGCGGCACTCGCTAGGCTTGCATTCGGCCGGCTGGTCGTCACCTGTTGCCAGACCGCTCTGGACATGCGGCCTAATGGCCAAGGCCCGTTATTGAGCCACCAATCCCCCCCCTAACCTTGGTGTCGGCCAGGAACCGCCCCTAGCTGGCTAGAGCATCCACCGCACCAGAGCCACTGGCGTCGCGATGATTTCTTTTGCGCCTCTCTGATGAGGTTTGGGCTTGGTTAAGCTTATTGAGGCCTCTGCGACACGGCTCTGCCATGGCTTGCCCCCTCGGTGCTTGACCCTTTTTCGGCGTACACGCGGCTCTCATCCTGCGAGACCCTCCGCCGTTGGCTGACGATTCTCTCGGGCCTCGATAGTCTGCAGCTATCATTTGTTAGTGCGAGGCCCTTTTCATCAGTGCTTGATGGGGCTGTTAGCCAGTCCCTCCTGTTTTTCCACTGCCAGGCGGGTTTTAAAGAGTCAACCTTCCATGGTGGCCTCTGTAGTCTTTCCCTTTCCTCCCCCATCAGCCTCTCGTTCACTCCTTTGGACTGTCCTACAACATCAGGAGACTCTCCACGAGTCGCCACCACCTTCGTTTTTTGTTTCGTCCCTTGTTCCGTCAGTCATTCTTTTCGTTCGTTCTGGACCCCGCACGCCGCCATGCGTTATCTCGGCATTGCCATCGCCGCTCTCGGCCTCCTTGGGCAGGCCGATGTTTCAGTCTGTAAGCCTACGGGCGCCGGATTGAGCACCACAGACACCTCCAGTGCCATGCTCGAGGGAAGCAGCAGTACCAACCTCGAGACCACTGGCACTGAGACCTCCACTCTATCAGAGACTGCCACTTCTACCGACTCTGCTTCTGCTACCTCCACCTCGACCAGCGTCATCCAAAACGCTCTCGTCAACGGTAACTATGAGAACGGCCTGAACGGCTTTGGTGGTGATGGCTCCTACAGCTTGGTTCAGGGTGCGGGACAGAGCGGTGGTCCCGCCGTACAGTTGGAGTCTGAAGCCGAGGAGAACGAACAGAAAGCCGAGGGCAACGCCCAGAGTGCTCCTGACAAGCGAGTCGCCGCTTCCACTGCTGGCCTCCACACCACCCTGAGCAATCTCGAGGTGGGAACCTCATACACGGTTCTGTTCTACTATGCCGTTGTCTCTAGCACCAAGACCGACACCTGCCGTCTCCGCGCCTATCTCGGCGACAGCATCCTTGCGTCCACGGCTTACTTCCCCCTTGTTGCCGAGGGCTCCGCCATTCCATGGAACCGACAGGCCAATGTCTTGTCTGCCACCTCCAGCACCGAGGTACTTCGCTTCACCCTTAGCTGCAAGGCTGGTGGTTCGGCCAACATCTACCTCGATGCCATCTTTGTTACCAACCAGGCAACGCCCGACACGATCGACAGCGTTCCCAAGGATTACAGTGGCTCCACCAGCACTACCACTGCTACCACCGGCTACACTGAAGATGGCAGACAAGGCAATGGCGCCGTTCAGCTGGAGTCGAGTGCCGCAGAGGGTGAACATGATACCGATTCTCTCCGCAAGCGACGGTTGACTACCAGCTCTGGTCTTACCAAGTCACTCACCAAGCTAACCTCTGGGGCATCTTACTCGGTGTCTTACCAGTACTCTGTGCTTTCTCTCAAGGCAACCAACACTTGCCGCATCCGGGCCTACCTTGACAACGTCAACTTTGGGAACACACCGATGACCACCATCGGCGTTGGAGTTACCCGGGGTCAGTTCACCGGTACTATGATCCCCGCTGCTAGATCCGGTACTCTCAAGTTCATTCTTGTGTGCTCCAACGGCGGCAATGCCAGGGTCCTCCTCGACACCGTTGTCGTCAAGAAGCAGACTGTCACCGCCAGCTCCGTCTCAACTTCTAGCACTATCGCTGCTATTACAACTACGAGCTCGGTGAGCGTTTCTACTTCAAAGAGTACAGCTGGGACTAGCACCGAGTTCTCAACTCAAGCAACCTCTAAGAGCACCACTCAGACTACCTCTGAGAGTACCGCCCAGACTAGCACCAAGTCCTCGACCCAGTCTGCCTCTGAAAGCACCGCCGAGTCAATCATGACGTCGGAGAGCACTACCGAGTCGACAGCATCCACGGAGTCGACGGTGTCTACAGAGTCGACAGCGTCCACGGAGTCGACAGTGTCCACAGAGTCGACAGCGTCTACGGAGTCGATAACCGCCATAGAAAGCACCGTTGTGTCGACAACTGAATTGACAACCGAGTCGACAATCGAGTTCACAACCACCACTGAGTCTATCACAGCGACTGAGTCTACGACTGAATCGCCGACCACTACGGAAAGCACTACCACTTCATCCACCGAATCTACCGTCGAGTCCACCACGACTTCAGAGTCCACCACGGAGTCTGCCTCGTCAACTGAGAGTACCACGGAGGCTAGTTCTAGTACTGCAGAAAGCAGCACTGGGTCGTCCAGCACCACCAAGTCCTCTAGTACCATCACCGATTCTAGCACCACAACGGAGAGCAGCTCTACCACGCCTGAGACTAGCACCTCAACCACTAGTACCGCTGCGCCCACCGCCACGATTGACAGCACCATCCTCATCATTGCCCCTGATGCCTACACGGGCTCTACTGGAAGCGCTGGTCTTCAGGCTTACGGCATCCCGTATACTGTGCTTGTCGTCCCCTCAACTGGCATCGAGCTCCCCACTCTGAACTCGAGCACCTCTAAGGGTAACTATGGTGGTATCATCATCATGGATGCCGTCTCCTATGAGTACTCGACTGGCTGGGCAAGCGCTATCACAACTGCGCAATGGACCAAGCTCCACGCGTACCAGGCCGACTTCAATGTGCGCATGGTCCGCATCAATGAGTACCCTGGTGTTGACTTCGGTAAGTAATCCCTTCAACATCTGTGCACTGTGGCTAACACCTCTGATAGGTACTTCTGTCGTTTCCACTGGCTGCTGCGGTGACACTGTGGAACAGATGATTAGCTTCACCGATGTCTCTGACTTCCCCACAGCCAACATCAAGGCGTAAGTCGGCCCGGCCAATTCTACTTAACGAGATACCTTACTGACTTTCCCAGTGGCGCTGAGCTCTCAACCAAGGGTCTTTACCACGTTCCTGCTAAGATTTCTGATACGACCACCACTAAGCAGGTCGCCAAGTTTGGCACTGCTACCGGCTTCAGCAGCGAGAGTGTCGCCGCCGTCATCAACAACTTCAACGGTCGCGAGCAGTTCGTCTGGTTCATTGGCTGGGCCCCTGATTGGTCGCAAACCTCTGCCTTCCTCCAACATGCTCACATTCATTGGATGACCCGCGGCCTCTTCCTTGGCAAGAGAAAGGTCCATCTCGGCTGCCAAGTCGATGATATGCAGCTCTCTACCGAGCTGTACCTCCCATACGGCGAGGAGTACAAGATTTCGCTTGACGATATCGAGGCTCATATCACCTGGCAGAACAGCATCAACTCCCGCATGCCCGCCGGTTCTAGCTTCCTGCTGGAGTTTGCCCACAACGGCAACGGTGATTTCATCTCCGCCACTTTGTCCGACGCTGCTGAGGAGGTTTGCGACCCCGACTCCGCCATTTACTACGACTCTCCCAACAGCACCGCACTCGAGTTCGTCAAGGTTCGCGGTACCGGCGAGGACATTTGGCCCAGCGAGTTTGAAGAGTACGGCTGGACCAAGACTTGCGCCGAACTCGACGACTTTGCGTCTTGGTTCCTCGTTGCCGACAACCTCAACCAATTTGCTCACGTCTCTCACACCTTCTCCCATCTCAGTCTGAACAACGCCACCTACCACGATACCGCTCGTGAAATCCGCTTCAACCAGGAATGGCTGGCTCAGATGGGCATCGATAAGGCCACCAAGTTCTCGGCCCACGGTCTGGTCCCTCCTGCCATCACGGGTATGCACAATGGAGACGCCATCCAAGCGTGGATGGACAACGGAATCACTCATGTCGTCGGTGACAACACGCGGCCTGTCCTCCGTAACAGCGCGAACAAATACTGGCCTCTAATCAGTTCCGTTGCTGACAACGGATATGATGGACTCACCATCGTTCCGCGATTTTCCACAGCCATCTACTTCAACTGTGCCACAGCTGAGTGCTGTCTCCAGGAATGGATCAAGACCTCGGCCGGTAGCGGAGACTTTAACAACCTCCTAACTCAGTCAAAGGCCGCCAATACCCGTAACCTCTTGTCTCTTATGGCCGATCCCTACATGTTCCATCAAGCCAATATGCGACAGACCAACGTTGAGTCGATAACCATTGGCGACCAAAGTGGCTCCATGTCCCTGGTCATGTCCTGGACTGAGACCATTGTCCAAGAAATGATCCGTCTTACCAACTGGCCTATGACGACCCTGAAGCACGATGATATTGCTCAGTACTTCCTCGATAAGCAGGCGCTCGATGGCTGTAACCCCAAGCTCGCCTACACCTTCTCCGACGACGGCTTGACCATCAAGTCCGTAACGGTCACTACCACCGGCAACACCTGCTCGGTGCCCGTCCCCGTCACTATTCCCTCCGGCTCGGCCTCTGTCTCTGGTGGCTCAGTGAAGTCGGATGTTGTCGGCAGCGAGCCCCCAATCCAGTGGGTGACGCTCAATGGCTCACCTGTCACTCTCACTCTTAGCGCTCCTATTTCCTTTTAAGTTAGACCCCAATGGGAAAGCACTGTATATCATGTGAACATATAACTACAGATTAGACTAATTTATTCATATTGTAAGATATGCGGCATCATGTAATACAAGTCCCGATGTTTGTAGTTGATACCCCACCTAAACTTGTTGCTCAGTGAGTCCCAAATTCCAGCAAATAAATTCGGCAACACCCCACGCGACGAAATTTCGGGCAAATAATGGAAGAAAATTCTTCCTATCTGGCCCTTTGAATAAACAAAACAGCGTATGACTCTGGTGAAATGGGTCAGAACCAGTTAGCAGCTTAGGGGAAAAGAATCGCCAGACCTCAAAGCAGCCTCGACTGTAGGGTGAGTATAATGCATTGGAACTGGATTTTGAGAAGCCAGCCATCTCTATCATGCTCAGTACTCAATTGACTTTTCTAGGAATATTCGGCTTCTCATAACCGCTTCTGATTTCCCCTCGAGTCTCAAATTTGCTGTGCTGCAGGGTACTACAGGTGGCAGTCAGCCAAGGTTTATACCACTCCAACCCCACAATGAATGAGTATCTATAAAAGATCTTGTTATATAGCCCAATGCAGCTGTAAATAGGTAGGAACCATCTTCCAAGGCGACTAGTAGTCCACCACGTTTTACAATTATTTAATCGAGCCGCGTGGTGATCCTCAACCGCACTATCCAATACCTCGTGGAAAGTCAATGGTGCGACGCACAGAGCAAGCCGTGGAGTCTGAGCGGGATTACCATCACTCAAACCCCTTGCGTTTCAAGAAACACGCGGCCGAGGGCTTTGGGTTGCACTGGAAACATCAACGCCAAGAGTCTCCGATCCGGGGCACGTTGCTACCGTAGCAGTCCTGCATCCTGGTCTTTCGGAGACGATTGTTTTGTTCACAGTCAGGCCGACACGGGAAACATGGGTGGCAGTGTCAAAATTCTCCGAGCCACTATATTTGACGCAGTGGGCGTGGCGAGTCGTCTGGTGATGGTGCGTAGAACTGAACATGATGGCGTTTTCTCTTGCTGCGCTGGCCTGACTCGGTTGGACGGATCGCGGGTTGATGACCCCAGCAGGACAGGAGATTAACTCACAGAAATTCTGGTTCCCAATATTACAGGTACATTAGCGAGGCGTCTTCGATCCGGGGCTGCGAAGTTAAACATAATGGATTTACTAGGGGTAATTAACGCACTGGAACTGCGTGACATGCTAGGATTACACGTAGGAATGACACCGGAAAGACTCGATCGTCGCGTTCAACCCTAAACTGACGTTTCCAGATAGATTTGGGACCTGCATGAAGGCCATGCCGTTGGCGAATGGTGGCGATGCGCCGCGGGAGATGTGCGCCGTGGGGGCAGGGGCATCAGGGTTCAACCTGTGAGCTTCTGCATGTGAACCAACAGATTGAGGAAATCCAGGGCAAGGTGACAGCGAGATGTTGGCTCGGAAAGAAAGCTGCGAATCTCTTTGAAACGAACAAAAACCTTCTCGCTGGGATGCCCCGTTGTTTTGGTTGGATAACTTGCTCGATGGACGCAACCTCACCGCGTCAGCCAGTCTTGGCGATGCAGTCCACGGAGCCGAGGCAATGCAGCCAACAAGGAGATAAAAATTTCCCATTGTATGACTTTTCAGTCCCGTCTCAGATGTCCCGCCTAGGGCTCTGCGACCGATTTCTCCGGGGCGCAAGTTTGATCTTATAGGTGCTCGGGGCTCAGGGCTCTAGAATCTGGCGATGCGAACCTCTCTTTAAAAGGCCCGCGTCTCAGCGCATTATGCGACGACAACGCGGCCACAAAAACGTTCCATCTCGCGGCCTCTTGGGCAGATCGATCGAGCCACGGAACGGGCCACGGACGAGGATTCTCCGTCTTGGGAGGGATTCCCGGTGACAAAACCCCGGTCTCACCTGGAAGTGAAGCGACGGGGTCGACCGCTAACGGATCCCTGTCAGCAGCCCGTTTTTTCATCTCTACTTGAAATTGAAGGGATCCTCTAGTCTGTATCAGCCCTACCAAAATGGCCTCAGTTGGGCCTTTTTGGCCTTTTGCTCACGGCCGAGACTCCGTGGAGGTGCAGATGCGAGATTGGTCCTCGGATAACCTGGGAAGGCCCTAAGTCAACAAAAAGGACGGCCGTGGCCCGTCGGTTCTGTCAGGTTCCTGTTTATGCTTCATTCACCTTATTCTTCTCCCGTCTCCATCCTGTCGCTCTTTTGACTTTGCAAGTCCTCGAGATAACCTGGCGTCATCTCGATCACATTCATTCACCCATTCATTCACTCATTCATTTCTCGCTGTACCGTTTCTCTGTCGACTCGTGGCATCCCCCGGCTAGCACCAGGATCCCATCATTGAAACCTCGATACTCTTATAAACACCACCCTTGACCTATACCACCTCCACCATGAAGTTCCTCCTCCCCGTTCTTCTCGCCGTCCCGGCCGTCATGGGCCGGGCCTGCAAGCTCCGCCACTCGCACTCCAGCGCCGTCTCCACGCCGGTGTACACGCCCGCGCCCGTCGTCAGCACCACCGCCGCCGCCCAATCGAGCGCCGCCGCCGTGCAAACCCAGGACGCTGAGTCGGCCGTCGCCGAGGACTCGACGACGATTATTTCCGTGTCTTCCCCCCAGACCACGCTGGCCACCGCCGTCATCGTCTCCTCCAGCTCCACCTCGGCTGCTGCCGCCGTCATCGCTCCGTCCAGCTCCACTTCCTCGGCCGCCGCAGCCGCAAGCTCCGCCGCCGCTGAGGAGTCGAGCAGCGGCACCGAGGAGCTCACCAGCGAGGCCGTGACCGGGTCGTCCACCTTTTACGGCGGAAACCTCTCCGGCGGCAACTGCATGTTCACCGACTACACCATCCCCTCCGGCATCTACGGAACCGCCTTCTCCGGCGAGATCTGGGACAACGCCGCCCACTGCGGTGCCTGCCTCGAGATCACCGGCCCCACTGGCACCATCACTGCCATGGTAAGCTCTTCTTCCAACCGCGCAAGCAACATACTAATCCCCCCTCGTCTTAGATCGTTGACCAGTGCCCCGAGTGCGACGCCGGCCACCTCGATCTCTTCCCCGACGCCTTCACGGCCGTTGGCGGCACCGACGGCATCGTCGACACCTCGTACAAGTTCGTCACCTGCGGCATCACCTCGCCGCTGTACCTGCACAACAAGAGCGGCACCTCGGCCTACTGGTTCTCGATCCAGGTCGTCAACGCCAACGAGCCCGTCGCCAGCCTCGAGGTCAGCACCGACGGCGGCAGCACCTGGGTGGACACGGAGCGCAAGGACTACAACTTCTTCGAGAACAGCAGCGGCTTTGGGCAGACCTCTGTCGATGTCCGGATCACCAGCACCACTGGCAAGACCATCACCGTCAAGGATGTTGGCGTCACCCCCGATGCGCAGTACAAGGCGGCCTCCAACTTTTAAGCGCGAGCAGATCGCTCTTGGAATTAAAAAATCTGTTAGTCTGAGCCGCTGTGGCTATTGAAGTGTCAAGCGTACGGATCAAACAGCAGGCACTGCGTTGCTTGTACTCTTGGCTTCGACAGACATGGTCTCGGTTCAGTTAGCCCTCACTAGCGGACGTCCACTTGGATGCCGTCATATTCTTCATGTACAAACTTGAATGCAGCCGCAATGTTTTGCCTCGGATTAAGAGGGCTACTCGTAAGTATCCTTTTGCTCGTGCCGTGCATTGCTGTGTAGACGCCTTCGCCGAACCTGCGCTGACGAGTCGAGTGACTGACCTGAATGGGCTAGACTGCGACCACCCGACACTAACGCTGTACGTTCATCTGTAAAGACCGGTACCTTCAAGGACGCTTATCCGTCCTTACAGGTCAATGTAGTTTGAGCAGCTCGTACGATGAACCGCCGAGCCGCCGGTTGTGTAGGGTAGCCGCAAAGAAATGTCGCGTATCTGCGTGAAAAGCACCGTAGACTTTCGACAAAGGGGTAAGTCAGCCCCTCCGATCCTCCGGTTCAGCCAAAGTGGTTAAACCCAACAAGAGAAATGCATCAAGAACTACCATCTCATTACCACCGCTGATGCTGAAAACCTAGGCAATATTGGAAACAGTTTTGCGTCGCCCCGGTTAGAACGAGCGGGGCGTCAAGCGGATAAAACCACCGCAAAGTCGAGGATCGACACCCAAGTGATCTCAAACTTGGACTGATTGGGCTGGCTGTAGGCTTCCCTACCCCCAGTGCCGTGTTCTAGGCATCAACTAGAAGATTACTGGGAGGCCTGGGATGCTACCCAAAAACCTCCGACTCCGAGCAAGGGTGGGCAGTGAGGCGTTTTGATAGGATCGCGTAGAGAATACTCTTCCGAGTTGGTCGATGACGACGGAGGCGGCTGAAATGTCGGACGGGGACTACACGTGGCGGGCGCAACCACACGCGTGATGATTTAATAGTTGGATGATGATAAAGCGTTTTTGTCTTGGGAGTGGAAAGAGGTAGAGTCGGCCATGAGACGATAGTTGATTGTATCAGTCGCACGGAAGCTGGATCCAGGAGTGACGGGAATTGATGAGGCATTAGCAAGGGTTAACTGTTCATCGTCAAAGCAAAGCAATGTTACGTAGCAGTCCCGTCTGCATGGTAGTATCGTAGTAAATATTCGTCATTGCGAGACCGTGGAATTCGAGAGTATTAGTGGGCCGCGGAGACGACAACCTGGTAACATGCGCTGTCGCAGCGTGATAAGAGGCCGATTATCTCGCTGAGACCCCAAGATATCCCCGTTAAAAGGCTCTCCCCGGGGCCCGTTTTACCCCGAAAACCACCAGCAACCCACGGGGAACTGGAACCTAGGCGATACTCTCGGCCCTTTCCCTACGGCAACACGCGACTGTTGCAGTCCACGACTCTGTTGATAGCCGGGCGACGTCGCAGTTTTGCCCAATGACGATGTCCCTCCGATTATCAAGTTCGCCTCCGTAACCCAGGAACAAAAAAGGGGAGAGGGGCCATCCGCCAGCAAATCAGGATGCATGGCCCTGGAGAAAAGCTCGTGATGCGGTCGAAAAGCGCCCAACTCGCAAATCCCATCTCCAACAAGGAACAAGGACATGCTGGAGAGACATGGCAAAGTGGAGTCCCCCGTGGCTGTGTGGACACACGCTGTGGAACAAGGCCGTTTGGCGATCAAAGCCCCTGATGCGCTCCAATAACGGAGCTCCGCTGCAGAGCCAAGCTCGCCTCCCGAGGGTATTCTGTGACAGAATTTGGATCGGAAGGGAGTAAAGAATAAGGGCTCACCTAAAGAGAGGCGCACGGCTTTACGGCTCACGGCACAGGCGGCTCTGTTTGCGCATCCGGACGCGACTGGACGGATGTGTAGTAGCGCAGAGTGACTGCATGAAGAACCGGGAGGCATTGCCGGCGGAGAGATGATATCATTCCGGAAAAGGCGTCGTTTCTGGGAGCCTCATCCAACGCCTCGGTAATTTTGAGCCTCAAGCCACCTCGTGGATCGAACTGGATTCGTGCTGCAGCCCATGCAGGTCATTGCTGTTCTTGAACATAGACGGACCGAAGAAGCAGTCGCGCACTCGAACATGTTCGTCAGCCACAGAAAAAACAAGGCAAAAGACGCAGCATCCCTGGAAGCTATGACGGACGAAGTCCGAGACACGGGGATCTCAACGAGGTTCCCCCCGGTGGGTTCCTCCCGGCTTCCATCTCAGCCTCCAGACTAGTCATGAGGCTCGACACGCCATATCTGCCGCTGTCCGAGGTAGGGCGGCCGCTATCGTAGCCCGGGCTCCAAGGTGGGCGATCCTGGGGCCCCGTCCTCCCCAGCCATTGGAGTATCCTGGAGCGTCCCCCAAGTGTCGCGATGCGACTGTGGATGACGCTGAGTCGACCTGCGCGGCTCCGTTGCACCGCAGCCTCTCATACGTGCGCTTCTACACCTGCTCCACGGGCTTGTGCGATCCTTGTTGCTCGTCCAGACTTCAAAGCCTTTGTTCGTCTTTATAAAGACCAAGCATCACGGCCAGAGTCTGGGGTTTTGCGACTTGTCAGCACCAATTCTCTCTCTTCTTCCCCAGACTCCTCGAAATAGTGCCGCGAGCATCATCCTGCTTCGCCATGTATCGAATTTGGAACATTTACGGTAAGAAACCAAATAAATCACCTTCACATTTATTCTTCCCGTCCACTAACACCGTGCTCTAGCGCTTGCCGCCATCGGCACCATTGGCGGCATGCTGTTCGGCTTCGACATCAGCTCCATGAGTGCCTGGATCGGATCGGAACAATACCTCGAGTACTTTAACCACCCCGATTCGACTGAACAAGGCGGCATCACTGCTTCCATGTCGGCTGGATCCTTTGTCGGCGCCCTGGCTGCCGGTGTGCTTGCTGATCGACTTGGCCGTCGAAAGGCCCTAATGATCGCTTGCGGCTTCTGGATTGTCGGTGCCGTTGTGCAGTGCTCGGCCCAGAACGTCGGCCATCTCATCGGCGGCCGCATCATCAGTGGTCTCGCCGTCGGCATCACCAGTTCTCAAGTGCTCGTCTACCTCGCTGAGCTGGCGCCCTCTGAGATCCGTGGTCGCGTGGTCGGCATCCAGCAATGGTCCATCGAATGGGGTAAGGAGCAGTTACCGTCTGGAAGAAACAACGTGACTAACGACAAAAGGTATTCTGATCATGTACCTGATCTCGTACGGATGCTCCATCCACATCGACGGCCCCTCGGCCTTCCGCATCGCCTGGGGCATCCAGGCCATCCCCGGCTTCATTCTCTTCATTGGCCTGCTATTCTTCCCCGAGTCTCCGAGATGGCTTGCATCGCACGACCGATGGGAGGAGGCGCACTTCAACCTTGCTCACCTGCATGCTGGTGGCGATATGGATAGCCCCGTCGTCATCGCTGAGATGGAAGAGGTCCGAGAGGCCGTTCGTATCGGCAAGGAGTCCAAGGACATTGGATACCTCGGTCTGTTCGGCCCCAAGATCTGGAAGCGCACCATGGTCGGTGTCAGTGTGCAGATCTGGCAGCAGTTGCTGTAAGTTTGCTTGGCCGAGGAAAGGAATGGGAAGAATGACGAATTGACATTGTAATAGGGGAGGCAACGTGATGCTTTACTACCTCGTCTACATCTTCAACATGGCTGGCATGGTAAGTCACAACCCTTTACCCCGTGGGCTCGGACAAGACTCAGCACTAACGTCATCTATCAGAGTGGCAACGTTGCCTTGACATCCTCCATCATCCAATATGTCATTTTCCTCGTCACAACAGGAGCTGTGCTGCCATTCATCGACCGCCTCGGCCGTAGGTGGCTCCTCATCATCGGAGCGATGCTTTGCGGTATCCTGCACTTTGCAAGCGGAGCCGTCATGGCTGTCTACGGACACCACGTCGACAGTGTAGATGGTGAGTGTTTCCGTGCTTTATTTACTTCCCAACACTAACAGTGCGTAGGCAACGACATTTTGAGATGGTCCATCTCTGGCGCACCCGCTAAGGGCGTCATCGCTCTGGCCTACATCTTCGTCGGAGTCTACGGACTGACCTGGGCCCCCGTGGCTTGGATCTACTGTGCTGAGGTCTTCCCGCTCAAGTACCGAGCCAAGGGTGTTGGTCTTTCCGCCGCCGGTAACTGGGTGTAAGTGCACAACTCCCATAGACGCAGACCAAACCACTGACAAACCCCAATAGCTTCAACCTGGCTCTCGCCTTCTTCGTCCCCCCCGCATTCACCAACATCCAGTGGAAGACCTACATGATCTTTGGCACGTTCTGCATTGCCATGACCTTCCACGCCTTCTTCACCTACCCCGAAACGTCGAGGAAGACCCTCGAGGAGGTCGATCTCTTGTTCGAAGCAAACATCCCCGCTTGGCGCAGCGCTTCGGCTGGATTGACGTTTGAGGAAAAGGTGGAAGAGGCTAAGAGAACCGGAGGCCTTAAAAACCTTGAGGAGGATGAGGAGAAGGCGGCCCACGCAGAGACTGCTTGATCAAATAGCGTGAGAGACCCAGAGGAGCATTCTTGAATGGAGATAATGTTCAAGAATTAACATGACCTCGATCCTAAGTTCAATGGAACAAATGCCTATATGTAATCCACCTCTCACTGTGACTGCGGTTATCTGCCCTTCTCCATACCTTTAGGTTATCCGCACAATCATCTGACCTGACCAAGTTTGATCTCGGTAGATCTGGAGTCAGCAATCGGCCCGTATCCAGATCAATGCTTAATTGAAGCACTGAGCACCACATAAAAGTCAACGGGGTGTCTCTCAAGCAGTAAAGTTCTGGGAGACGGAATCAAGCTGAGTAGAATGGTCATCTTCTTTGCCATGCAGATCTGCGTCTTCACCCAGTTGAGTCACTGAGCAAAGAAAAGTTACGTAATCCCGATCCCGCATGGCATGCCCCTCACTAAGCCAAAACAGGCGACCTGGAAAAGAATCGAACCCCACCGCGGGGATGGAAGAGCGCCGGGAGCGGGGCCAGTTTTTACCGGGTGAAGCTTTCTCGACGCCAAGCAGCGCTTTTGTGACTCAGAAACCACGAACGTTCATCTATTAAAACATTCGATTTCCCGAGACAGCTTCTGAGGGTGCTTCGATCTAAGATTACACCACCTCATTGTCCTGTTTTATCGTCCGATTGGTAAGCATGAAGCTCCCCTTGCTCAGTCAATTGTCCTTTTTCTCCCCCCGTCGTCTGGGTCGTTCAGCGGTGAGCTTGCGCATTGGCTCAACTCTCCTACTTCTTTTCTTTTTCTGCCGTCTTTATCTGTCGTCTTTTCCCTTTTCTTTTCGTTTCTGTCATTTTCTCTCTTGTAACATCACCACTGCGCATCACGCCCGTTCCTCGCGTCGATCACAATTGCCTCAGCGATACCGAGTTCGATTGACCCCCAGAGCACACTCGCTAACCGCACGTCGAAAGCCCAGTTACTCGCAGCCATGTCCGAATACCCTTTCATCCTCCTCCGCGCCGAGCAGAAGCCGCTCGAGCATCGGTCCTTCTCGCCCGCCGTTATCAAGACGCTGATCGACGCCGGCTACCCTATCTCTGTCGAGCGCTCGTCCACCGACCCCAACTTCAAGCGCATCTTCGAAGATGCCGAGTACGAGGCTGCCGGCGCTACCCTCGTTCCCAGCGGCGGCTGGCCCGATGCCGCCCCCGGAACCATTATTCTTGGTCTCAAGGAGATTCCCGAGGAAGACTTTCCTCTTAAGAACTCGCACATCACATTCGCCCACTGCTATAAGAACCAGGCGAACTGGGACAAGGTCCTAAGCCGATTCCCTCGTGGAGGATCTACCCTCTACGACTTAGAGTTCCTTACCACTCCTAATGGAGTCCGCGTAAGTGCCTTCGGGTTCCATGCGGGTTTCACGGGAGCTGCTCTGGGAATCAAGACTTGGGCTTGGCAGCTGACTCACCCCGGTGAGAAGCTTCCCAGCGTGAGCACTTTTACGGAGGGCCGCGGGTATTACCTGAATGAGGAAGAGCTTGTCAAGCAAATCCGGGAGGATGTCGCCGTTGGAGAGAAGGCCCTGGGACGCAAGCCCACTGCCATGGTTCTCGGTTCTCTTGGCCGATGCGGCTCTGGCGCCATTGACTTGTTTCTCAAGGCTGGCATCCCTAATGAGAGCATCACACAGTGGGACCTACCCAATACGAGGGACCGAGAGGGACCCTATGAAGAGATCGCTCAGCACGACATCTTCCTCAACGCCGTAAGTATCAGTTTCCCAGATAATTACCTCGCACGACTAACAAGCAACTAGATCTACCTGTCCAAGCCTATTCCTCCGTTCGTCAACGACGAACTGCTGGCCAAGCCCGACCGCAAGCTGAGCGTTGTGATCGATGTCTCTTGCGACACTACCAACCCCCACAACCCCATTCCCATCTACTCTATCAACACTACCTTCGACGACCCTACCGTCCCCGTCGTCGTCAAGGATGACCAAAACTCGGCCCCTCTCTCCGTCATCAGCATCGACCACCTGCCCTCGATGTTGCCTCGCGAGGCCAGCGAGTCCTTCAGCGAGGGTCTTAAGAAGTCTTTGCTGGCTCTAAACGAGCGAGCCACCTCCCAAGTATGGGCGGACGCCGAGAAGTTGTTCAAGGAGAAGGTGGCACTGCTTCCTGAGGAGCTGAAGGTTAAGGAGGTTTGAAGAATTTAGATTTGATTTCGTTACGGACTGGTACGCTTAGTCCGGGAATAGACGCCGTAGAGCAACAGAGTGCAGTACCTCTTGGTACATATTCACAAGAAAGACTTCCAGTATCGGCTTTTCAATTCGGTGATGGATAGCTCATGTTGCAACTGATACAATTATGTCTTCCCGAGCCGTTTGGCCTGGGATTCTGTGGTAAAATCATCTGTGCGGCCATGACACGCCTTGTCTCATCAGTGAGTGTCGACATGATTCTACCCTGCAAAGACATTGCCAGTCTGGGAAGCACCTGATTATGGCATATACGGAAGATGATCCGATGCCCAAGCAAGATGAGAAAGTAATTGACAGCCAAGGAAACTGGGAAGCACCGATGTATCGCAATCACTCAAAGCGTCCTCGATTCAGCGCATTATGCTATTTAATGACCGAAAAGAATGAGCGCTTTCTGGCCAATCTCATAATTATGGAAATTAGCGGGTATATATCCTTTTTGTGAACCGCCGAATAAAGCACAAATAAGCACACGCTTCCTTGGCATGACCTGCAATCCAAGTCGTCATTGTCGACGCCCACCTGCCTTAGCTACGGCAAGATACACTACTGCACATATCAATCCAAAGACATGCCCGACCGTTCGCTCAGCAACGTGTCTCAGATGGATTATTAATTCACTCGTGATTACATCAGCTTCCGTCGCGACGTCTTACGCATCGTGTCCATTCTCACTTACCTCCGCTCCCCGCATCCACCGAAGATCCTCAACTGCCCGTCTATGTCCGCTAACGCCGCCAAGAGCTGACTATAATAAAGCATCGCAAAGTCGCACAACCTTACTCGACGTACCTACAGTAACAGTCATTGGACAATTGCACTATTGACCTCAGAGTTCACATCATGGCTTCTCTTGCAAAGACAATCGTAGCTACGGGCGTGTCATCCGGCCTCGTAAGCACAACGCTCCGTTCCCGTCCAATTATTGCTTTTAACATGCCGTGTGCTAGGGCTTCGAAGCTATCAAGCAGCTTCTCGAGCAGTCGCAGGCCTACAAGATCATCCTTGGCGCGCGCAACACGGCGAGCACCCAGGACGCATTTGATGCGGTTCAATTCGACAAGGCTTCCAGTGGTGTGACTGTGCTGCCTCTGGACCTGTCGGATCTCAAGGGTGTCAAGTCCTTTGCGGAGCAGACGCTGGCGAAGCTGGGCCAGAGCAAGATCGACTACTTGCTGTTGAATGCCGGAATCAGCAACAGTGCTGCAGAGCCTGGGCCCAATGGCTCCAAGTGGTGTGAGGCGTATATCGTGAACCATCTCTGTGCGCAATGCAACTCGAACCTCACTACAGAGCACCCGCAGCTGACAAAGGGCACCATTAGCACAACACTACCTCGTCCACCTTCTCCGCGAAAAGCTGGTAGAGTCCAAGTCTCGCATCGTCTTCGTCTCTTCGGGCGCGATTCGCAACGTCCCCGATACCAGTAAGCTGCACTTTCGCACCCTTGATTCTCGGTCAGCATTTGCTTACCCCGCGTAGGTGTCCTCGACAAGGAGCTCCTAGGTGGCTCGGGCGTGTCTGGAATGTCCACCTACCCGCAGACCAAGTTCACGCAGCTGCTGGGCGCGCACTGGTGGCGCCGCCAGCTCGCGGGCACGAACGAAATCGTCGCTGTGTCGCCGGGTCTGATCCCCAACACGGGCATTGGGCGGGGCAGTGGGATGAAGCTCACAGTCGACATGCCTGACGCAAAGTCGGTTCCGGAAGGTCGTTCATTCTCGAGCGCACGCGTGAGAATGGAAGTACTGACTGTTTGATAGGTGCGCAGAGCATTCTCCGCGCGTTTACGCGGACGGATTTGCCCGAGGACCCGGAGCGGATTTTCCTCACGAGCTGGGGTGAGTGGTGGGAGAAGAGCGTGTATGAGAACAGCCTGGACAAGAAACTGCAGGATAAATGGTCTCCCAGCAAGGAACAGATTGAGAAGGATGAAGGGATTTCCGCCTAGAGTATTGATGGCCGAGGGAAAATACCGAGGACCGGGAACGGATCGTGGTTGATGACCACGGTTTCGTGCGATCACAAGCCGCACGTCACTTCACAGATACCGGATGGTCTCTACATCTGGACAGGTCAAATTACATTCCATTGGTGACTGGTAAAAGACATCTGCATGAGTCCGAGCACGTTCAGTGACAATTTGCGAAAAAGAGAACGTTGCCTGAGCTAGACTAACCGAATAAAATCCCGTCTCGACCTGTGTTTCCCCGGATATTGTCAGCGCAAGGTGGGATCGGGTCAGATCCTTTTATGTAAGATGAGGTAAGATCATGGACACCACAGCGCACTCCAACTTCTTCCTGTCTTGATTTACCAGCAGAATACATAGCTGATATGTCTGCTCCATTTGTACTATAGTGTATATGATCTAAATATGCTAGGTTCTAACTTGTTGTGTTGTAACATTTACTGCTAATAAAAAGGACCTGAGTTGCGAATAGTCACGAAGCTGTAGAAGCACACGAAGCCCAAGAATGCGCATAAATATGCCATTATTTTGCCATGTAGTCACCAAGCAAAGGTCATCAACATGTCTAGTAATTATTGAAATGGCTGGTGTCAAAAAGAAGCAAACGCTGGAGGCATGTCCTGGCTGTCGTGGTTAGGATGAGACGCGGCGCTTACAGGGTAGCGCACAGCTAGACTGAGTAGTACGACAACCGGCGATGCTGGATCATAATAAAGGCGACGAGAATTACACCGAGCACCCGTCAGCATCGCATATAGGCTTGCAGCAGCCTCCACAGCCATTGGACGGACGTGTTGAAGGAGGATGCAGCTCAAGGTTGTGTGTGGCCGTCTACGCGCGTCACTGGACAGGCGATGAATCAGGAGATGGTGTGAGTAAAAACTGCCTGAACAGCTGGCCGCAGACGCTCCTTCGCCAAGAGATAGACGTAGAATATCTTGCGATACCAAGACAAAGGCGCCTCGTCACATCGTCCAAAGGATGCCGTTTGAGGGAGATTTTCGGACGAATCTGGGGCCGACGTTGCGACATGTCGTCGTCATCGATCCCCGGGTCACGGGCGGAGATTGACAACGGCAGAGGAGGGACTAGGCTCACAGGGGGAAGACGCCAATTATCTACGCTACTAGATAAATGGAATTTGGTTTCGGGCTTCCTCCACCAACGCTGGTCTGTACCGGATTTGAAGCATCGCATCTTTCCCATCATCCTTCACTGAGTCTACAGCGCGCCCTGATTGGCCGCAGGGCTCGCACTCGCACTCGCCAATCTCCTGTCAGGTGACGACGACGCAGGCACTGAAGCCCAGGGCGCCGTTCAGCCCTGCAGCTTCCCCCCGGGCGATCACTGTAGACACAGCCCCCTGCGACCCACTGAACAAACAGTGCTGACAGGACCTGAAGAAACAGGGTCCTTTTCCGCAAACAGGCACACAAGCGAGTGCGAGCCGAAGTGCCGGGCTAGCATCCATGATGATTTGATGCGCAGCGGCATGCGACATGCGGCCGGATCAACCTAAAATTTAATCGAATGCGAGGCGTCCATGAGGAGGTTGCGAATATTATATCTGTACTGGAAGGCCTTTCGTGTATATCTCTGAGGCTTTCGTCTCTACATATCTAGGTGGTACGTCCGCTGCTATCGATAGTCTACGCTTCGTCACGGGCAAAACACAAGACCAACACCAAGACTCTCTCCTCGCTCTCACTTCTTTGTACTCCAACCCGCCATCATGTCCTCCGATCGGCAACCCCCTGACAACCTCGTCATCTTCGGCCCCGATGGCAACTGCACGCTCGACCTCTGCGACATCCAATGGAGCGTGTACAAGTACCAGCCCAGCCTGGCCGCCAACATCACCTTCATCGTGCTCTACGCCATCGCCATGGGCGTCCACATTTTCCTCGGCTTCCGCTGGAAGTCCTGGTGGTTCATGACCTTTATGATCCTCGGATGCCTCGTCGAGATCATCGGCTACATCGGCCGCATCATCATGCACTACAACCCCTTCTCCTTCCCGGGCTTTATGATCCAGATCGTCTTCGTCACCAGCGGGCCCGTCTTTTACACCGCCGCCATCTACGTGACGCTGGCCAAAACGTGAGATTCCTCGCTTCCATGTCTCGACCAGTCCAGCTAACCCTCCATCCAGCATCGAATACCTCGCGCCCGAACTCTCCCGCATCAAGCCCAAGCTCGTCTGGTGGATCTTCATCCCCGCCGACCTGATCTGCCTGACCCTCCAAGCCGCTGGCGGCGCCCTGTCCACCGTGAGCGAGGGCTCCAGCCAGACCGGCGTCGACATCGCCATGGCCGGTCTCGCGCTTCAGGTTGCTGTCCTCGTTCTCTTCAGCGCCTTGATTGGCGACTACCTATTTCGGTACTTCCGCTCAAAGCCGGCCGGTTCTCTCACTTTGCGCATGCGACTCTTTCTCGGCTTCCTGAGCGCCGCAGTCATCATGATTCTCGGCCGGTGCGCTTACAGGTGCTACGAGCTGAGCGAGGGATACCAAGATTCTACCGTCATCACCGACCAGGGTCTGTTTATCGGCCTAGAGGGAGTGTAAGTTCGAATCTGATCCTGACCAAGCTGCATACTGACGCCGCGATAGCCTTATCGTCATTGCCGTCTTTTTCCTCTGCATTGGACATCCTGGGTTCGTCTTCAACGACAAGACCATCGTAAACTCCCGCCACATGTCCGACTCGGAAGTCCCATTCGAGTCAAAGTAGGTCATTGTGTGGGCACTGGTCATTTTGGTGCAGGCCTTTTTCGATCTGCTGTTGTTATATCATGGGCTATAGAAGAGCGGCAGCCCTTGCTTTCTTATTGCTTTCTCTATAATTGATTCACAAAACAATCATACGCTGTGGAATATCCATGCTTCAGCCAGTGCTTTATCCCCTTTGTTCCCTCTCCCTCATAGCTCCATCTTGCCCATGACATTGAAAGACGGCACCGGGCTTGTCTCTGTACAGCCGCACCAGCACGCCTGATCGCAGCCGCTGTGCCCCGAGTCCTTTAGAAGTCTGCCTCTCTCGTCACAGCGATAACTATAGGGCCGCGTCTGACACCAGCCGTATCCCCACGCGCACGACGCTCCGCACGGCTTCCGTCCCGGCTGCGGTCTCGACTCGACCGTCTTGGCGAGATTGGACCCTTCCACGCGCGACGCCATGTATCGGCAGCTGCAGCTGTCCTCGCATTCAGAGCGGGTCCGGTCTTTGAGGATTTGGGCCATCGTGTCGCAGCGGTAGTTGTAGGGCGGGTTTCGGCAGTAGACCATGCCGGGGAAGCATGATGCCGGGTTGAGCACCGGCGTCTTGGAGTCGTGCATGGCGACGACGACACTGCTTCCTGTCGCTAGGATGAGGGCGACTATGAGGCTCGTGTTAGCGGAATGCCGGCGACATGTGGGAGGGGTGTCGGATGCGTACTGAGGATATTGTGCTTCATGGTGATGACGAATGCTGGTTGTTCGTAGATGTTCGGGCGTGCTCAGTGCGTCAAGTACTTATTCTTCAGCTCGGTACCAGAGGGAAAGAACGCCCCTCTGCCCAATCTCTGAGAGGCAATTACCACTTTTAAACGCATTGATTCGCGCGAACCGCATAGTAGGATGACACATCGTCAAAGACGGAATCTGTCGTGTGACAGGAACGGTGTCGCCTTGGTCGCACACAACGGCTCGTCCGTACATGTTCACTGCCTTCAAGTAGGCCATTGTTTACATGCCTCACAATCGGAGTCATGACACAGCCGAAAGATTTGGCTTTCTTGCGTCAAGCTGCTTGGGAAGGTGGTCCCTTGGTTGCTTCTCATCACCCATGCAAGGGGCAAGTTCGGTGCTTGTTAGCATCGTTGACCTCTTTCCCGCGTCAATCCTTATTTCTGTGAGGGATGTCTGGGTGAGTCGGCGATATAAAAGACGAGTGTTCTCAGTCATGAGCATGGATTTCTCCTCATCGTACCGGACGAGGAAGTCTCCTGAGTGGGATGTCAAGCTCTATTTAGGGCCTATCCCCAGCCGATTCGCAAGTCTCAAGCTGTTTTAAAGTAACATGATTAAAAATCTGTCTTCGTAACGCTAGTTCATAATATAAGTTGAAGCCCCTTATCTCTAACCGCTCTGGGAAAGGATCTATCACCACGCAAAGCTGCCGAGGCGTACGCCTCGAAGCCACGTCGGACCAGTTATTGATAACTTCGGCTGTCGGACGCCAATTCTTCGCAGTGCATCTCCAGGTTATTGTAGCCTCGCCATGATCAAAGGTATATCGGAATAAATAGGGAAACTCGTTATCATCATTCCATATCTCCATAATACGTAGTTTGGGCATGTTTTTCGCTACAATGCCCGCAAGTTGTAAGAGGATCATGACGTAGTCTTGGGTACGGCAATATTCCGGCGCCCTGAGGGCGAGAAGTTCGAGTTCAGCCCACCGAGCGGAATTGGATGCTGGCTCTCTCCCGGATTCGGCGAGAAACTCTCTAACATCAAAGTCCCAGGCTGGGCAGAACTCAGTCAAGTTGGAACATGACGTCGCCATATCTCGCGCAAGGTATTTGCTGGCTTCCTTCCAGCGTGTGTCCCACTGCCACGTGTTCCGTATCAGCCACGTGTTCCGTGCTGGCCACTGATTGAAGTAGAAGCGTCGAAGGGATCTGGGAAAAGCAGGGACCAGGCGCATTCGGAGATCTGTGCAAGTATATCAGCTGTCTTTACTTGCTACGAGTTCTCAAGTCATCTACTATACCGTCAGTGAAAGCCAGCTGGCCTTTGGCTGTAAGAGGCGTCCGTGTTTCAAACCGAAACGAGGTCACCGCAATAAGACTTTGCTCAAAGATCGTGGCAAGCGTTGTGACCGCAAAGCTTCTGTAGCATTGGTGACGAATGAGAAAACCCTTGACAATCGGGGCTTTTGCGAGAGTTGGCGCCTCGTTTGGGTGGCCTTGTTCGTTCTTTGACGGCCATGGCTTTAGTTCCAGAGGCGTTCCATAAAGTCGCTGCATGTCCCCCATACGCTGGCGACGCGTTCTGTGGCTGAAGTTCCACCAAAGAAATCGTCGGCTCTTGTGAACGTGATACATGAATAGACCAGGATATATTTTCAAATCCTCTTCCAACTGGTAAGGGTAGTCATCTTCCATTCTGTAATCCCAGAATCGGTGCCGCAGATCACTGGGCGAGTGAGCGCTAATCTCCAGCGTCAATCCCCCCGGACCATGTTGAGGCTCCCAACGCGAGAGGATACATAGCAGACTCTCGATAGCGGATGTGAAGACTCGGTTGTTGCTTATTTGAGACAATTAGTGGTTAGTGAAGCAAGATCAAGGTAAATCTCACGTACCGAGAAATGGTGAGCGCATTTTCTGGCTTGCTGCAGCTACGACAGGTGTAATTGAGAAGCTTCATACGAAGCCATAGATGGCGTATATACGTCAGTCTGACCACATTGTGGCCCCTGGTGGCCGTGGCAAAGGCAGGCAGGGCTGATGCGTCGAGAACGAGCCGCCGAAAAGTGAACTTCTCGAAGAAGAACTGCCACTCCCGGCACACAGTAGCGAAAAGGGCGACCCCGAGCTTCTTTTGGCCTCGAACTGATGCTCTCGCATTTTTCTTAACGTTATCGGCGATGAAGAGCTCTAAGATGTGTAGATGGATCTCTGGCGGGAGGGAATTCCACAAAGGTTTGGCGGGGACCTTCATAGCGCGGGAATATGAAGGGGCGGTCTTGGGTTTCTTTTTGTCTTAAGCTTCATGACACTGAAGAGGGCGTTTGTTCATTATGTTTGAGTACCTGGGTTTGAAGTTGGGGAGCGGATTATGCGATGAGTACGTAAGCAGGTCACATGATCTCACGGACCCAGGGCCCTTAAGGTCTCGGGGCCTATGAGCTAATCACTAATTAAATAAAGGAGTTCTCCTTCTTCCTACCTATTTTCATTACTCTTAGCAATACACCCATTTCCCTGTGTATTAGGAGGGCATTTTACTGACTATCCACTGTTTCCAAGTTGAGTCGCTGCTTCAGCTAGACAAAGAAGTAAATAGAAGGAGAGGTAGGGGAGGATGCCAGATAGCTTTTTCAATATAACCTGTAGTAGAGTATCACAGGATAGTGTCGATCGACGCGAGATGAGGCTTTGTATGACATGTTTCGTGAAGACTTCCCTATTCGTTGTTCAAATCGGAACGCAAACAGACGGACTGGATGATTTTCTTCAACATTTTTATACACTCATGCTCCCACCACTTGGCAGAAGGAATTGACGCGAATATGGTACATGCTGCCCATTCCCTAACGAAGAACTCAGTTCTATCTGACCCCTTCAGTAATATTGAAATAGAATAATTACTATTAGAGGGGGTCAAGTCCTCATCATTGTTCTCCCGATCGTGTCACCCACATACCCTATATCTCCTTCTAATGAATCCAATGACTATGGTTGCCAAGGATGAACACTAGCACGGCTACTGAGCTGAGAGCTACGGTATTCAACTGGGTAGTTTACCAGGGCGCCTCGAGGCACGCTCCTCATTTATACCATGAATCAGGCCCTTTGAGTTCTCATTATACCTTGTTAGCCCTTTGTTTTAAGTGAAGCTTTGTAGCCACGTCTCATGACCGGGAGAACCTTCATGGATCTCAAGGCGGGCGTGTACTGTGGAAGAGTCATTTGCGTCCACCATCTCATTCCGGGATGCTACTGACTTCATTTGAGCCTCGGTACGGCTGATGACTTGAGCCAAATCCGACCCTATCTCTACCAGATGCATTGTACCCTAGGGCCCAAGAGATAAACATATGCCTTTTCTTCCCTTGGAAACCCATCGATACGCCGTGAACAGCTCCTGACTTGTCGCGCTGATGATTCAAGGTCCACTGCATATAGTTCATCACGGCATAGTATTGTTGGCTGGTTCATGCGCAGTCACCGTTCGATGTCTTTGTCACGCATCCGCTACCAAGAATTGAGCTGGCTGAAAGCTAGACATTTCGACTTGGGATGGCCAACCCTTTGACTGCATGAATAATCCAGGCTTATCCGTAGAACAGGTAGAGTGAAGAAGGTCGCTAGGCACCGAGGAGGGCATTTTGCTAGCCATCCACTGTTTCCAAGCTTGGAAATCAACACACTACTTTTCGGCAAAATATTTCTGATTTCCATTCCACGGAGCCAAAAATACGACATGCCTTGAGGGATTAAATTCTCATAGTCAACGTAGCTACTATTTTGACATGTTCTACTACAGCTGGATTGGATATGCCGACGACTCTCATCGCCCCCCCTGCCTTTTTTCCTCGCTAATTAAATACACTCTGGGTATTATTGTCTTTTTACGTTTCCCTTCACTTTGTCTAACTGAAGCATTGTCTCGAATATCTCAGGATTCAAGACTCAGCTGCCATGATGCCAATATTCTAAGCCAGAATTGAACGAAACAGTGGAGGACGGTCAAGGCCAAGATGGGTTTGCCAGATGACTTGCACCAGCCAAACTGTCTTAGGACCTCGTTCAACCGATTCGCAAATGAGGTTATGCACAGCACATTTCATGACGGTTCCTCCCCTCACTATTCATGTAGCCACAAAAATGAGATACGGCATATTCTTTTTCTCCAAGAGCATCTTAGTTCCTTTCTCCTGTGTTTACAATCCCACCACTTGGCGGAAACGATCAACAGAAGAATAGTGCAGGATGTCCTTTCCCGAATGAAGAACTCAGTTCTGTCTGATCCCTTTAGCAATTATCAAGTTAGATGACTACTATCGAAAGGGATCAAGTTGTCATCACTGTTCTTTCGATCGAGTGTTCTCCTAGATACTCAATCCCCCCTAGTTGATCGTTGGCTCTAACTGGTTAGCAAATGCTCAGTCACCGACCAGCATCGGTCTAAGCTACCCGCCCACAACCACACCCACATGATGGGAAGTCGCCAGCAAGACGGGCATCGCCTCAACCTCTCCTACCTGCCGCCTCAGCTTGGACAAAGGGGGAACATACCGATATGTACCAAAATTTCGGCGGTTTTTGTCATACCCAATGATGAACACTTGCACGGCTGCTGTGCTAAGGGCTACGGCCCATTGCTAAGAGGGCTCAGTCCCTTCAAACTCCTGACAGACGGGAGGTCCAGTGATGGCTCCCACTTTTTGCCCTTCTTTTATACCACGCAGTAGACGCTTTGAGTTTGCATCATACTTTGTTGACTTTTGTTTGAAGGTTTGCAGCCACGTCTCGTGATCCCGAGAACCTTGGGACAGGGCTCAAGGTGGACGTGCGCTGCAGGAGTACCAGGTGAGGTACGGAGCGATTTAGTGCACTAACAAAAGTGAGGTACCTTTCACCTCTGCCCTGGGCATCGAGGTATCTTCGCGACTGCCATGAACTCGACTGGTTTGGCGCAATGGACAGTGGGAAATACCTCGATGGGACCTTTTGGTCCATCTGTGGACTCGAATCCTGACTGGATAAAATTGCATTAATTCTGTACTGTCGACACTCGCTTCCACCATTTCCATTCCCGGATGTGTACTAACTTCAGTCGAGCCTCGGTATGGCTATCTAATTTGGATCAAATGCGACCAAGTCTCCACCATACGCGTCACACGTCAGGGCTCAAAGGGTATGGAATCTTTCCTGTTTCTTGGGAAACCTTGACTACGCCATGAATAGCCTTTAGCTTGTCGAGCTGATAGTCAGGGCCTACCACATGTAGTTTGTCACGGTCGAACTATTGGTTCAGGTGCATACTCCTCTCGATTTTTCAGGTATACTTTCACCTGGCTATCCGCTCTATCAAGGGGATTCTGCTACCACAAAGTAAATATAATAATAACCCAATTTCTTGAAGTATACACTACCCAAAACCAGGCTGACTGGAAACTCGATGCACTGACTTTCTCTAGCGCTTGTTTTTGCATACAGACCAAGCCCATCAGTGTGAGTTTAAGGAAACTCATACAAATCGTTCCAAAACAATATGTCCTGGAGAAATTCCTCTGGAAGACTGAGTGCCGAAAAGTTTTCCCGTTTCGGCGTCCGAATGTCGACATGAACTTGGCCAGCTCTTTTCAAACCGAAGAATCCAGCCATTTCCCAGTCTACAAGACCGGCAATTTTGTCGTCATTGACGATGGTATTAGATTGGGTGAAATCGTTGTGCACAAGACAAAAGACTCCGTCTTGATCGTCCTCTGAAAAGAGCATGTTTTTTTCCAAGATTTGAATCCCCCTGTGCTGGACAGGATCAGAATCGGGTATGACGTACTAAGGGCAGTCTTGCTCGGGCGGAGGCTTTGCTTGAGAGAGTTGCCGCAGGATCTGCCGAGCTTGATCTTTGAAGTCTTGTTTCTGGGACTGAGAGATGTACTGCCATGCGATGTTGAGGCCGACTCCAGGTATTCTTTCCTGGATGAAGACAGGGTGGCCCTTGATCTGAATTGATGAATGGTTAGAAACAGTCAGCGAACGGTAGGATATCCATGAACTCACCTTGCCGGCGAAGTGAATCAATGGAACTTTCACATCCTTGAGAAATTTCCGAGCCAGCGCGGTAGCTGCAACCTCATTTGCGTCCGCAAGCGAGTAATCCCGGGTTGAACGTCGGCCTTGCAGAGTCTCCTGGAGGTGGCTCGACTTAACAACGATACGTCCGAGGGCGAAGACGTCACGACCACCGTCTGGATTCTCGTAAATTCTGACGGCCGGGGTGCAAAGAGTCAAGACAACAGAAGTCCAGTACTCAATGAAATCGGGCTCGGCCGACGCAGGGGAGTACTCAGTAGCGTCCCCTGCCTTGGTGGGCTTGGGAGGGTCAGGATGGAAATCGTCGGGCTTGGGGCAATAACGGCCATAAAAAGGAACGTCAGCGTAGCGATCGCGAGATGGGATCTTGTCAGGATCCGCTTCATACGGGTTCATCTCAGATTCCTGCATGTTGATTTCCGTATGTTGCAAGTGATGACGGGTACAGCTGCCTTCTTTTGAAGGACGAGGAGAGAAAAGGCAAGTGTGTTCGCACGTTTGCTGTTGAGGCGCCGTGTGTTGGCGCAATTTAAGGAGTGGAGCTTGAAACAACGAATCAGATTCTGGGGAATCAATCACACCCGGTGTTACGGCGGCAGGTCATTAGAGAGTGATGAGCGATGCGGATTGAGCACGACAAAAATACTCAATGTCGACAGCTGAAAGTGAGCATGCCGAAATGCACATCCCATGCATGGCAAGAGCAGCGTCGCCTCAATCTCAGTACTTGATTGCGCTCAGCCTGGTCAGTTGATTGCACTCGGCAGATACACGTCAGCGTGGAGGGAGGGGCAATGAGCCCAACAACATCGCCACAGAGCGAACCAGATAGTTATATCAACATGGCTAACCGCTGTCCTGCTTGCAACGGGTGGATGAACACAACCAAGGGAGGAGTGCACAACTGTCCTGGAAACGGCACTGGGGCTAAGCCTACCGAGGAAACAGTTCCCCAGCTTGTCACCGAGCTCTGAGTAGCTCGCCAAAAATATCAACGCAAGTCTGCTATTGTGGTTGATGAACAGGAGGCGGTTGCTAACCTTAAATTAGCCCACTTTGTTCCAAATGGTGGACTGTGATAACGCTGTTAATCGGCTCTCATCGGACAGGTAGCGCAGCTCATCTTGGTAGAATGAGGAACTCAGTGGCACCAGATTATGCAGTTCACTTATACTAGGCCAATGAAGAATCAATCAGAGTGATGATCCGAAGAGGCTATAGAGTTGGAGAGCAAGATTATCTCTAGAGTATGCGGTCGTGATATTCTATGTCTAAATAGCTTCAATCTTATGAGCTAAAAAATTAAGCTCCTGCACTTGATGTTCTAAAATTGATATGAGAATCAGGTGGGATGGTTTTGCTCATTCACTAGAGGGTGCGACCAGGAGTTGGATGTGGTACAGTTTACAAGAAAGGCTACGTCTCCTTAATAAAAAGGTTATGGCCATCGATGTGGGTGATAGATCAGTCTATACTGTTTTGTGACAAATGGATGGGCCGATTTATAGTTATATGGACGTCGCTGAGCACTAAAAGTAATTTTAATAACATGTTCAGTCCATGAACGTCTGAAATCTCCGTATAATTGTAGCCGAATATGATTGTGCAGCGGTGATCATTCATTAGCGGGGCTTATTTAACCGGTGAGTCTTCCCCTCACTTACACCCTTTCGTTCTTACGGACAACACGTACCCAAGCAGACAGTCGCCATGCCATCGAAGCCATCTTTCGACGCTCTCCCACTCCGCAAGGACGGCCCCCACGGCAACGCCTGGGGTCTTTTCGGCGACGACGATGAATGCGGCATGCTCAACCTCTTGACTCCCGACGTCGTCGCCAAGGCCGCGTCCGAGATCCGCGACGGGACGCGAGTCTCGACGGACTGGCCGCTGGACCGCATGTCCAAGCCTTGCTTCGGCCGGGCCCCTTTTACGCACACCATCAAGACTAAGACGCCTCGGTCTGTCAACGACGACTCGCTGGCGTTCAATACGCAGAGCAGCTCGCAGTGGGACGGCTTCCGGCACTATGCCTACCAGAAGGAGAAGCTGTGGTTCAACGGCAAGACGCTTGACGACCTCTTGACGACAAGCGCCATTGGCACTCAGGCGTGGGTCGAGAGAGGAGGTATTGTCGGCCGCGGCGTGCTCCTCGACTACGCAGCCTGGGCGGAAGCCAAAGGCACACACTCCGAGTCTGCGCTCTTCGAGACGACTTCCATCCCGGTGTCGACTCTCAAAGAGGTCGCGGCCAGCCAGGGCACGACATTCCGCGAGGGCGACATCCTGTTCATCCGCACGGGCTGGGTGCGCGGCTACAACGCCCTCTCCGACGACGAGTGCCAGGTGCTGGCCGACAAGACCTCTCCGCCGGCGATTGGCGTGGAGTCCTCGGAGGAGACGCTGCGGTGGCTCTGGGACGAGTCCTTCTCGGCCGTCGCAGGAGACCATCCCAGCATGGAGGCGTGGCCCTGTCAGAACCCGGCTTTCTGGCTGCACGAGTGGCTCCTGGCAGGCTGGGGGATGCCCATCGGCGAGCTCTTTGACCTGGAGCAGCTGAGCGACGAGTGTCGGAAGCGAGGCCGGTGGACGTTTTTCTTCTCCAGCGTGCCGCTCAAGGTAAGTGACCAAGCGGTTCTGGCTGTTGTTGAGTCGGTGGCTGACAGATGGCAGGTTCCCGGAGGCGTGGCCAGTCCTCCTAATGGGGTAGCCATATTCTAACCCGAGTTTCACGTTGTCCGCTGTTTGGAGGTTCTTTGAGTCTTCCGCCGCGTCTTACACTTGCGCAACTCGAAACAACCGCGCCAGCCATCATGCGATGAGATGACTAGGTCAACTACCTAGACGGGCTAACCTCGTTATCTCCCGAAGGAACTGCTCCAAAAAGGAGGCAAATCAGCAAAAATGAAGCACTTCTCAATCATGATCTTGTGTTTTATAGGAACAGCCCGATGCGGGGGTCGAACCCGCAACCTTGAGATTGCAAGCTCTGTAAGAGTCTCACGCTCTACCGATTGAGCTAACCGGGCGTGCTTTGCCCGGGCTTCTAGCCCGTTTGATGCAAGCCCGGGATCGTATTGGAGATTATTCACCTGGCTAGTTGATGAGATTCTGGCCGTTGTTCGGTGTTTGTCTTGCTGATCTGTGCTGGGACTCACACCATAAGCTAAATGGCTGTTCTGTGGCTAGGTATTTATTCGTAGCCAAGTTGTGCGTGAATCATATCCCTCCAAGGGTGTACAGCACTGTATCTTTATCTCGGGAAGTTCCTGCCTTTCCGGTTGCAGTTGTTCCCCAACCGTCAGGCTGATTTAGCCGACCATGCGCTGGCATTTAGCGGCTAGGTCTTGGCCGATAGCGTCCGCGTCCACTAAAAGCAACTAGGCCCAAGCCACCTCACTAAACCCCGCGAACACGTTCCTTCGTGGGGCTGTCCATGTTTCATGACGCCCGTAAACAGGCCTTGCCCAGCTGAAGCTCCAGCAAGCGGCGTCATCACCAGCCAACCTTCACTCGTCGTCTTTCCCCTCGTATTCCCTTCTCCCTTCTCCCTTCTCACCACTCGCACGCGCGACATGCTCCCTGCGCTGCGTCGTCGACCGCCATGACATATCGTCCACGTCCACCATGTGAGTCGTCTACCGTCCACCCGTTCTGGACCGGTGGTGCATAAGCTAACACCTCGTCTCCAGGATTGAGCCGTCGATCCGTATCCGCCGAGCCATCCACGCCGACGACGCCACTCTCCTCCGCCGCATCCTCAAGTCGTATCCCGCGCTCATCCATAACCCCGATCCGTCCCCCTCGGGCCTGTCCAACTCGAACCTGCACCTGGCGGCGTCGCTCGGCCACCGCGACATCTGCGCCGTGCTGCTCGACGCCGGCCACGACGATCCCTGTCCCGCCCTCAACGAGAACCACCAGACGGCCCTGATGCTGGCGGCCGGCGCCGGCCACACCGACGTCGTCCACCTGCTGTGCGAAAAAGACAAGAGCTGCATCCTGCGCCGCGACGTCCGCGGCCGCGACGCCGTCATGGAGGCCAGCCTCGGCGGGCACGACACCATCCTCCAGCTGCTCCTGACGTACGTCCCCGGCGGGCCCTACGACGCAGTGCGCCGCGCCGACATCGAGGGCAACACGGCGCTGCACTTTGCCAGCGGCAACGGGAACCTGCTGGTGCTGCGCACGCTGCTGGCTGCCGGCGCCGACGTGGAGAAGCGCAACATGTGGAACTGGACGCCGGCCGCGTACAGCGCCACTGTTCAGGCGGAGGTCTACCTAAAAGGGCTGGTGTCGGAGGTTGGGAAGCGGCGGCAGCTGATGAGGGAGGTCGAGGCGGCCAAGAAGGGAGCTGGAGTTCGGGTTGTCGAAGCTACCAGCGACGATGACTGAATTACGGCGGCTTGACTTGGAAATCGAATGATTTGGGGCTGAGGGCGAAGATGCCTGGAGCTTCGAGATGTTGCATATGAATTGCCCGAGCCGCGGTGCTAAGCTGAAGATCTGAGTCAAGGATTGCACATGTCATCTCATCCGCACCGCTCTTCAACATACCACTCCCACTACCATCCTACTGCAGCTGCCACCATGTCGCCCAGTCATGGCTGCAAAGCGGCATTAGACTACTTGAATTGACGCATCTACGCCATCTTCATCTTGTGCATTTCACATCATCGATGGACCGCTGCGATGATTGGAGTTTCGTTTTGAGCCAACCTGTCTGGTCGACTTTCCTTTTACATCGCGGACGACATCCAAATAATGACTGCCGATCTGTGCGGCTGAGTGGGGAGTGATGTACAGTGACGGGGCAACATCGAAGCTAACTTCCCGTTAGGTGATCACCTGTCCATCGTCCCAACACATGGTTGGCAAGACGCAATCGTGAGTCTGCGGATGAACCACCGCGTGCTACGACTGACTGACACGAAACCTTCCGGTACCACCCACGTTTGTGTTCTATTCAGATACTCTGGTTATACCGACCCCCCTTACTGGGCGAGGCTAGGTTCTTGGACGATGTTAGAGCCATGGCCGGTGAATCACCAGAGGCGCAAGGTGTCTCGTGCCGTCCACGACGCCGGACGGTCAGAGAATCACCACCTGGAGTGCACAAGACATGGACTCCACGAACCTGCCTGAATCATGGCTCGTTGAAATAAATACTTGGAAAATGTCGGCACCACTGATTCCCATTACCTACTCTACAAGGCATCACTACTACGCTGACCCCCGATCACCAAATCGCTGCTCCACACCACGCCGTCGAGTATATCGAAGAAGACCACGCCCTGTCTCATGCCCGAAGCCTTCATGTCCCGCGCGAATCCAGCGACCTGCAGGACAATCGAGGTCGAAGCCGGTGCCTTTCCCCCGCCAGCCACGAAGCTAGTCATCACGCAACACCTCGAGGTCTCTCAGGACCCTCCATTCTGGGCTTGGATCATCGTCGGGGCCTTTTTCGACGACGAGGACAACGTTCTCTGGAGCACCGAGGTGTTTGCGGGACACCTTGATATTCAGCTTGAGTCTGACGACGAGAGTACCTCGGGCGACAGCAGTATTTCGGAGAGTGGGACTGGACAGGGGTACACGGATTCAGAGTCGGGTAAGTTTCTGATTCCGTGAAGGCTAGATCTTCGACAGCTATGGACTGTGGATCTCGTCTATATAATGCTGAATTGTTGGCTGACGCTGCCAAGAAACCTCTTCCTCTTCTGAACTCTTCGAAAGCGAGCTCTACGAGTGGTATTATCAGCGATCGGAAATTCATCGAAACATTACCCACCACGCGACGAACTCGACCACCGTTCCTCTTGCTTGGGATCCAACTCGTCAAGGACCAGTTCCTGGATACTGGCAAGCTTCGTTCAACCCGGCATTCCAACGTTGGGTGCACACCTGGCAGCCCTATTACTGAGACGCGAGTCATCCCCTTTCTACCCTCACTATGAACTCGACTGGAGGCTGGAATCCTGTCACGGGACGAGACCCCGGAGGCGGCCATCCAACCTTTGCTCCCGCCGGAGGAGCCATCCCCGTTCAAGGTCAACCCTACATCCCCCACTTTGGCGGACCCGGCTATAACTTTGACGCAGCTCCCCAGTACGTTACATACGGCAGCGTGAACCCGTTCCAGGCCTACCCCCCGGCCGTCTACACCCCGGCCCCGACGGCGGGCTTCCAGACGACGCACACCTTCTCGCACCAGCCCAACGGCACGGGCAACGTCTTCCCGCGGCAGCCGACGGCCGGCCCGGCCATCGACCCGGACATGCCGGCGATGCAGATGAGCAACACGACGGGCGGCGTCGGCTGCGAGCCCGGGTACAACTACTTCTTCCCGGCCGAGCACACCAAGGTGCACGTGCTCAAGAGCAGGTCGCCGCCGTGGCAGCTGCCGGCGTCGGCCCAGGTGCCCTTCACGGCCACGCACGTGCCCTGCGACACCAAGCTCGAGGCCCTGCTCAAGGGCTTCGGCTGCACCAACCCGGTCCCCAAGAGGAACAGGTGCTACGAGGTCGTCAGCGGCGGCAACGGGAAGTGGTACAAGGGCTTCAGCTTCGGCGGCGACGACAAGGATCACCTGAAAATGACCTTGGCTGATGTTGGGTGGGATAGTTCCCGGGCGGGTCTTCCAGGTGGGAAGCCGGTTGTCTGTCTGTGGTTCTGCAAGAACTGAGCAAGTCTTGGTGATTTGTCGGGAACCTTTTAGGTGTGTATTTTTTAACGAAAAAGGGTTGTGCGAGGACTTTCGAGTAGGTATCTGGCTGGTGGGAGGAATTGAAGCAGGCTCAAAGGTGTTTTTCCTGCTGGGTGGGCCGGAATCAGGGGCACATTATCTGAACGCAGCGGGCTGCTGTCGTCACTTTGCCACAATATTTTTGGAGGGAATGTTTGTCTTTGGAGTTAGCAGCGCTTGGTTCTCGTACTCGCGGCAAGTATATCGTTACTGTCGTATCTGTATTCAATACAATTAGCTTGCCATGTTACACTGCTATTGCTTAAAGGGGGGGAAGAGTTTCGGTAAGAAGTCTCGTGACTGTCGAAATGATGTAGTGAGTGCTGGGGAGTGTTCGAAGGGCCACTCCACGGTCATCGCCGTGCTAACGTGGATAGGCAAATCTGTTGATCATTCTAATCTTGCTCCAGTGCCCACCCATATCTCATTCATAGACTCCCACCCAGACTTACAAACCACTTTTTAACTTCCTCCGGCCCCATCAACGTCGTTAACAATATCTTCGAGCACGGATCAATATCCTCAGGCTCGGCCTTGACCAGGATATGCACCATCTCATGGCTAGTAGCTATAAACCGATTCTTCTCTCGCCACGCTGCCATAAACTCGCCCACATCTACAGCCTTCCATAAATGTGCCGAGACCGTCCAAGCACTTGAGCAGTAGAGTCCCATGTCGCAGAGGAGCGGCATCTGCCAGTCCAGGAGGGTGGCATACATCTTGAGTAAGATGGCCACGGCCAAGGTCCGACGAGCAGACTCTTCAAAGACCCACGAGGTCCAGCAATCGCAAGAGACTGATAATGGGGATATCTGAGGTTTCTGGTCAGCGCTTAGATCAAGTTCACAAACGCACTCTACATGAACAGTGTCTAATACGAACTGGAATGTGTTGAAATAAGCTTATGATGGTAGCGCTGGGGTCGGGGAGGTTCCGTCGCGTTGCTCCATGTGCGAAGGGGTCACCGTCGAAGAGTTGAATGATTTGATATAAAATCAAGGCCTGGACCCGCGCCAACGCTTCCAGGGAGGTTGCCGGCAATGGTGCTGCAATAAGGTCTTTCGCTCTATCATGTATTATGCGAAAGACCGATGCCTCGTTGGCCTTGTTCCTCGCCATGTACAGTGCACAACAGGCCTGAGCATCTTGCATAGCGCGTGGCATCTCGTCGGCGTATAGCTGGGAGTGACACCAGGGCGTCGAGTTTTCCAACACCATCATTTCTAGGGCCTTGGCAAGTTGTTCTAAGGCGTATTCGAGTCGATACCACATTCGAGTGTTTAAAGACTGCGACATTACGCCATTTTTGGTGGTATTCGTTGAAGATGAGTACTCGGGTGTTGTGCTGCGCGATATGATATTGTTAGGCAGGGTTTCGCTCGGGACTCCTTCTATCCCATCATGACCAGTTGTTCCCAGAGTGAAGCCTTCGATGGGGACAAGCTGGTTGTTTGTGAGGAGATCTGAAGTGATTGGGTCATGATGTCTATTTTCGGAAGTGGGTAGGTCCAAACGGAGCTCTTGATCGGCTTCAGGATTTAGCCCAAGGAAGCAGGACGAAGCGCTAGCAACCGAGTCCTCCTCATTCAGCGCTTCCAAAGGCGAAACGTCAAGCTCAATGGGCTCTCGACGAATCACTTCGGGAGATCCAGTTGTTGAGTGCATCGGGTAAAGACACCGGCGGTTCCGGTTCTTGCACCTGGCGCAGACTGGTTGAGCGAGGTCGCATCGACGCTTGGCCCGTATGCAGTTCACACACGACTTTCGGCGCAAAGGCGGATTTCCGCGCTCTTTTGCGGTCAACGATTGGGGCATATTCGAGTTCAGCTGCTTGCGAAACATTGAACATTCAGCAAAGGTTCCCACTTCGCGTGTTCGCTATAAGTCTGCATGGAAGGAGGATTTGTCATCGTCGTAATCACGTCGGCGGAGTTCCGCTCTTGCAGATGGCTGACACAGAGTCCGGGGTCTAGATCCAGTACATATCTTTGTCAAGTTAGACTGTAGGCCCTAATGCAGAGGCGGAGCTCCTGTCTTGCATATTCATATGATGTCGGCACCCTTATTTCCAGACTCATCATGATGCCTTATGAGGCCTTCCGATGAAGTATTTAAAGAACGATCCGGGAAGCATCCTCGAGCTGCTGTACCAAACCTCACTCGCATCTACATCATGGCCACTCCTACTGCCTTTGTATGCAGCGCGACCGGCACTCAAGGCGGAGCCCTCGCTCGCCAGCTCAGGACCCTCGCATTCGACGTGCATACAACAACGAGGAACCCAGATTCACCCGCGGCAAAGGCTCTGTCGGCCATTGGCGTCAAAGTCGTTCACGGGGACTGGGACAACGATGCCGCGCTTCGATCGGCCAGCTCAGGCTCGCAGTACCTGTTCCTCAACCTTTTCCCGGCCTTTACGGATTCGAGTCTCGAGCTCGAACGGGCGAAGAGGATCCTAAGTATCGCCAAGGAAGCCGGGATTAAACACGTCATATACTCCAGCGACTTTGCCGTCGAGAGAAACAAAGCCAGTAACGAGCAAACCTTCATCGACAGAGCCCGCAAGTCGAAGCGCAACATTGAGAAAGAGACGGCCGAGGCTGGCTTCGACACCTGGACTGTCCTTCGTCCCGGCTTCTTCATGGCCAACTTCATTCTGCCCAAGGTGCAGCGCTATTCCACCGCGGCGGATGGCGTAATCACATTTGGCTACCCGGCTACCACCCGTCTGCCGCTGATCGACCACGAGGACACGGCCAAGTTTGCCGTTGCCGTGTTTCAGAACCCTTCAAAGTTCAACGGACACACGATTCGCCTCGCTGGGGAGCTGTTGACCGCGGGTGAAGTGATTGCGGCTCTTGGGCGTGCTACAGGCCGTAACATCCGTGGTACTTACCTCACTGTCGCTGAGGCTGAGCAAAAGGCAAAGACAGAGTTCATGACCGAGGCCGAGCTGGTCGTCCCTCAGATGGCGGGGGTTTTTAATCCTGATGAGTTGAAAAGTTGGGGTGTTCCTTTTGGCTCGTTTGAAGACTTTTTGAAGAGGGAGAAGGAGGTTGTGGAGGCTACATATCAGAACGTGAGGGATTGATAAATTGGAAGATTGGGTTATGCTTCTATTTGTGGCATCGTGTGGATTTCGGTCAATTTGTGCAATTATCTAGTACTGTCTCTAGGATGACGGTGCCCTTTTCTTGGGTTTTCACTGACTCGATCAACATGAATGTTCCGAATCATGAACTAGATTCTCTATCATTCGTGATATTTCCTAGACACTATGGGAAGGACCGGTTCTTGTTTAAGGGAGGGGAGGTCAATCCGGAGTCAATTGTAAATACTACGATTGTTCCTCTCATTTCTTCTTCTTCTGTAGGGTAGCAAATGTTGGGTCTTAGCATGTTGAGCTTACATAGGCAAGCGGGTAAAAGAAACACTGTATACTAAAGTATTTAGGATAAGTAATAAGATATCTTTATAAAACCTAATAATAATTATATTATTAAAATACTTAATATATTTAGCCCTAATACTCTTAGTATTAGATAAACCCTAAGTATAAACAAATAAACTAATAAAAGGGTTTAGCTAGGTAGTATACCTAGGTTATTTTATCACTTACCTTACCTGGTGTGCGGTGTTTTGTTTCACCCGCTTGATAGGGTACGCCGCCCACTATTAGCCCAGTGACATCTTACCTTGGCTAATTAAACCGGGCCTTCTGATTGTATGAACCCCATTAGGTAGATTTGCGAATTGTTCACATCGACGCGCTCGGCCCCGGTGCCCGACAGTAGTGCATGCAAACTCGAAGTACCTCATTTGACCTCGAAGCAAGACACCTTGCCGGACTTGCCTACAGATTCAAAGTTGTCCAAAAGGTGTATAGATCAGGCATCCTCATAACTGAGCCTGGAAAAATCATCGACCTTCTTGTCTTGGAATGGTTGATTTCTCTCTTTGAGTTAGTTTGAGAAGACCTCGCAGCCCTCATGATATTACATGCATTGCAAGGAGACGGACTAGAGGAACCAATAGCGCCACTGCTGAGAATTTACAACGTGCTAGTCACGCAACAAAGGGAATCAGAAGAGATTGAGTAAGTAGCTCGGGGCGATGGCTGGATAGAGGAGTTTTGAATCAAGCCACCACACGACATTGGTGGGATCACGATGAAGCTGAAGAAATCTCATTTCTTTTCATGTTCCTCTTTGAAAGAATCAGAGCATTGAGAGACGCGCCAAGCTAGGAGACCCCGGAGTGGAGAACTTGGTGGTTGAGGAGAAGGCCCAGACTGGGGTCATAAATAAGCCAAGGTGCTACGAGTGGATAATCCAAGTTGGGGTCTCGGCACTCATTGGTGCATCTGCATGATGTCAGGGAAGTTGAGGATACAAGGGAATTGGAATGGGCTGATTCGTTTGGTCCGTGATGTAAAACCTCACTCCCTTTCCCCAACCTCTAGTTGTAGACTAGCTAAGGAGAAACCCCCACATCTCCGCAGCCGTCCCCACATGTGGGCTCTAGGCAGCAGGATAAAGAATTGGAGAGGTACAAATGTCGTTGCCTGGAGGCGGCGTGGAGTCGTTAGCAGGGACCAGGGGGGTTATGATGCAACGTAGTGCGGCTCTAGGCGGGCATCTAGACCGGGGCTTAAGCTGACCGGCGAGGTCGATTTCGCTTCTGGGGATAGAGACTTGGGATTGAAAGATTGAAAGTATGAGGAGAACTGTGTGGGTTGAGACGATGGCTGTCAAAGAGTCACCTGAAGTGAGTGGGATATTACGCACAACTAAACCAAACTCTCTGACAAGTGCCGCATCAGGACCCAATGTTAGTGAGATGCTTGAGAAACGAGTCACTGGATCCCTCTGTTGAGGAGACGAGCACCAGCTGTAAAGCTGCAATTTAGCTATCTGGTCCAAGACTCGTGCCCAAGCCAAGAGAATCATTAGCCCCTGCAAACTTTGCATACGCCTGACTTGGGGACCAATAAGCCATGACAAAAGGCGATTTGGTCCTCGCAGAAAATCAAACCTGATGAGCGACGACCCATCAAACCGCCTCGAATCCTTGGATCCCTCGTCTAGCTGCTCGGACTGGAAACCCAGCGACCTCTGCCAACGCCCGACATGCTCGAGGAGCGAGTTACATTCCATCATGGTTGACACAATCCTTCTCTAGCCCGAGTCTAGCGGGAACACTTGCACCCTCGTGCTGTCTCTTGCGGGCTTCGTTCTGCGGACCCCAGTCCAGTCGACCCCAAGGCTACTGCGCCACCCCCTCAACCCAATCTCCACCCCGTTCTGGAAGCTCGCGTGGAATAGACCACGCGGAGGAACTCCTGCGACTTGGTTGGAGGCTGGGGAAGGACCCAAGGAGCGGATATCCAGTATGCTCGGCCATTTTGGCGACATGGTCTGCTCAGCTATCTGCGAGCTAAGGGCTTGGGTCTGTGGATAGAGAATAGGGTTCAGCTGTGTTGATACAGCTCAGTTTCTTGATAGGAGACGCCATAGTTGAGCCCGAGACGGCAACATCTTGGACAAGACTTTGTGGATGTGTCAAGCCTCACTCAGGGTCCGAAATTGACGGATGACCCATCCCCATCCAACACGTCACTCAAGCAACATGCTCAACACGGAGCCGGTCCACACCATGCTGCAACAAAATCTCACTAGACACTACCGTCCCGACGTAACAACGACGGGGGCGTGCGTCTACAAAGTACAGAGGGTACGCTCACCCGCGTTTTCCCCTCCTTTACTCCAACAAACAGGGATGGCCGGTAGAGTGAGCTTATTCACTGGAACCGCTGGCCAATGAATCGCGCTGTTCCCGGGCGAAAAAAAGAAAGAGGGAGGTCGCCGTTTGTGTTTTCGTCAATCTAGAGCAGTAGTACGAAAAATGACTCGAGGACCGATCCTGGCACCCGCATGTCGTGGTGTCTTTTTTATTCTGCTGCCTTGAGCTTGGCGCTTGCTAGGAAAAGGCAATTGGAAGATGGAGCAGACAAGCGCGGAGATGTGGTTGAGGTGGGGAGGGAATGACTGAGACACAGCGAGATTGCCCAGAAGAGAGGAGACCTGTGGTGGTGATGCGGCGATCAGCGAGGGGAATGCTTCTTTGATCAACAACCAGATCTAGAGTCCTCGTGGCTGCACGGGAGGGGAAGATGCCATGTTACCACACCTACAGCCGGCATGTAGCTACCCTCTCCAACAACTCTCTGCCGTATAAAAGCATCTTCACCAAACATCACAGAACAGAGCAAATGGCGGGCAACGGTCTTCACCTTCATGTCCCTGCCCCGCCCAGCCCTTGGCACTATCGGCTCCGTGCCCAAACGTCCACTCACAAGGCTGCGAATTCTGCTGCCTGCGCCGGTCCGTCTCCCGCTGGCTTGGCCGTTTCTTAGCTCGGGCGTTGGCTTCTCCATCATAGAGAGTTGACATGCCGAGCCTTGATCCGGCCGCGGCGCAACCAACCCCTGCACGGCGATACAATTTCCTTGCTAGTAGGTATCCAACTCTCAGCCAACCTGACCTGCTGTGGCGTGACTGTTTTTTGGGCGGCCTGTGAATGTTGTTATTTGATGTGCAGCAATCCAAGCCGCTTTCGTTTCGTTGCGGGGAGCTTCAGTACGACAAACTCAATACGATAAACCTGGAGAATCAAGTACAAGCTCTGCTAACATATTTCACCGGCTAGCAGCGCCTGTGGCGGTTAACGACGAGTGAACCCTGTCCCTATCGGGCCGAAGGGCTCCATATGCCGAGACCTAAAAGCCTAGGATGCTAGCAGCGCCAAGGCGTGGCTTACAAGGGCTCAAAAAGCTTGGAGTGGTCCAACGACGTCAGGCCAAGCTTTCGTTTCCAAGGAAGTACTTGGCAGCTCCCGCAACGACACGACGCCATTGGCATCAACTGCGAGAGGACTCCATGTCACTAGTGACTGTGGGGTTAATGGACGAGTATGGGGACTCCAAGTTGGGGATTGGCGATGAGAGAGACAAGGCGCTCTTGGCTGGGGTTTGCCCCTGTCTTACACGCCCCAGCAGCCCCTCCGAGACACGCGATGCACCTCTGGCCATCCCGCAGCGCGATAATCGGCTCTGGATGCGCACAGAGTATTGTGGGATGAATTGCGGGTTAGTCTAGCTCACCATGGAACATCGTTTGACTCGTGAGGCTTTTCGTCTCCGTCTGGGGGATCGGCTCAGTCTGGGGACGGATATATAGCCCGCGTGGTTTCCTCTCCATTTCCCTAGATTCGAACATTGAACCATACTCTCTTCTCTGGTTTGTCTGCTCTCATCCGAGGTGTTCTGGCTGCAGGGTGAATCACGTCTTCGAGACTTGTGTCTTTCTCCATCCACTGTTTCCGAAGCGTTTTGCTTCCTGGTAGACGCCCATCATGGCTGATATCCAGTACGTCCACCCAACACCAGCACCAACGTGATACTCCCACTACGTTCGCAGAGCTGACAATCTCGACAGACCCGACTCCAAGGGCAACTACGCCGCCCACATGGACGAGAAGCCCAGCACCGACATGGCCGAGCACACCGAGATGAGCGAAAACCTCTCGGCCAAGTAAGTGTCCAGCTTCCACCCCCCTGACGAGAAGACAAGAACCCCCATGCCTGACATTAGCCACCAGAATCAAGAACCCTCTCGAGGGAATCCCCCGCGACCAGCTCATGCGCAACGTCGAGAGCTGGGCCGAGCGCAAGGGCCTCCAGGAGCACATCGCCGTGCTGAAGAAGGGCGCTCTCGTGGCCCAGAACCCGGCCAACGCCCACCGCATCGACGGCGACGAGAAGCTCACCGAGCGCGAGCTGACGGTCCTCGAGCGCGAGGTCACCCACCGCTGGGACATGCCGCGCAAGCTCTTCCTCACCATTGCGACTTGTTCCATCGGCGCTGCGGTTCAGGGCTGGGACCAGACCGGGTCCAACGGCGCCAACCTCTTCTTCCCGGACGCGTACGGCATCGGCGGCGACACCACCCGCGATCGTTTGCTGGTCGGCATCGTCAATGCGGCTCCTTACCTCGGCAGCGCGTGAGTATTGTCTTCCTTGACGCCTCCTGTGCACTCCTCTCTTGGGTTCTGTCGTCGACTAACACACACATTCCCAGCCTCATCGGCTGCTGGCTCTCCGACCCCATCAACAACTACTTCGGTCGCCGCGGCGTCATCTTCTTCGCCGCGCACTTCTGCATCTGGCCCGTCATCGGCTCGGCCTTCAGCCACACGTGGGAGCAGCAGCTCGCCAACCGGCTGCTGATGGGCATCGGCATGGGCGCCAAGGCGTCGACGGTGCCCATCTACGCGGCCGAGAACGCGCCGGCCTCGATCCGCGGCGCGCTCGTCATGTCGTGGCAGATGTGGACCGCCTTCGGCATCTTCCTCGGCACCGCCTTCAACCTCGCCGTCTTCAGCGTCCCGGACATCAACTGGCGCCTCATGCTCGGCGCGCCCTTCCTCCCCGCCGTGCCCCTGATGCTCCTCATCTACACCTGCCCCGAGTCGCCGCGCTGGTACATGAAGAAGGAGCGCTATCCCGAGGCCTGGCACGCCATGAGGCAGCTTCGTCACGACTCCATCCAGGTCGCCCGCGACATGTACTACATCAGCGCCCAGCTCGACATCGAGCACCACATCATCGGCGACACCACCTACGTCAGCCGCTTCACCCAGCTCTTCACCGTGCCCCGTATCCGCCGCGCCAACCTCGCCGCCTTCACCGTCATGATCGCCCAGCAGATGTGCGGCATCAACATCATCGCCTTCTACTCCACCACCGTCTTCTCCGAGGCCGGCATGTCCGACTTCAAGGCCATGCTCGGCTCCTTTGGCTTCGGCCTCGTCAACTGGCTCTTCGCCTTCCCCGCCTTCTGGACCATCGACACCTTCGGCCGACGATCGCTGCTGCTGTTCACCTTCCCGCAGATGACGTGGACGCTCCTTGCCGCAGGCCTCTGCACCCTGATCCCCGAGTCTGCGGGAGAGACGCGCACCGCCCTGATCTGTCTGTTTGTCTTCATGTTCGGCAGTAAGTGCTCTTTTCTCTGGCCCCAACTCAGCCCACCCGCTTACCCGCATCCGCAGTGTTCTACTCCCCCGGTGAAGGCCCCGTTCCATTCACCTATAGCGCCGAGGTCTACCCCCTTTCCCACCGAGAGACTGGCATGGGCTTCGCCGTGGCAACCTGTCTCTTCTGGGCCGCCATCCTCGGAACCTCGTTCCCCTTCCTGCTGGACCAATTCGGCACAGTCGTAAGTTTCCGCGCCCTCGCAAGACCAGGCCGCAGCTAACACTTGGGAAACAAAGGGCGCTTTCGGTCTCTACGCCGGCTTCAACGTCATCGCCTTCATCATGATCTTCTTCTGGGTCCCCGAGACCAAGCAGCGAACCCTCGAGGAGCTCGACTACGTCTTCGCCGTCCCCGTCGGCAAGTTCGCCAGCTACCAGCTCAAGACGGCTCTGCCCTGGTGGTGCAGGCGTTGGATTCTCTGGCAGCGCAACGCCAAGAAGGAGCCTCTCTACCAGTTTGAGAATCTGGCCACCGTCACCCCCGGCCACTCTGACGTCGAGTCTCCTCACGACAGCGACCGGAAGTCTTGAGACTGAAGTGTCTGGTTTTAGTTTCATCGTACATTGGGACTCAGATGGAGAATCTTAACAGTCGGAGTATCTGGACAATTCCTAGGAGCTACCAATTTACCCAAATATTTATTCAAGTTTAGAGAAGCGTGCTGGTGGGTTGCTTGCGATGAGCCTCAGGAGTTCTACGGCACAGAAGGCTAAATGGGCTCAACATAGCTGCACTGATATGACTTGACACATTTTCAAATCCGTCCCCGGCTTGCTTGAATGCAACATACTATCTGAATACATGAATACCTCATATTGGGAAGGGCGCTCCGTTATGATGGAAGTAAAAGTCAAAGAGACGTCGTGTCCACGGAGACGACAATATGTGATGTACGAGACTTCACAGCGTCCAATTCACCATGTCAATCTAAGGAGCTCAATGACATCCGGATGATGGGAATGGTTGAAGATTGTGCTGATTCTATCTCGCTATGACTTGGCCTCCCTCTTCCCCCTTTTCCCCTTCCAATGCGTCCTCATAAGTCTCACTACCCCCCACGCCAACAGCCTATAGACGACGACGCACACCCCCAAAATAGCCACGTTAACGGCCGGATCCTCGTCCAGCTTGTACAGCTCCAGCACGTCCCGGCCCGTACGGATGGGGCAGTCGCCGTTGGCCAGGCGCTGGTTGTCGTTGCAGGTGAACTCGACGCCGCGCAGCGAGTAAGGGGCGACGGCGCGGGCGGCGTAGCGGATGGGCGAGAGGTAGTTGAACGAGGTGAAGAGCGGGGGCATGTCGATGGACAGGATGCCGACCATGGTGTTGGCCACGGAGAGCAGGATGCCCATGATCTGGATGGCGAATCCCGCGTGGCCGAAGAGCGTGTTGAACATGATGCCCAGGCTCTCGCCGCACGACACGACGCCAAAGCAGGCAAAGGTGCAGACGAAGTACATGGTGGCGGTGCGCGGCAGGCCGACGGCCAGGTCGCCGAGCACGCCGAAGACGAGGCAGCTGACGACCTCGAAGGGGACCTCGAGGATGGTGTACGAGGCCAGGAAGGCCTCGACGCCGTAGACGCCGTCGTCGTCCTCGCGGTAGAAGACGTCGCGCTCGCTGGGGTAGACGGCGACGTTCTGCAGCATGCCGACAAAGTAGAAGGCGCCGATTTCCTGCACGAAGCCCATACGGTTCTGCACTGAGTAGTAGTCGTTGTCCAGCGGTGCGAAGAAGAGTGCCAAGATGAGCGCCAGCCCGATGACCTGCATGAGGCGCGCCAGGATGAGCTCCGGCTGCCGGCGAGTGTTGATCATGGCGCGGTGGAGGAGCAGGGGGAGCGATGTTGCGAAGGATGCTCGTTTGCGGACCAGGGCACCGAGTTCGGCAGGCGTTGAGAGGTTGGCTTTGTTAAGGGATCTTCGTGGAGGTTTGGCCTGGATGCTCGTGATGCCTTCATCGGGCGTCGCTTCATCCCTAGCGTCCATCTCTTTCTTCTCTTCAATCATGCCTCCCGGATGCGCTCCGGCTCTCCAGCTCTCAGTCAGCTTCTGCACGCGCTCGCGCGACTCGGCCTCCCTGTCATCGCGCTGGAGGTCGATAGTGATCATATCCAGCGCAAAGTCGGCCGGGTTGGTGTGCTGCGGGCACTCGTACCCGTGGCTGCCAAGATACCGCAGCATGTGGCTCCCGGGACCGGCGTAGACCTGCGCGCCGCCACGGGCCAGGAGCAGCACGTTGCCAAACTCGGCGAATAGTGTCGACCGGGCCTGGTGAATGGTGAGAATCAGGGTGCGGCCCTCGTTTGCTAAGCCTTGCAAAACTTCCATGATGGAGTTTGCGGTGAAAGCGTCTAGGCCAGACGTCGGCTCGTCGAGGAGCAGGATGCGCGGATCAGTGAGGACCTGTACGGCGATGGACACGCGGCGCTTCTCTCCGCCGGACACGCCTTTGATCAGGTCGTTGCCAATGAGGTTGTTCGCGCAGTCCTTCAGACCCATCTTGAGCAGTACCTCCTCGGCGCGGCGGTTCTTCTCGTCCTTGCCCATAAAGGACGGAAGTCGGAGCCCGGCAGCGAACCGCAACGTCTCGCGCACGGTGAGGGACGGAAGCAGGGCATCGTCATCCTGACACACATACGAGCAGACAGATCGGATGACCGAGTCTGAAGGCACAGCACCATTGAAGGTGAGCTTCCCAGTGGGATGGTACCTGGTCGCCACTGAGTTCCGGAGTCGAAGAGCCATGGCGTTGAGGAGCGACGTCTTTCCACTACCCGAGGGTCCCATGATGACATTCAAGACGCCGGCTTCGAACGTGGCATTGATCGGATCGAGTATCGTCTTTGTCGGCATCTTCTTCCCTGCCGAAGATCTCTTGTCCAAGGTCAACGCAAAGCTGTCTAGGCCGACATCAATAGCGCGGACGTCGGCGATTGATCGCGCCGTCATCTTCTCCTTGCCAGCAGACAAATCAGTGTCCGAGACGCGAGCGCGGGCGATGGTCATTTCGACCTTGAGGAAGTGCAGTCCGATCGCAGAAAGCGATAGGAAGAAGACGACGAACGCGAGGGCGATTAGAATCGGTTTCGTGATCCAGTCCTTCGGAAAGCCGAACAGCTCCATGATGTACTCGCCAGTGTACTGCTCACATTCAGGGTTGGACTCTCCGCCGGGATAAGGACAGTCGTAGAAGTTGCCCTCGAATTCGTTTCCAGCGTACGCTCCAAGGACATAGTACTACTTGGTTTAGCGAAAGATTATTGAGAAAAAAAGGAGGACTTACGCAATACGTTATCCATTTGGTCCAGCGCACGTACACTGGAAGTGTATTGCTCTGGATGAACATGCCGCAAGCCATGCTTTGCAACGTAAATGCAAAGTTCGCAATCAGACTCGCACCGGGGAAATGTCTCGACGCTGTCACGCAGGTCATGGCGCAAGTCACGGAGATGTAATGGTTCAGGAGTGTAATGGCGAAGAAGATGAAGAACTTTTCAACCTCGCGATCGAAGCCGGCCATAAAGTAGAATATGACAGAGAACAGAAACGGGACAGGGATGTCCTCTGTAATCATCCGGGCGAGTCTTCGAGAAAGGATAAAAGGCAACGCATCAACACAGTTCTCGGAAGACTCGCGGTCAAAGATCTGAATGTCGATTGTCATCCGGTAAACCTCAAAGACAAGGATCAAATAACCCTGCAGTCCAGTCGCAGTGTAGAGACCTCCCTGTCGGGACCGGATTCCAGATTGGTCTCGGCCCAGGTTGTAAAATAGATAGCCATTGACCAGGCCCATCAAGACGGCTTCAAGGATGGAAGATGCCATGCCAAGAGGATCCCGGTATGTGACTTTGAAGGTACGGTCTGTTAGGACGAGAACCTGTCGCGCAAACCCGACATGCTTCTCTGCCTGTTTTTTTCGTTTCCGGTCGCTGGTGTCGCCATCTCTCCCGATTTTTCCAGGTATAGGTGCGGAGTGCTTCTCATTCTTTGCATCCCACGCATTCTTCAGACGCTCTACCCTATCTGTACTCTCTTGTTCCAGTTCTGGGGTGCGGTTATCGACGGCGGCGATGTCGATGACAAACTCGGCTGGGTTGACGAACGGTGGTAGTTTGAAGCCCAAGGTGTCGAACCAAGGCACGCAGTCCTTGACTGGCCCGGAATAGACGGGGCTTCCCTTGGTCAGGACAATGAGGCTGTCGAAAAGGTTCCAGATTTCCGATCTCGGCTGGTGGATAGTGGTGATGACGGTCCTGCCCTTTTGTGCCAACTTCTTCAGCGTCTTGACGAGCTGATGTGCACTCGTCGCGTCGAGGCCTGTGGTGGGTTCGTCGAGGAAGAGAACCGACGGGTTGGCGAGCATCTGCACGCCGATGCTGGTTCGTCTCTTTTCTCCGCCAGAGCACCCATGATACTGGGAGTTGCCGATGCGCGTGTTGGCACACTCCTTGAGGCCGAGCTCGCGGATGACTTCCTCCACGACGAGCATGCGCTGTTCTGCCGTGGTCGAGGAAGGGAGTCTTAGGTCGGCCGAGTACTGCAGTGTTTCCCTAACGGTGAGTGTCGGAAGCAAGATATCCTGCTGCATAACATAGGCATGACTGACGGTGTGGACGCCGACTCGGCCGTTGAAGGTGGTGACGCCCTGCTGTTTTAGTCGCGGGCTTGTTACCCTCTCGGCCATGCTGTTAAGTAACGTCGTCTTTCCTGAGCCACTTCCACCGATGATGGCGGTCAGAGTTCCAGGCTGAATGTCCGCGTTGACCGAGTGAAGCAGCTTCTTCATCTGTGGCTCGGTGTTGAGCTTGGAGGCGAACAGCTGCGGGTATGTCGAGGGCTCCAGCCATGAGGGTGCGGTGTTGACCGAGACGGCCAGGTCTCGTATTTGTACTTCAACCGCTTGGACATCGTCGAGAGAGAAGTGGCCGGCGCCGGAGACGGAGATGCGGCGGTCCTCCATGTACGGCAGCGATGAGGGGATGTCTAGAGAGCTCGTTCTACCCAGCTTTTCGATGTCGATTGCATCTGAAGGGTCGAGCGAGCGGTGAGCTGCCATGGTGGACATGTGAGGGCTTGTTGGAGTGCTGTAAGCCGTTGGTTAACAAAGGCGATGATGGTGGCGGGCCGAGTGTGGCGTATCCATGACCAGCGGGTCTTGGAAGAGGAAGAGAGCTACTGCTTCTGGTGACTTGTGGCTAGCAAGAGTTGTCAATTCACGTGCATGACGGGATGTTTTGAATGTATCCGAAGATGGCGAGGTATGCTGACGTTTGTTTGCTACAGATGGGGAGGGAGGGCTTATACTATGGGGGTGGCCTCGAAGTAGTGACGCATCAACTAGTAGGTCGGGAAGGAAAGCCGAGTATTCTCCAACCGAGTGCTCCTTCAACCGGCGGAAGTGCTCTGCAGCCAAGTCCTCTGCGACCGAACATTCTCTAACCGAGTTGGCAGTTTGACACATGGGGAGTCCGGGTTCTTTGATATGATGGACCGCATGGAACCCGAACAGTGGGTCTGTCTGGACTCCTCCCGCCATGAGGCTCGTAGGCGAGGTTCGATGAGAGGGCCTCGGCCGGGGGTTGGGATGTGGGTAGGTTTACTACGTAGTAGGGGACTTGGAAGCAACGCGGGGAAGGGAAAGACTTGCGAGAGGCTAGTCTGGTCGAGATGCCGGGATGGAAGCGACGAGAAGGGAACCCCGAGAGCTCTAAAATTGCCCTAGCTGGGGCTTGAGCTTGAGCTTGATGGCCTGGGGTGTGGTTGGCGTATGGCAGTGATGGTGTGGTGAGAGAGAGAGAGAGAGAGAGAGAGAGAGTGATGAGTGCGTGTGAGCGTGAGTGTGTGTGGATGTGGGATGTAGGTGTGGAGAGTGCGGTGTGAGTGAGAGGTCTTTTTGGGTGATGACGCGGATATGGGATTGGACGGGATGGGACGGGAATGATTCTTTCCGAGAGATGTGATTGCGCTGTCGACTGTCCGACACGGCGAAGATCCAACGTGATCGACGAGAAGGCGCATCAACAGCCACATCGGTCACGGAGAATGGGAATAAGATGAGACGACGCATGTTGCGCCCCAGTCCACAGTCCACCAAGACATGGGAATCACCGTAATGGCAGCGCGTAGATACACTGGACTCCCACGTAGGAAGCATCGCCAGCACGAGCCAAGCGAACAGAACTGACCCTCGCTAATCAATTATCCAGCCGGCGGGCGATCCCTGCAGCCATTTCAATGATTCCTGGCTCGCTTGCGCCTCAACCCTCCCCGATCCCCACGTCGGCTGCGAAACGAGGGCCGCGACAACGCCATGTAACGCCGCCTCTCGGGACGGGCGTTCGCTTACACCTCTTCGCCACGAATGGTCCGGGACTTCTATTGGCCTTTCGGGCAATTCTTTTTCTTAACATTCTGTCCTTCCCAATCGCCGCCATTCGTGGCCCCCAAGTTTCTCCAAGCGAGGGCGGAGACTCGAACGTGTGCGCCAAGATTTCCAAGGACGCGCGATCCATAAGCGGTTGCACCGTGGTATTTGGCGTCGCCTGGTGGTTCACATGGTCGGAAGCACGCATGTAAAGAAGATCTGCGATGTTGGGGGTTGTCGGATAGGTGTGTGCCTCTGGAGAGCAGGGATTCAAACGAATGATTGCTGGGAGGTTGTTAATTACCGTATCTGCAGAGGGCACAAGACGACGCATCGTGAAATGTCGCTCGGAATGGCCTGACTATTGCGCAACGACTCCACTGCCTGCAGCACAGATATGTCCATGTCGATCTTCTGCGTACTCCTAACCCAGCTTCATTTTGATGCTTCATTTCTCGTCTGCGCTGTCGATTCATGTTGCATCTTCCTCAGGAAAAGAAGTCATGTGCAATTAGTTAGAACTAGCCGGCGTCGAGTCCTGCGCTACCGGAGCACTAACTCCTCCATCGGCCCGCCTCTCCTACTACGTAGCACGAACATCACCACGTGAGACAGTGGGACAAGGGCTCTCTGACGACATGTTTTCATCAAATCTCCTATCTTGCATCGTGGTACTGAATGGTATCCGAAAACTCTCAAAATACAATTGGTTCATGCCCCTCCGTCCCATTATCCAAAGTCCAAAATGCGCCGCCATCCAATGCTGCCTATCAAATGCCCCTCCATCATCTAGTGTCGTTCCCTGCATGCGCCCGCGTCAACCTTCTCCTACGTCGTCCTCCTCTCCGTGATGGGCTCTCCACACGGCTTCCCCGTCACGAAGCCCGCGTTGCCGGCTCCCAGCTCAAACACCTTGGTCCCGCGCAGCCACGTCTCCTTGACGCGCCCGGTGAACTCGTGGCCCTCCCACGGCGAGCACCGGTTCTTCCACCGCATGTCGCCTTGCGAAAAGGTCCACAGCTCCGCGTCGTCGAAGACGCAGATGTCAGCGTCCATGCCCGCCCGGAGCGCGCCCTTGCGGTGCGACAGGCCCACCTGCGCCGCCGTGGCTTGGCAGCAGAGCCGCACAATGTCCGTGATGCTCGGCGCCTTGGACGACAGCGACCGCTTCTTGGCCGCCGAGTGGAGGATGGGAAGGCCGAGCCCGACCGACGAGATGCCGCCCCATGCCGCGAAGAAGTCTCCGCGCAGCTTGGCCGGCTCGTCGGGTTGTTGCTCTCCCGGTAGCGTGACGTCGACGCCAGAGTCCGAGTGCAGCATGCGCGGCTGGTTCTGGTCCAGATGATCAGGAAGCAGCTTCAGCTGGGGCGTGCAGGGCGAGTGATCCGACACGATGGTTCGGATGCACGAGTCTTCGGCCACGAGCTCCCCCCAGAGTCCGTCCTGGTTCTGTTCCTCGCGGATCGGCGGGCAGCACTTGTGTCGCGTGTCACCCATCTCGATCTCCTCGGCCGTCAGACCCAGGTAGTGGAAGCAGGTCTCGGCCGTGATGTTGATTCCTGCTGCGCGCGCCGCCTTGAGGATTGGAATGCACTGCGTCGCCGAGAGGTGGACGATGTGTAGGTGCAGTGACGGCGCCAAGTGCGCGAGACTCAAGATCTCTTCGATGGCGTAGGTTTCGAACGAGGGCGGCCTGGACTCGAGGAATGTCTTGTATGCGGTGAGTTCTCCGGTGGGAGCCAGGGGAGCGTCTGAAGCTTGCACTGTGTCGCCGACGGAGGCAGCGATGGGAGGAATCATCTCGGCATGGAACATGAGCGTGGTCGGGGTGTCTTTGAGCGTTTCCATGGCGAGGGCGACATCTTTAGATGAGACTGCCGGGAACTCGTCGACCTATACGTCTGTCAGCTTCCGTCTCATGCTTATTAGTGTACAGTGAAACTTACGCCTGATTCAATCAGAAACCCCTTGAAGCCTCGCACGCCGGCCTCAACAAGTGGTTTCAACTCTTCAGCGTTTCCGGGAATAACACCACCGTAAAAGCCAACGTCAACCCAGCACTGACCGTTACTCGCCCGCAGCTTCTCCTCGAAGCCCCGGAGTGTCGTGGTCGGCGGGATGGCATTCAGCGGCATGTCGACCACCGTCGTCACGCCTCCGCTGGCTGCCGCGCGGGTACCGGTCCAGAAGCCCTCCCATTCGGTGCGGCCAGGCTCATTGAGGTGGACATGGGCATCGACAAGGCCGGGCAAAAGCAGCTTGGGGCTGTGGTCGACGTATGTGGTAGATGAAGGGAAGCTTGACTGGGGGAGGATCTCATGAGCAATGGAGATGATTTTGCCTGTTGACGGCGAGACGGTGATGGTGACTGGGGTCAAGAGAAGGGTGTTGTCGGGGAGGGTGATGATGGCGCGGGAAGAGACGAGGACGGAGAGAGGCTCCTCGTTGCCATGGTACATGCTGGTGACAGTCATGGTGGAGGGTGTAAGAGGAGGCGAGGGAGAGTGGATGAGATGGAAGAGAGTGAAAGAGTGAAAGCGAGGAAGAAGAAGAGAAGGAAGAGAGAAGGAAGACAGAACAACCAATCGACGGCTAAAGCCAGCTTATCCAGTCAACCGAACACGATCTCGGCCGTCTCACAGTCCGTTTACCGCGCTTATGCTGGCTTATCTTTATCTCTCGATCCCGGCGTCTTGTTGGTGGTGGAGACAATAGTGGTGGGGTGTGAGCGATAAGGACATGGAGGGGAGCAAATGTCCAAGAAAGGAAAGTCGGCTGAAGTAACAAAGCTGTTGCTTTTCTTCAACAGTGATTTTTTGACGAGAGGAGAAAAACAAAAGGAAAAATGACCAAGGAGAAAGAAAACCGAGACGAGAGGAGGGCTTGTCCAGACCCCCCNGCTCGCCCACCCCCCCCCCCCCCAAAAGCAGACAGCCCAGCGCGACGGTACTTGGACCGAACTTCTTCACGCCCGCGATTGGGGATGGAGGCTTATCGGCCTCTCGCTTGCATGGGTACAACCCATCTCGTATCAGTCTCTTTGCGGGGGATAACGACCCAAGAGCCCATACACGGGGAACCTCGGCCGAGCTGCATCCAGCAGTGCGCTGTTACTGCTCTACCAATTTCCATTCTGCACCCCCCAACAAACCATCCCTTTCAGAAAGAAATCCCGAGACGCCGTGAAAAAGTCCCGGCCAGCAAGAAGACGCCGGCGGCGCGCCAGAAAACAAATAAAAAAGGGTCTCACCCCCCGTTTCCGTCCTCTTATCAAGGCCGGCACGTCAAAAAAGCCCGCCGTCGGACCCGGCCGGATGCCGAAATGGGAACTAAGCCACGCCAGCTCCTGGCCAATCAGCGCGAGGACCCCTACCAATGGGTGATTCTATCGAGTAACAATCGAGTAATAAGGACGTTTTTTTCGCCCTTTCCTTCTATTCCTTCGGGGTTGAGGGTATTCGCAAGCGGTCTGGTGGCAGGGGGGAAGGGTTGGTTTGCAGGAGGATTGCGTTCACGAGATGCAGAGTCGGCATGTCTGGCGGGCTCTAGTTGGTCATCGCGGGCTTTTTTGACCCCGTTTGTTCCAAGTTTTGTCTGATGACGAGAGCGAGGAGCGGTCAACGCAGGTTGTTTGTTCCTCCGCTGCGTAGTGGGAATCGCTGCGTAGTGGGAATGTTAGTGGTTGATGACGAGAAAGCCACGTCTGCGTCGACGATGGCCTCCGCGGAGATAGCCGGCTCGAGCAAAAGGTGCAATTACGCTGTTCTCGTCTGTTACGTACACATGCTACTCCATCCTGCATCGCGGGCAGGGAAGCGAGGTTGAAAAGAGCTGAATGAAGTTCGTATTGCTGTCAAATGACAAAGGTGGGTATCCAGCAGAAAGCCCGTCTTCCCATTTACATCCCTTTTTCTACCGTTCATCCCTGGTCCGTCTGCTGTCCTTCCTCTATATCCGGGTTTTCCCTTTTTTGTCTTCTGCTCCGTTCCATGTATGTATAAGGTAGTTAGTTTGTGTGAATCACCTGCTCCCGCGATGCAATCATGACAAAGACAAGCAAAACAGATAGCCCAAACATGCCCCCGTCTCGTCCCGTCTTTATCTTGGATTCGTCGTCGTCTTTCATCGTCGGCTTCATCCTTGTGCGCCTATATTCTCTCCGTCCGCGGTGATTCGGTAACAATAGTCGTACACAGCCGGGACAGCCCGGGTCCCTTTGTAGGCTGCCCATCCATCCATCATACATCATCGGTCCCGCTCACTTCTGGCGCTTGAGCGTCTTCTCGGCCATCTCAATCAGGCCGTCCTTGGCGTCGCTCTCGGGGAAGTGCGCAATGGCGGCGATGGCCTTGTCGGCGTAGTCCTGGGCGAGCGCCCGCGTCTGCTCGATGCCGTCGCTCTGGAGCACTAGCTCACGTGCCTGCATCGCGCATGTCGGTTAGCATCGTCGGGAGCTGGATGTGGAAATGATTCGTCAATCATGCAAGCCTCACCTTTGCAACGTCACCCTCCCTCTCGAACTTGCGACCAACGAGCGCCCCGAGCTCCGGCATCTGCTTCCAAGCGAACAGGAGGGGCGCCGTCGCCAAGCCCAACTCCAAATCCGCCCCCGCAGGCTTTCCCAGGTCCTTTCCGCTCTGCGTGTAGTCCAGCAGGTCGTCTACCAGCTGGAACGCGAGGCCCAGGTTTCGTCCATACGAGTATGCCGCATCCACCGTCAGGCTGTCCGAGTTGCCCAAGAGCGCCGCCGCGCGACATGACTTGGAGATGAGACTGGCCGTCTTGAGGTATGTCTTCTGGAGGTAGTAGGTGACGGTCTCCTCGGACCATTTGGGATTCCGCTCGTCACGCTCCGTGTTCTTGAGCTGCATGAACTCGCCCTCCACCAGGTTGGCAATGACCGTGGCCAGCAACTCGACCACCTCCGGGTTATGGAGCCTCGCCAGCGCGACCGAAGCTCGACCGAGGAGGAAATCGCCCGCCAGAACAGCCATCTTATTTCCGAACTCGAGGTTGGCCGAGGGCGATCCGCGGCGGGAGACGGAGTGGTCGATGACGTCGTCGTGGAGCAGCGAGGCAGTATGGATCAGCTCCGTGATCTCGGCGAGGCGTCGCTGGCTGGGGAGAATGTCAGAGTTGTTCTCGGGGATCTCGGCCTCGGCGGCGGAGAGCGGCGGCATCGAGGCCGAAGGATTGACGTCGGCGAGGATCTGGACGGGGGATATGGACGCATCGATGCCGCGGAAGGTCTGGTTGGAAGCGGGAAGGGCCGTCTTTGGGCACAGGAAGGTGGCACGGCTCATGAGGAGAACGATCATGGGCCTAACATGCTTGCCCTCGGCCTGGGTGTAGTACTTGGCGGCGCGGTCGAGCGACGGGTGGCCGGAGCCCAGCAGCTTGCGGATGTTGCCCGTGAGGAACTTCATCTCCTTGGCCACGGTCCGCAGAGGATCGACCGTCATGCCGTCCTTGGTCGCCTTCTTAACGACGTTTCCCACCACGTTGGAAGCGACCTGGACAGCGGCCGCCCAAGCTGAGTCCCGACGAGGGCTGGTGTGCAGAGCGGCTCGGTGTATCCTCGAAGGTCCGCGCGAGACTGTGAATTGCCTGCACAACATGCACGCAGGCGCGGAAATAGTCGCCGTGGTCGTCAATGGCGCAGTCCTCGTCAACAGCGACCCATTCCTAGCCACGGCGCTGCGCAGCACCGAGGCCCCCGGACGGAGCTGCATGGCTCGCAAGGTGTGAGGCAAACGGATCTCGGGGTGTTTGTAGAGGAAGAGCCGTCGAGGGAGGGGTTGTCGTCGGGGCCAGGCAGTAAAAGTCACAGCATTCGAGAGTGAAGCCGGCAGAGTACGAGCCGTCGAGGGATCGTGGCGGGAGGGTGCGCGGCGCAGGGCAATTCGAGGCGTTGTTGGCGTGGTGAGAGGACGGTCAATATGCGTCTGATTTTCCAATCTCTGTGGCCGGCGGGACCGACACCTGGAAACTTTTCCACGCCGCCCAGGCCTCGGCGCACACTCGTCCAGCGGTTTTGGCGGTTCCAGTTGGCTGCAGCGGGTTGTGGCCTGCTAAAGCGAGCAGCTCAGGCGGATCAGTCCCGCCAGCACCCGAAAGGACCGGGCCATGATTGGACCGATACAGGGTGCGCGGCGGGGGCCCTCGGGTGGGCAGGTTTTACAGGGCGGCGACGTTGGTTGCAGTGCGAATACTCCACTGTAGCTTGGCTGCTTTAGTTGTTGGATGAGAGGTTGGATTTAGTCGTTGCATCTATGGTTGAGTGTATGCGGGAAGATACAAAGGGTCATCAAGCGAACGAGGTTCGGTCTTGCGGTGTAGACAGTGAATAGTGTCGACAATGTCCAGCTCGACAAATTGGCCCGGCTGTTGACACTTGAAAATAGTAGCCCTGTCCATGACAATTGAAAGACCGTCCAGTACGAAGTAGCATGGCCGAATTCTCGAGCCACAGCGCAACGTCTCTCAGGCAGCCCTTCTGTGTTCAGTAGCACCTTCAATGTTCTAGCCCTGTCGACAAGGAAGATGCGCAACCCGGTTCCCTCGGAAAAGCCAGAGCTGCAACTGACGGTGCTGCAACCCCATGGCATAACTAGGTACCTACTCAACCCATGCACATCAGTTGTTGCATTGTCATCATGTTTTGAAGCGATAAGCATGTCCCTTTTGGGATTCCTGAGGCCAACTCTCAATGGACGCGCAAAGTCTCCTTCAGCACTCCGTAATCTGTGAGATACAGGAGGCACTCGTGTGCACGTCATCATTTACACAAAGGATAACATGTCTTTGCTTCTTGGGCTTGATATGTTGTGTAACTGTCTGTAGAGCTATTAAAAAAACAGGGCTTACCCCGAGATATTTAGGAGTCTCTCAGAGTCATGGCCAACATGTTCTGACCTTTTGGCTTTGTAATATGTCGATGTCGCAGACACCCCTTGTGAGGTCCGGCCCGAGGCTCTGCGTGGTCGGGAATAGTGGATGCCTGCTGGACTTGCGCTGTAAGCCTGAGCTGTCTCAATTGGAGATCTGCGACAGGCATCCATTTCTCCAACCAGCATCGGCATTGACTTTCAAGGCAACATCCACTCACTTTGCGCAACCTAGCAACAACCAAAGCCATCCCGATCGCTCGCTCTCAGCACATCGAATCGAGCGCATGCTCCTCTTAAAACCATGGTGCTCCTTACCATGACGCCCTCCATCGTCGAGGCTCTTAGTGTCGAGTCGCCGACCCAACAAGCCAGATCAGACGACGACACTGTTCCTTCACCACCGGCCAGCGAAGACGAGCCGTCCCTCCTCAACCCGGAAATCGGCAACCCCATATCACACAGCCAGATCGTCGATCTAAGGAGCAAGTTGAAGTTGCACAGCGATTCAGCACCCAGTCTCGAGCAGCTCCTTCGCGGCGCCCACGTTTACATTCCTCCTCCACCACCGAAGCGCGAACCAGTACGTTCAGGCAACCCCTATTTTTGACATTCACAGCTGACAATGGTGTAGGCTCGCGAATACAAAGCCCTCATGGCCCGTCTGCGCCGCGACGAAGAAGCCCGCTCCTACGAACGCATGCTCAACCCCCACTCTGGCCCCGACGCCTTCCACGACCGTTTTCCCAGCGCCGCGCACGCTTATGCCGAAGCAAACAAGCCCACGAGCCGCGAGGACATTGGCGACGACGATGTTTCCTTCAGTCAGGCTCACCGGGAAGTCACCCTCATTGTCAACTTCATGGCGAGCATTCTCGGCGTGGCCGGAACTCTCTGGGTCGCCGCGCGGTGGTGGAGCACTTCGTCACGGTTGTTTCTCACGCTAGGTGGTAGCATTCTCGTTGCGATTGCCGAGGTCGTGGTGTATAATGCATATATGTGGAGGATGGGCGAGGCGAGGAAGAAGCAAGGGGTAGTTGGGGAGGTTAAGGAGGTGATGGAGACGTGGGTGGTCGGCCAAGATGAGGACAGGACAGATGCGAAAGACGAGAAGACGGTGTTGATCAAAGAAAAAGACGAGACGCCGGATGCTGTAAGAAAACGTCACGTTGAAGCACCCAGCGTTGCGTCTTCAACAACTGAGACCTAAAGATACCCATACCTTCAGAAGAAGAAATAATTTGAGTTGATACATGGCACTTCTACCGTTCATGTTGCGTTGATATCATTGCGTTTAACGTCTTTCTCCATCCATGACCTTTTTTTAAATCAAGATTTACATAGTTCAAAGCCAACACCTCAACATCATCAGATAGATCAAGGCTATGCAGTCTCCCTCAATCTATATAGTAGTGTGCACTCGGGGCAAGCAATGACGAAGACTGGGGCAGGGTTGATTGGTATGGGCTGAGCATGTGATAGCGCGCTGGACGCGTTAAGACGCGTCGGGTTTGTTGGTGGGGCTCCCTGCAAGTCGTCGAGACTCGAGCACCCCGAGGTCACAACATTGAGCAATCCACCATCAGCCATCACGACGACCGATTTTCCCTCTTAAATTCCTATTGATACCGACCACCTCAAGTCTCTTCCGCTCAACAACGCTTCTCCCCCATTGACTGCCGCACCTTTACGCTTCGGACATCGCCAAGCCCGACCACATCACCGCGACATACCCATCGATTCTTGCCTCCTGCGGACTCCGGTCCTGTTTCCAACCGAGCATGGCAGTTGACTGACCGTCTGATCTCCGCATACAAAATGTATAGTACCAACGTGTTTCTTGTTTCGTACAAACTCCGAAAACTCACACGCTGCAGGGCCCAAGCAGGAACCGACTCTCGATCGCGGACTCGAGGCAAGGTACTCCGAACGTACGGCAAACGCGCCGCCGCCACCGAAGCTCGAAGCGAACCCCCTCTAAAGAAACAACGCACGTCGGAAGATGAGGTCCAGTCCAAAGATACAACGTCAAAGGCTGAATCGGCGCCTGTCCCAGAAACCAACGCAGCTACGGGCGACGGCACGGCTGCCAGACCAAAGACGGAGGTCAAGAAAGAATCGATAATGAGCTTCTTCAAGCCATTATCTCAGCCTCCACCGGTAACTACCAGCCCTGAAGTCGACGAGATGCAGTCCAAGTCGAATCCTGCAGCATCTCCTCCAGCATGCCTTCCGAAATCTTGTCCCTCAACGTCGCAGATAGTGGCCAAACGAAAACCCCGTATTCTCAAGTTTCGCGGAAGCTCCCTGCTTCGGGCCAACGCTGAGACCTTGGATGACAGCCCGGCAGAGTCAGAGCCCGACGACCAGGAGAATAGCCAAGATGAAGAACCAACACAGTGCCGAAAATACCCACGACCTCGATTACAACTCCGTCAGCTGAGCCCAACAAACGAAGCCCAAGAGGAGGAAAAGTCGAAAAAGCCAAAGGCCAAACCATCACCGACCGTCCAAACCACACTTAACATCTCGTCACGCGCAGCCTTCTCTGAGTGCAAGGTGTGCAACACCGTGTGGAACCCCCTACACCCAGAAGACGTCAAGTTTCACAAGAAACAGCACGCAGCTATTATACGGGCGAAGAAGAAGTTGAAGGAGAGCGAACTATAGATTGAGATACCCAAATTTACGAATCATGAGCGCAAACCAATCAAGTACCTTGCGCCTATCCGAAGGTGGTAACCAAACTGCCGGGTGCCAAGGCCCGTGATGTCCCGGGCACTCAACGCGGGAGCCAAAAATGCCCGTCTCAACGGCTCGCTCTAATTTCTCACTCTCGTGCGAGTCTCCGGAAGAAGGCAAAGGCGGGGCTTCGTGGGACGGGACAGGGACCAGGGCCAACGTAAGACGGGTGGTGGACTAAATGACGAGGATCATGGCTTAGACCTCTCAGCCTTAACGGATGCGACTCTGCGAACACCAGTTGACTCATCAGATTGAGACTCGATAAACTACACATACTCCCACTCAATTGTCGGTCTCCGGTGAGTTGAAACCGCCATCTTGGGCTGTCGAAAAGATAGACCATGCCGCGGAAATCGGGCACCGGTTGTGTTACCTGCCGGTGAGTTCAGGGCCAGTCCAACCAAGAACCCCTGCTAATGCATCCATCCGTCACTCAGCATCCGCCGCGTCAAGTGCGACGAGGCCAAGCCGTCGTGCCAACGCTGCCTCAACTCCAAGCGCCAGTGCGATGGCTACCTCCCGGACGACTCGACCGTCACGCGGCGCCAGCTCGTCGAAGCGGTGCGCCAGCTCAGCGTCGTCGGGCCCGTGTCCACGGCGCTCGCGCAGTATCCGCACCACGGCCACGGCCGCAGCAGCTCGTCCAGTCCGTCGCCAACGGGCCTGTCGCTGTTTGACGTCTTTCGCAAGCTGACGGCCCCGTCGACGGCGTCCTTTATGCCGTCCAACTTCTGGACCGGCGAACTGCTGCAGCTCGCACACAGCGAACCCGCCGTATGGCATGCCACCCTCGCTCTCGGCGCCCTGCACCAGCAGCATGAGTTGACGAGCCAGGGCATGCGTCGCGATCACCGCGTCGACGTCTTCTCGCGCCTGGCCAACCAGAACTACGCCCAAGCTGTATCGTACGCCCGTGAGCTCGACAGCCCGCACAAGCTGCTCTCACTGAGCCTGGCCCTCGTGTCCATCACCAATATGATGGGCCGGTGGAGCGAGAGCCAGGTCCACATCACCGCCGGCCACCGGCTGCTGATGGAGACCAAGGGCCAGCCGGCCACCAAAGTCGCCGCCGAGATGTTGACGCGCCTCGATCTCCAGGCCATGACCTTCTCCGAATCGAGCGCTCCGTATCCCTTCCAGAGCGCCCCGCCCATGACCGAGGTCAACGACTGCTTGCGCCAGTCGGCAACGATAGAGAGCTATGATCAAGCCGGAACTGCGCTGTTCGCCTTGGTCAGACGGTTCTTCCTCGCCGACGAAACCATGGGCCAGCTCCGCGAGGAAGAAGCCGCCAAAAGATTCATGATGCAGGATATCCTACAAGATCTCGTCGACTGGGAGTTCAAGATGGGCATTTTCGAGAGAAACAAGTGGACGGGCGAGGCGGCCGCGCTATCCGTCAGGCTCTACCACATACTGCTGCGCCTTCTCGTGGCCGCCAGATTCGGTTGCACCACACGGTGGGACGGGCCAGACTCGCGATGGGACAAGCTGCTGGGCTACTTCGAGCGGGTGCTCTCCTACGTGGAAGCCCTGCTCCAGGCCACGGCGAGTCCGGAACCTCGATCGCCGCTGACCCTCGAGCCGGGGCTCATCATCCCGCTGTTCCTCACCTGCCAGGAGTGCCGGCACCCGCAGCTGCGCAGCCGCGCCATCAGGCTCCTGCGCGGCCTGAACCGGCGAGAAGGCATGTGGTTCAGCGACGGCGCCGCAGCGGCAGCAACCAAGATCATGTCGATAGAGGGCCAGACCGTGCTGGAAGGCGACCTGCCGCCCTTGGCCCCGGCGCCGGAGATTCCGTGGGAGGCGTGGTCGGCGGGGGTGTATCCGCAGGGGCTGGCGACGTGGGACGGTGTGGCGAGGGTGCCGGAGCAGGGACGCGTGGGTGAGACGCTGGTGATGGTGATGCTCGAAGAGAGGCGGGTCGACCTGACCTTTATGATGGTCTCTGGCGATGAGATGGGTACATATGGGGATATCCAGTTTGAATCCGTTACGTATTAAGGGAGATAGATGCATGATAGAGCTCGAGTTTTGACAGATACCCAATACTAAGACCAACATTTGGAAGTGATAGGTCCTAGCTGCCATGTGGTAATGGGTACCGCCAATCCGGTTGCTTCTATGTTGCCGGTTCTTCCATGGCCGTGAGTTTTGTCAGCCAGGCTGGGCTCACAAGGGCTCGCAAGTAGCATCTTGGCGCTCACGTTCTTGTATTGTTTAGCTAGGTTGTTGTATGTGTGTCATCCATATTCACAGCCTCGACAGCAACTGTACCCTAGCACCCTGTACCACCGCGTTTGTAGTCTCGAATATCATGGCTAAAAAAGAAGAGACAGGTCGTGTTACTGGATACGCAGCAACTCCCTCGGCTGTGAGATGATTCTACCCGCATTCCACTGTCCCCTCTTCAAGCAAACACAGGCAAAGCTTGTTGGTCCAAACTTCTCCACAAGCCACTTCCTACACCCATGACCCTTGTTCACGGGCCAAAGAGATGACGAAGCGAAAATCGGCGTTGGGCATCAATTTATCCAAGATTGTGCTTCGACGAGTTGCAAACCATTTGGTCAAGTCAAGAGGCGGTCAAGGAGGCATCGCAGATCAAAAGCCAGACCTGACGTTTGAAGATGCTCAGGCCAAGGTTGCAGCTGGGTCAAATAGCAAACTGACCATCTACCCCAGCCTCGCGGAGCCCCGCGATGGGCATTCGGTATTACGTTAAAATTCCCTAGCGATAATTCGTCCGACCAACCAGGTGGGGCAGATGTGCATCATCATGTCGTAGCTTCAAGCTGGTCAGAGCTCTCAACAAGTGGCAGCCCACCTCAACCCACCTCCACCAACCTCCACCCACCTCAACTCGCAATTTGACGACATGGATCTTTCGCAGCAGCAGCAGCAATCGACTTGCTGTGTAGTCACCACCCGCCCAATGCGATTCAATTCCAACTGCCTTTTGCATCCATGGACCAGAAATGCGCCTGTCTTGCTCACCGCGAAAGCCATGGCCAGAAAAGCAGCTGTGGCTTGCACCCGACAAGACACGACCAGGTAGGTAGCAGGCACGCTATGATCCCAACGCCTCAACAACCCCCTTACCTACGAATGTCTCACCCACGCCCGCTGAACTAAGTACCAGTATTTGTTTGCCTGTACTACGTACTACCACGTAGTCTACCTAGATAGCGTCCACGATGGTCGCATTCGCAATGGATCGGGCTCGCAATGGGTCGGTCTCGTAACGAAAGCGGTTCCGAAGCCTGCATAGCTACACAGCCGTAGCAGCATGTCGAAACTTTTCTTGTCAAGCTGTCGTGCACTCTTCCATCTCCTCAGCCACGGCCAACTTCCAAGCGCCAACAAACAAACAAGGGCAGCCCGGTTTATTCGTACTTCGTACTCGCACCCACGCATGCAAAAGCAATCCTTATCGGCCAAGCTTTCATTCCTCTCGTTTCCATTGGAGAAGGGTTCCACCAAATCTCCCCTTTCCCGCTCTACGCTTTCCCCTTGCAGCTTAACCCCTGGCCCTACATGCCGACCGCCTCTTCCCTTTCCTTTATGCGGGGAGACGACGGCGAGATCAGCAAAGCAGGAAACGCGGCCTGGGGGGGGGAGGACGGGAGGATAAGACGATGCCGGAGCTCAATCTTCCGGGCGACGCCACGCGGATTTTGAGTTGCGAGGCGAGGCGGCGCCAGCCCGGTTTACAAAACCTGCGGCCACCACCTCCCCGCAGCTTCGTCACCACTCGAAAACCTCTTCTTGTCCACAGCTCGCAGCTCACAGCTCGATCCCCGTTTGACAATCAACTCAATTGCACCTCACAATGGACGCCATCTCGTTCGCTACCAGCGGCAACGCGTCCGCCGGCCTCGCTTCCCACCCATTCTTCCCGCTGGACGTTGCCATCTCGCGATATGCCCCCAACTCCATCTCCGGCCCCGTCCTCGTCGGCTACTTTGCGCTGGGCGTCTGCTTCATCTTCCTGACCACGCTGCTCCTGGTCCAGCGCTCGCGCTCCAACCTGACGACGGGCGAGACGTGGGCGACGCTGTGGTTTGCCGTCTGCGGGTGCATCCACACCTTCTTTGAGGGTACGTCACCAGCTCTGCGGAGCCATCCAATGCCCTTCAGGTTCGGAAGCCATTGCTAATCACAACTCGTCGCAGGTTACTTTGCCCTCAACTTCCTCGACATGGCCAGCCAGATGGACCTCTTCGGCCAGCTCTGGAAGGAGTACTCCCTCTCCGACTCCCGATACATGACCCAGGACTCCTTCGTGGTCTGTATGGAGACCATCACCGCCGTCTTCTGGGGCCCGCTCTCCTTCCTCTGCGCCTACTACATCGTCACAGACCACCCCATGCGCCACCCTCTGACCATCATCATCAGCCTGGGCCAGATCTACGGCCTCATCCTCTACTACGCCACCTGCTCCTTCAGCAGCGTCGTCTTCCAGGTCGTCTACTGCCGGCCCGAGGACTTTTACTTCTGGATGTACTACGTGCTGTGCAACGCCTTCTGGATCTTCTTCCCCGGTGCCTTGATGTGGTCGAGCATCGTCGAGTGCAAGCGCGCCTTTGAGCATCTCCAGGCCACCACCAAGAACAAGAAGACGCTCTGAGCGGTTCGCGAGCACGCAATGGCTTTGCTGGGTGCTGGTGTTGGTTGGGTAAAGGTGCGGCAGTAGAACAGAACCCCGAGACCACAGGTATTGCCCTCCCTGTGGGAAGATTAGGCAGGGGACGGAGGTCATAGAGATTAGACTATTAAAACAACAAACGCCTCTATTCTAGCGGTTCCCACTTATGGTGACCGTCAAAGCCCTTGTGCAGTTGTACAGTATTTGTGTCAGTGTGGGTGTCGTGGATAGCGTACAGGCCCCTTGTATCAATTCTATTGGCCTGTCCAACAGTCGTCTCACCCTTTGCAACTCCAGGTCCGTGGTTATTAGCCGAGATAATTATAGTCCGGCCGTTAACCAAAGCAGTTTATCCATTCGTGTTATTCAACTCCAAAGTTCATTAGGTACGATCCGTTTTCTACATGCGCAACCAACTTCGTCGCTTGGGGCGCATAGGGATGGGGGTTGCAACAGAGCCACATACGCGCTACAGTTGATGATTAGCGAAACCCGCGGACTCAGTCAGGCCCAAGCATGCTTACCTGGCGCGTGTCGGCAAAGTTGGTATAGAACTTGTTCCAAATCTTCCTCTCGACACAGCTCTCCTTGCCGTTGATGGCCGTGCAGTTGGGCTGGCTCGCCTCCTGCTCTTCGAGGGACATGGGGATCCAGGGCTTCGGGACGGGCCAGTCGGAGAAGTGGACGAACTTGGCCTCGCGCAAGGCGGCTTCGGGGTCCCACGGCTCGCGGTCGGAGCCGAGGTAGTTGGCGTGATCGGGCTGGCGGTACTCGGCCGTGAGCATGTCGTAGGGCCGGTGGGGGAGGATGAGGGCGCTGTCGTAGTACAGCTGGTTGACAATCTCCATGTCGTAGTCGTTCTGGCCGACGAGGTCCATCTTGTGCATGATGCGGTCGAACTCGACGGGGTCGGGCTGGACGAGCATCAGCTGCGACGAGAGCACGCGCTGCGGGGGGTCGTCGTTGAGGAGCCAGTAGGCGCGGGGCATGGCGACGGGCGCCGGCGGGAGCAGGAAGAGCTCGTCCATGGGCTGCAGCACCATGCCGTCCGAGTCGAGCGAGAGAACGCGGTCGTACTGGGTCTGGTTGAAGGCGAGGAGCTTGGTGAAGGACTCGGCCCAGGTCGCTGCACATCCGCCGCGTTAGCACGAGCCGACTTTGACAAGAAGGAAACAGGGCAAAGGGACTTACCGTCACCACCGGCACGGCTCTGCACCTCGATAGGTCGCAACTTAACGCCATAGCGATCGCGGGCCTTGATCAGGAGCAGTCCGTGGCTGGTGTCGGCCGTGGCGGCGGCGGGATCGAGCATCCACTGCGGATACATCATGACACGATCGGGTCTGCTACCCAGGCGGTGCAGCGTCTCGAACATCATGACCGAGTTGCAGAGGTACTCGGCGTTGGTGACGTACTGCGTGTAGGCGAAGCGGGACCAGTCGACGCCATCGGCCGAGGGCCTGGGGATCGTCGCGTTGGATGCGCTGCCATGATGTGAGGGCGTCGTCTCTGCGGGATGGTTGGCTTGAGTTGTGTAGGGAGCAGGAGTTTGGTGTGTTCTTTGCTCGGTTTGTAAGGTCGATGCTTGGGCTGTCTTTGGTTCTTGGGATGTCTGGTTGTCTTGCCACCTCTCCGCGTCCTTTTCTTTCTCGTCCTCTTGCTCCTTTACCCGGTCCGGTTCTTGATCTTTCTCCTGTGCCTTCTCTTGTTCGGCCTCTTCTTCAGTCTCCTCTTCTTCAGTCTCTTGCTCTTCCTCGTCGACCACAGCCGCCTGGGTCGGAACCAGGCCGCCATCGCCGCCTACCGGGGTAGGCATCGCAACCGCGTCCTTGGCATCGTCGAAGTAGCCGCCGCTTGCTTCCGCTTGGCTCCCGGGAGCAGCAGGGGACTGGCTCTCGTACGTCTTCGTCTCGGGGTACCGGTAGTCGTACCTGTCGGCGGAGCGGTAGAACAGGAACATGCACACGACGGCCATGAGCGCAATGAAGCGAAACCGACTCGACACCATCGTGGGCGGTAGTCTCGAGGATCCCTTACGTTCACGGTGCGATGGACAGGCGCGTCAAAAAAGACAACCGTCTATGTGGAGAGGGAGGAGGACGAGGGGAGTGAGACATCTAGGGCTGAAAGGCAAAAACATCAGCCGCCCTCATGAGCGACTCGACAGGACCCTACCTGCACTTTAATAAGATTGCGCGCCCGCCTGCCGGATGCATCTGGGCTTGGGTCCTTCCATCGTGGGAACCAAGTTCGAAAGGATTACGCCTGCCCGTCCGCTCATTGGCCAAGTCGCCATTGCGGGAGGAAAAGCCGCGACTACACAGATAAGTGGTTTTTAGTGCTGCGAGGGTGGAAATTGCGAGCTTTCTAATCTGGGCCCAGAGATCCTTCCCGAAGCGGGATGGTTTCGCCAAAGGATGGCCCCCATTCTGAGCTGATGGGACTCAGCCTCCCTAACTCAGGAGACGGTGGCTTCGCAACTGGGGAGGATGTCGAACTAGAAGCGTGACGTGTCTACCTATTGCTAGACTGCGGGTTTCATTGCAATGCTGCCAAAATGAACCAGTGACTATCTACTAGGAAAACGACCAATGACTAGGCATACAAAGATGTTACCCACGGCAGGACAGGAAGAGCTCACGGTTACACGAAACTGACTAGTGGCTACACCCAAAACGGGCAGCGACTTGTTTGCAAATTGGGATGCTCCGTAGGGCTGGGTGCGTTTACGTAGTATTGCTAGCACCACACATCTCACGCGCTTATTACATCTGCCTGCTGTGCCCGCGTCAACAGATCCTGGTCATCCCACGTCCTCATACGGTATGCTTTGCGCAAAGTCATTTTTGTGAGCATCCTTTCCTTCGTTGTACCAGTGGATCACTTACTGCACATCCTTCATCTCAAGTGTGAACCCACCGCTATCAGTGTAGATCAGTGTTTTATATACCGTGCTGTTGTTGGGGGCCACGATCTGGGCCAACAAAACACTGAATGAATTGATCAACCTACCATTTCGGTCAAGGTCGAGAGCATTGCATAACACGCAACAGTAGATGAGTCGACAACTATTTCTGCTTTCTTTTAAGACCTCATCTCTAGGATGGTAGTGAGTGAAAGATATAGTACCATGCTCCCGTTCACCGGCTAGTAGCCCTCCCATATTGGAGCCACCAAGGCTGATATCTTGACATGGTGTCAGTCCTGCTCAGTTCAGCAAGGAGTGCAGAAGACAGACAGTTAATTACCATTGATTCATATCCTCTGTCTATGTCCACAGTTTATCCAACACCACGGCTTACAGAGATCTATCGCCACCCTAAAGTCTCCACCTGCCAAACTACAGCTTCGTTTGGATGTTCCAGGGCTTAGAAACCACAGCCACGCACTTGATCTCAACATCCGTGTTGGCCGGCAACGTCTTGACGGCAACGCACCTAACACCAAATAAGCGTCAAATCAAACAAAACTTACATCCATCCATGTCTCAACTTACGTCCGCGCAGGCTTAATGTCGCCCCAGTACGTCTGGTAGACCTCGTTCATCTTGGCAAAGTCGCCCATGTCGGCGAGAAACACGCTCACCTCGACGACATCGTTGACGCTGGAGCCAGATGCCTCGAGGACGGCCGACAGGTTCTGGATGACTCGGTGCTGTTTTGCGGGCAGAATCCGTCAGTTCTGATCGTGACTGTGTTCTCTGGCTTGGAACCTACCGTGTGGGCCTGGATGTCTCCCTCGATGATCTTGCCCGTCGCGGGGTCCTGGGCAATCGAGCCCGACGTGTAGACGAAGCCGTTGGCGACGATGGCTTGGTTGAAGACCGGCAGCGGGGCGGGCGCCTTGTCCGTGATGGTGGGGATGCGAGACATGTTGTATAGAACTTGGCTTGGAGTACTGGCTTAGGTTTCTATAGTTTAGGATTATTATTCGAGAAGCATTGAACTCTCAGCAGTGTTGGACGTTGATGTCGACTTTGTACCCTCTGGTTCCCGCGTGAATTGCGGGGAGCATTCAGCTTGCATCATGCTGACTCCGGTCCGATGCCAGCTCCAGATTTATCAGCAACGGCGGATCGCATAGTATCGGGTTAAAGTGCTAAAATGCCAATCATTCAGTCGGATTACAGCAGCTCGAGACCCTGCTTCTCGGATAGGTCTCCAGTTCTATGCGCCGAACTCCACTAAAGAGACGCAGGCCCGCCTCGGTAGCGGAAGTCCCGAGATCGGAGACGGAGCTGTGTGGGTGGTAACTGCATCACAGCATGATGAGGGATCATGTCAAAGTTTATACACTCGTTTCCTCGGTCTAAGTATCTGAAATGCGAGCGAATCGAGCCAGATCCAACGCCGTCGCTATGATTGTAGGTGTCCCTCACTTGACTATCTGAAACGGACAGTCCAAAACGTCAATCCAGACCGCATCATTCAGCATGTCCACCAATTCCGCCCTTGATTCCATCCAGAACCCCAGACCAATGGCCACCCTGCTTGATGTTGGCCACGTCTGAAAATCGATCGCAGGCAATCTTTCGAATCAGGAGCGTGTCCTTGGCCTTCTTGTGGTTCTTTCCATTGCCAACAGTCAGGTACTCTTCGAACCACTCTTCTTCGGCGGAATCCAAGGGCAAGAAGGCGAGCTCCGAGGCGCGCTCTGAGAACTCCGCGCCGTTTCCGCCATCCAGGACAGAGGAAACCAGCTGCCGGAACAATAATTTGCGCGTGTGCGTAGGGTGCGTGCGAGAGTAGAACAAGGCTTCTAGAATGCTCGTTCGGGCCATCGCATCGAAAAGGAGTTCCAGCGCCGCTGATGTCTGGAGGATCGGCTGGACGGTGTGGAAGTAGGAGAGTGCCAGGCTGTAGTCGTTGCCTTGGGCGCGACGAACGAGGACGGTGATAATATCGTCCGCGAAATCTGGGATAAGCGACGGGTGTGCGATGTACTCGAGCGCTTGCTAAACAATACATCGTTAGCTGCCGCAGTTGCCAATGCATATTAGTAGCCTTACCCCAAAGTCCTGTCTGTCCATATACCACAGACCCTTCATGAAGATCTGATACTTCTTTGGCATGCCAGAAACATCGACAAACACTTCTGATACGTTTTGGCGACCGGATGTCTGATCAAAGTCGAGGAGAAGGTAGTAGAAGAGGGAGAATTTGTGGTGCGTCGACATGTTGGCTTCGCATATCTGCTGGTGCAATTGCTTTAGGGCAGCGTCGGTCTTGGGAGGGTACACCTTGGCTAGAAGATGAGGGCGTCAGTGAGTATACCGAACGACACGTGGAGACTATGCGCACCTTTCGTAATGCCTACGGCTCTCAACACGCGATCGATGAAGAGCACGCCGTCGAAGCTCTTGCGCGAGCTGTCGATTTCCTGCTGCGCCTTGCGGTCATAGGGATTCGGCGCCGCTTCTGGGAAGACATCGAAGAGGCTTGTGTAGTTGAACATGGTGGCGGTGGTCACGAGGAATTCGGAATTCCAACAATGTCAAAACGTCTTGTCGCCCAGCTTGGAAGCTATCGCGAACAACATTTGGCGGCCGTGCCACGAGGTCACGTGGGTCCGTGGGGCGCTTCTCCAGCAAACAGCCGGCATGTCAGTGGCCCAAAGGGTACGTATTGTTTACAAACCCCAGGACGCATCGGGACATTTCCAAACAAACGCGGGGCGCAACCACTTTGTGACCGCCCAAACTCCAACACGACACGCTCAGGCAGACATCCCGGCAAGGTACCGGCCCTCACTCCAGACGATTATTATCGTCGCATGCCATTATTTCTATTCGACTTTCTCTTTTCCCCTCTCTAGCTCCAGCTGCTAGAAGCGCCCGCCACAATGTCCGAGGTCTCACCCACCAGGCCGTCTCGGCGCGCCGCAACCAGGCGCACCGCCGTTATCGACTCGGACGACGAAGAGGAGGAAGTCTCCAACCGCACCAGAGCCCACGATGAAGAGGAGGAGGACTTTGAGCCAGAGGCGCCGAAAAGCCCTCCCAAGCGACAGACCCGGAGCGGCCGCAAGTCGGCTGCCCCCGCCGCAGCTCCCGCCGCTTCTCGACGAGGCCGCACGCGAAAGACACCAGCTCCAGCCGCGTTGATTGAGCCTAGCGAGATATTCGATGCTGACACCACGATCAAGCCGGAACCAGAGTCCACCCCGAAGAAGGCTTCGCCTCGGAAGCGCAAGAGCGCCGCGCCGAGGAGCTCGATGGCCTCAGTCCCCGACCTTGCCCCGCCGACCCCCAAGCCTACCGTTTCGCCAGAGTCCTCGGAGATCCAGGCCTCGGCTTTAGCAGACATCACCACTTCCAGTGTGAACTCGCAAATTGCAGACGATACCCAAGCGACTATCAAGCCGATCAAACCCATGGACACCATCATGGAGAAGCCCATGGACATCATGCTCAAGGCCCGCACGACGACTATTCCGATTGTCGAGGACACGACCCCCAAACCCCGAATTGTCCTGACGTATTTGATCCTCAACAACTTCAAGAGTTACGCCGGCAGACAGGAGGTCGGTCCCTTCCACGCATCCTTCTCGTCAGTCGTCGGACCCAACGGTTCCGGCAAGTCAAACGTAATTGACTCGTTGCTCTTCGTCTTTGGTTTCCGTGCCAGCAAGATGCGACAAGGGAAAATCTCAGCCCTCATCCACAACTCCGCCGAACACCCGAACTTGGATTTCTGTGAGGTTGCGGTGCATTTTCAGGAGGTCATGGATCAGGTAAGTGCCCCTGTTGTTAATTCAGGCCCTTCACTAACAGTATTTAGCCCGGCGGCGGCCATGAGGTTATCCCCGACTCTGAGCTCATCATCTCCCGAAAGGCGTTCAAAAACAACTCGAGCAAATACTACATCAACGGCAAAGAATCAAACTTTACAACCGTCACCACACTACTGCGAGACCGAGGCGTTGACCTTGACCACAAACGATTCCTCATTCTTCAGGGTGAAGTAGAGTCAATTGCTCAAATGAAGCCCAAGGCTGCAAACGAACACGAAGATGGTCTGCTCGAATACCTTGAGGACATTATCGGAACATCCAAGTACAAGAATCCCATCGAGGAATCCGCCACCGAGGTCGAGACCCTAAACGACATCTGCATGGAGAAGAGCGGCCGAGTCCAGCACGTCGAAAAAGAAAAGAACAGTCTCGAGGACAAGAAAGACAAAGCACTCGCATATGTCCGCGACGAAAACGAGCTGGCGTTGAAGCAATCTGCCCTATACCAGGTTTACATCCATGAATGCAACGAAAATGTCGCGGTTACGCAGGAAGCTATTGGCCAAATGCAGGCCCAGCTAGACGTCGAGCTCGAAAAGCACCACGGTGGTGAGCAAATCATTAAAAACCTTGAAAACGCGCATGCGAACGGCGCCAAGGAGTTTGGGGCTCAAGAAAAGGCAACGCAAGCTTTGGTCAAGGAAATGGCCAAGTTCGAGCAGGAGCGCGTCAAGTTCGATGAGAAGCGCAAGTTTCTTGAAGACAAGAAGAAGAAGCTTGAAAAGACCATCAACAATGCTGAGTCAACATCAGCCGAGGCAGACGAGACCATCGAGCAATGCGGTTGGGATATCGAAAACCGAACAAAAGAGATTGCCGAGTTGGAGGAACAAGTCCGGACAGAAGAAGCTGAGCTTGCCAAGATCCGTGAGGCTTTGAAGGGCAAGACGCAAGCCTTCTCCGACCAGATCGCCGCCAAGCAAAAGTCTCTCGAGCCTTGGACAGAGAAGATCAACCAGAAACAGTCCTCAATTGCCGTCGCGGAGAGCGAACTCAACATTCTCCAGGAAAAGGCAAACTCAGGCGCGGTCGCTCTGGAAGAACTCGAGGCCAAGATCATCTCGACCGAGGAGGGCAAAGAGGCGAAACTGAAAGAGCTCAAGGCTTGCGAAGCGCAAAAGGCCGAGCTGCTCGAAGAGGCGGCCAAGATGGAATCTGAACTTGAGGTTCTCTCTGGGCAGGAGCCCAAGATTCGATCCAAGATCTCCAACGCACGACAAAAGGCCGACGAGGCTCGCTCCAGTCTGTCTAATACACAGACCCGAGGCAACGTGCTTGCTGCGCTCATGCGCATGAGAGAGTCGGGTCGTATTGATGGGTTCCACGGGCGACTTGGAAACCTGGGTACCATCGATCAGAAGTACGACGTCGCCATCTCAACGGCTTGCGGCTCTCTTGACAATTTTGTCACTGAGACGGTCGACGCCGGCCAGCAGTGCATCGAGTACCTACGAAAAAACAACCTGGGACGAGGCAACTTCATTTGCCTCGACAAACTAAGGGTGCGAGATATGTCACCTATTCAAACCCCCGAGAATGCTCCTCGGCTGTTTGATCTGGTTCAGTCTAAGGAGGACAAGTTCCGGCCAGCCTTTTATCACGCCATGCAAGATACTCTAGTCGCAACTGATCTTGCTCAAGCAAACAGGATTGCGTATGGTGCCAGGCGATGGCGCGTGGTGACCCTTGAGGGCGAGCTCATCGACAAGTCTGGTACAATGTCTGGTGGTGGATCAACCGTCAAGAGAGGCCTCATGTCATCGAAACTGGTCGCAGATATTACCAAAGAGCAGGTCGCCAAGCTTGAGACGGACCGTGATGGGTGGGAAACCAAGTTTCAAGAGTTCCAAGAATACCAACGAGAGTGCGAGACTCGCCTCAAGCAGCTAAACGTGGAGATTCCCCAGCTCGATACCAAGATGCAGAAGATTGGCCTGGAGGTCGACAGCGCGACACGAAACGTCGCCGATCTCCAACGGCGTATCAAAGAACTTAGCAAGGAGCACCAGCCCTCAGCTTCGGACAACAACCGTATCGCAGCCTTGCAAAAGGGCATTGCCAAGCTCAACAAGGAAGTGGAGAAACTCCACGGCGAGACATCCAGCATGGAAGAGGAGATTAAGGCGCTGCAGGACAAGATCATGGAAGTTGGTGGCGAAAAGCTTCGCGCACAACGTGCCAAGGTCGACTCCATCAAGGAAGAGATTGCTGCCAACAACGAGGGAATCTCCACCGCCGAGGTCAGCAAGGCAAAGGCGGAGAAGCAAAAGACCAAGCTCGAGAAAGATCACGCCAAGGCCACAAAGGAGATTGATGCGGCTGCCAAGGATCTCCAAAAGCTTGAGGATGACATCAATCACCAGGGTGAAAGGGCTGAGGAACTTCTAGGCCAAGTTGAAGAGGCCGAGGAGGGCTTGGGCGCCAAGAAGAAGGAGCTGAAGTCTTTGAAAGCAGAGTTGGACGAGAAGTTGGCTGAGTTGAACGAAACAAGGGCTGTGGAGATTGAGATGCGAAACAAGCTCGAAGAGAACCAGAAGGCTCTGGGCGAGAACCAGAAGTTTCTTCGCTACTGGGAGGACAAGCACTCAAAGCTCATCCTCCAGGACTTGGATGACCTCATCGGTAACTCCACGCCCAGTCAAACGAAACCGAAAATCGAGGACGAGAGCACGACCGCCGATAAAGAAGACGTTGAGATGGATGATGCTCCAGTCGAAGACGTCAATATGACCGACGCGCCTGCTGAAGACGAGGAGGAGGAGGAGGAGGAGGAGGAGGAGGAGGAGGATGGTGAAACCGAGGTGGCAGAAGGTGGCAGCGGTCAGCCCAACGAACTGCCCAGATACACTCCTGATGAGCTTGCCGACATGAGCAAGAAAACTCTCAAGGGCGAGATTGCCGCCCTCGAGGAGAAGACTCAGAACGTCAACGTCGACCTCGGCGTACTCTCCGAGTACCGCAGACGAGTGGAAGAGCACGCCGCTCGGTCTTCGGATCTCCAAAGCGCCATCGCGCAGCGCGACAGCGCCAAGAAACGGTGCGACGATCTTCGCCGGCTCCGACTGGAAGGCTTCATGGAAGGCTTCAGCGCCATCTCCCTCCGGCTGAAGGAGATGTACCAAATGATCACCATGGGCGGCAACGCCGAGCTGGAGCTTGTGGACAGCTTGGATCCGTTCAGCGAAGGAATTCTTTTTAGCGTGATGCCGCCCAAGAAGAGCTGGAAGAACATCAGCAACCTCTCGGGTGGCGAAAAGACGTTGAGTAGTCTGGCTCTGGTGTTTGCTCTGCATCACTACAAGCCGACTCCCCTGTACGTCATGGACGAAATCGACGCTGCGTTGGACTTCAGAAACGTGAGTATTCCCATCCCCCTTTGCGCTGTTCGCCTGAGACACTCGGTTGCAACCAGTCCGGTGGCATGCCCTACGGTTCACCATGACACCTCGCTTCTGTCGTCCTGGATGTTCAAGTCGCTAACACGTCACGCAGGTCTCGATCGTTGCCAACTACATCAAGGAGCGCACCAAGAACGCACAGTTCGTGGTCATCTCGCTCCGAAACAACATGTTTGAGCTTGCGGCGCGACTCGTGGGAGTGTACAAGGTCAACCATATGACCAAGAGTGTAACGATTGAGAACAAGGACTTTATTGTGAGACCACAGGCTCAGCCAAGAGCGCAAAGTAGTCAAACGACGTTGGCGATGCGATAGACGGCGTGGACGGGTGATGAACAGGATATCTGACGGTGTAAATGACGACGCATATGGACTTGGTTGCTGGGATTGATGGGTAACGATTACCGGGACGGGCGGATGGCTTCGATAATGATTGTATTGATGATGATTTGACCTTTGCACCACTTTACTGTCGACACGCACTTTTTACCACAAAGATGCACATGTCTGTGGACGATGAAGCTCACAGCTCGAGGTGAGTCTCTTAGCGGTCCTGATTCACCCTGTGCAGTGTTACGAGTCCTTTTCAGGTCAGACCCCAGCATAGGGGTTTTCCTATGACCAAGATCTCGGGAAGCTATCCTCACTAGTACTACAGAATCCTAGGTTGTGACGGGTATTCTCCTGTCCTGGAAGATGTTCTTGCAACAACACACCCCGAAGAGAAGAGGTTTCCGGCTTCCAATGGTACAATGGTACAACTATCCGTGCGAGCCGGAGTCCTTGGCCAGATTGCAGGTTACCAGATCGCCCGTCCTCACATCGGATGTGACTCTATTCACCGAGGTCAACCCTCGACCGCAGAAAGAGCGGCTTCGGTCCTTTAATGTCCCAGTTCGGGATGTCACCGCTGCGGAGGATCAACTGGCCTCGATGCCATCCGGAGTGAGACCCTTTGTCGGAAATAGGGGTAAAGAGGCAGCCAGGAGCGTCGATGTTGCAGATTTCCTCTATCGGAGCTGTGACTTGGACTCGGGTTGCTCACCAATCTCGTCCTGGCTCGTTATTGAACTTCTCGGGTCGCTTATATTCCCTTGGTGAAGCCCAAGGCATACTTCACCATATAAGTAATACCAACGTCGTCCGCAAGACTCACCTTGACATCCACCAGACCTTCACTCTCGCTCACTCTCGTTAACACCTTACCTACACGATGTGGAGATATCTCATTCCGCTGTTCCTTCACCGCGCGCACGCCCTCCCCGCGACCGGCAATGCAACGTGCGCTTGTCCGCACGACGCGCTCTACACGTCCCTCATCAGCAGCGGCACCGCCTTCTGCTCCAGCGTTATCAAGGATGGGCACTGCGGGGGTGGATACAGCACGCCGTCGGTGTACATGACGTACAACCAGACGCAGATATCTTCCTATGTAAGTGTTGCAAAGAGCGATTTTTGGTTCTGAAGGCTGATGGTGTTGGAAGTGTCGGTGTATCTTGACCAGTTCGGATGCAACGGCGACGCTTGGCTCGGGCATGGTCACGACTGGTGATCCTACCGTTACTTCCGGAGATGCTGCGTCCGAGACTGCTGTCGAGAGTGCTGGTTTGACATCAAGCTTGGACTCTGCTTCGGCTTCAGGCCAGAGCTCTGCGAACACCTCAGGAACACCTGTTGGAAGACCGGGTTCAGGCCGGCCTTCGGGTTCGTCCGATGCAGGCTCCCTCTCATCACCTACACAACCAGCATCAAGCGCAGGAAGCACAGGAAACGAGACGATGCCTATGTCTTCAACTCGCAGCGGCTCCGAGGCTACCACAAGCGGCGTAGTTGGTCCCTCGGCCAACTCGACTTTGACCTGGTCGCGGACGTTGAACAGTGAGGTATCGAGTGCTCCGGCGGGCAACACGTCAATGAGTGTATCCCTAGAACCATCAGTGTCGGCTTCATCACTCACCGGATCGTCTTTCAACGTCTCCAGTACCTTCCATGCCAGTAGTGGCACGCGGAACGCAACCTCAGCGTCAATGGAGACCGATACTACGCTGAGTCGGATTGGTTCCTTGACTGCCTCTGAATCCGGTGTCACAGCTACAGCTGCTTCTGACACTGGAAGCATGTCGGGGACGTCTTCCGGAGATATCTCTGCCTCGGGGGGTTCTACTATGACCCTCCCGACAGACGATACCTCTTCAACCTTCCCCAACCCCATTTCCACAACAGGCTTGACCGAAACAACCGCTACAACCGCTTCAAACTCGCAATTCGCAAACAGCACCAGCTCCCAGCTCGGCAACGCAACCGCCACCGGGGCACCCGAATTCCCCGCCGCAAACTTCACGCAGGTGACTCGGACAGCGGCCTTGGCCCAGGAAACATGCTACAGCCTCACGCGGGACTCTGGTGACGACCCGACCCGTCGCGCCCTGCTGCGCAACGCCCGGCTGCGTGAGGACAACGCATCGATCCCGGTCCCGTACATTGAGTCGGTGCATTTCGAAAGCAGCGGGGTGGACCCGTTATACCTGACTGTGCGGGACGAGGCTGAAGAGACCTTCTTTGTCGATGTTTCCAACAGGAACCGCATTTCCATCTCCGATCGTCGCGGGAACTCGGTGGTACTAGACGCTCATGGCATTCATTTCTCGACGCCGAATTGCATGTACGGTGTTTGCATCAAGGTCAACAACTTCCTCCAGCAGTTGGCAAGACTGGCTGGGGTGGAATGCGCTGCGACTCGGCGAGAGAAGCGGATAGACGACCTGGAGTTCACTCAGATCCTCAACCTCCATGACCAGTGCGGCAATCCGGTCGACAGATCCCTCAGACAGTATCCCCAGCTGCGCGTCGGGCCCTCGACCTGCACCGACACCAGCGTCGACAAGGAGACAGGCCAGTGGCAATTTGACTGCACATTCCCCGGGTCTCTGTCTGGCGCAGCGAGGTGCGAGCTGGCCATTAAGAACGACGTCGTGGATTTCCTCCTCACCGACCCCTTTGGAGGCTCGTGTCCCGACCTGGCCACTGTCGTCACCACCCTCGAGGCAACCGGAAGGGACTTCTTAAACTTCGAGTCGTTCCAGACAGCCCTGCGGGAGCAAAGACTGGACAAGACCCAGATGAGAGAAGCAGACGCAGCCGCAGCCGCCTTCGAGCAGCTCTGGGAAGCGCTCCAGCAACTCCTATCCAAGCGCAGGGGCGAACCATCGCGAGACTCCAGCGCCCTGGAAGACTACATAGACGTGTACCGAACCTACCGCAACCTGGAAAACGACATCTGCGAGGACCTGCACGACGGCGAGATCCCGCTGAACCTCAGCCTCGTCGCGGGAGTAACGCGCATCGACGCCATCACCTCGTTCAACTTCGCGCCCGTCTCGCCGCGCGCCTACAACGTCACCATCCAGGACCCCTCGCAGGTCGCTTGCTGTCCCAACGGCGCCGTGGCGGTCCGCGACGGCGACGCGTGCGCGTACCCGGGCGAGGCTGTCGTTGCCGGCACGAGCTGCATCTGCGGCACGACGGTGGGCGGCGCGGCGGTGGCGTTTGAGTATGCCGAGTGCGATAACTTTGTGGGCGATTGCGCCGTCGATGCGGATTGTGTCGAGGCTGGGTTTGATGGGTTTGTGTGCTTGACGGGGAGTTGTTGCCAGGGCGGAGTGTGTGTTGATCCGTATGCTTGTTCGCAGAACGGGACTGAGTTGGTGAAGTTTGGGGGTGTGTAGGGTAAGATAGATTTGAAGCAGACTCACGATCCAAGACGGACTAATATTGGGCGATTGAACAATAGTTTTGTAGTAGAATTATACTCTCTTTTCAGATTGGGATTTGTTTTATGAGGTTGGTGTGAAATATTTCCCAAAAGATGCATGTGGTGTCGCCTCGATGCAAGATCGTGGAGATATCAGTTTGCGCACGACGGAGAAAGACGATATTTGCAGCGTGAATTAGCAGTGGATGAGATACCTCTTCCAACCAACCTTTTCCCGTTCAACTGAATAGGTCATAAGACAAACAGCTGGTAGTCTTGCTAGAGAATGTAGCGAGATACACCTAGGAATACGAAAAGATGGACCATTTAGTGTAGCAGCTGGTATGAGGCAGGTAGACAGACATATAGCATGGAAATCACCCACCCGTCACCGCCATGTGTATCTGTGCAGCCGACATGCCGGTAGTTCGCTACCAATTACCTGATAGGGTTGTTAAAGAGGACTCGGACGAGCATTTGCCTTCATAGTCGGGCCATCGCTCGGCAGCAGCATCATCAAAAAGTACGTCGTGTACAGGGTAGGTAACACACAAATATTTGTGGGCACTGACAGACACGAAGCTAACCCCAAGGCACGACAACAGACATCACAAAAAGACATAATTGAACAGCAAATGTAGTCCGATTTATTTTGGAATCTCATTGATTCATAATCCCAAGTGCTCATCCCATCCGGTTTTGAATGCAGACGTTTTAACTTCACCAGACTCCATCCCAATCATCATCACATCTAGACCTTAGGGGTAGTGGGGATGATCTTCTTGCCGTCCTTGTTGTAGCGAACGCGAGGGGGAGGGGCACGGTTTCGGCGGCCAACACGCGATCGGACACTATTGAATTTTGTCAGCACTTCTGTCACGTACCTCAAGGGGACTCTCGTAAACGAGAATGGGGAGTGTGTCCGCTAGATCAACCAAGGTTCATCTGAAGTACATACGCACTAAGGCGCAGTCGTCACACTCCCAGGGAGGACAACGTACCGGACAATCTTGCCGTGAATGGCGCAAGAGACACAGTACTGCAACTTCAGGTACATCTTGGGGACGGTGTACTCCGCGAAGACGGAGGCATCCGAGATGTCACCTAGTGGGTAGTTAGCTCTGCTCCAAGACTGAACCATGGGGAATTGCACGTACGAATAGCAGCAGACTCAACCATGTTGCGGATGGTGAAACGCTTGATGGCCTTGTCCTTGGGGGTGCATCGCGAGCAGTTGGAGCATCGGATGGGCTTGACGTGGCCGCGACCCTTCTTGTTGCGGCCGCTGCGAGAGATGCGTTAGTATTGGACTTGATGCAACAGCCAAGAGCGCAGGCGCTCGACACTTCTCATCGTGAGAGGCATCGTCGGCGGGAGGCAGGGTGACGGCTTTCGGCGGCGAGGGAAGGAGGGCTCGTACTTGTTCTTTCTCTTCTTGACCATTTTGACGGATTCTGCTGTTGGTTAATACGACAAAGTCCACGAGGAAGGAAGGAGGAAAAAGTCAAGGGCGAGGACGTACTGAAATGTGCGATGTCAAATGCGATGGAGGTTGCAAATCCACTGCGCAGCGCGTAGGGCAAGTAATTGAAGCCGGTGCCCCACAGCCCTGGGGTTTTGGCGAGGGGCAGGGCACACAAATTCGAAAACCCTGAGGCACGTGACCCTACGTCGCCCGCCGCGCCAATTTCTAGAGCCGGCGCCACTCCACCAAAAAGGCGACTCTCTTCATCCACGCACCATCTGAAGATTGCTTAGGAAGGCAGTAATTTTTATTGTCGAGGTACGTCTAAAGATGCTGCAAATCCCCTTCACCACGGCGAGGGCTTCACGGCCTCTCACCTGAGAGTCTTTGCAATGCCCTCGCTGTCGCCACTTCTCCCCTCATCCCCCCCATCGCTCGCTCTCCGGACTTGCGATCGCTTCATTGCGCCCGCGCCTTGATCCGTCTCAACGACCTGGATTCTAACGTCCCTAGCTAGGCAAGATGCAGATCTTCGTCAAGACCCTCACGGGGAAGACGATCACCCTTGAGGTGGAGTCTTCCGACACTATCGACAACGTCAAGTCCAAGATCCAGGACAAGGAGGGAATTCCCCCGGACCAGCAGCGACTTATCTTCGCCGGCAAGCAGCTTGAAGATGGCCGAACCCTGAGCGACTACAACATCCAGAAGGAGAGCACTCTTCACCTGGTGCTCCGCCTCCGTGGTGGTGCCAAGAAGCGCAAAAAGAAGGTCTACACCACCCCCAAGAAGATCAAGCACAAGCGCAAGAAGACCAAACTGGCCGTCCTCAAGTACTACAAGGTCGACTCCGATGGCAAGATTGAGCGATTGCGCCGCGAGTGCCCCAGTGATACCGTGAGTCTGCCCCGCTGCGTCGGAAATGATTGATCGATGCTAACAAGTTGTTCAGTGCGGCGCTGGTGTCTTCATGGCTGCCATGCAGGATCGCCAGTACTGTGGCCGATGCCATCTCACCTACGTTTTCGACAAGCAATAAATGCACGACCAGGGGATCTGAATACGGATGGGATGGTTTGGCGGGAGTTGGGACCATGGACTGCCAAAAAAAAGGCGTTGATGTAGCATAGAGCACATCCGGCTTCTGAGAATGCAGGCTTGCTTGAGAAGACCACACCATTGTTTCTTTCACTGTGATGTGTGATGTGTGACTGCTGCGTATGATTTGACGACTGCCAGTCTCATGTTGCCTTGACGCTTTACCCATGAATGATTGCAAGCCGCAATTCCACCTACAACTCGAGAGGTCATCGGATCCTTGGCTTTTCGACGTCGAATTCTTGAGCCGACAAACCGAAGCAGGTACAGTTGTACTTCCCCACAAGCCAGACCTTGTCAAATGAGCAGACATTATTTCCGTAGCCTTGCGTAAAATCTTTCATTGTGGCCGAAAATTTTGCCTCCGCCAAAGCCTTGCCCTCGGTGGGGTTCCGGAGCATCAGGCGAGACTCCTGGCAAGTGGATGAACACACCACCGAGTTGCAGCCCGGATACGTCCGTGGAAACGATGTGAGCTGAGCGACAGCTTCTCGCCAGCATATTTAATCACGTCAAGCGCACCGCGTCTTCTTTACTCGAGCAATCGATTGACCGACATGTCAGTGTTTAAACGGGTATGGATCCCCAGTATGTAAACAGGTACACAAACAAAATGCCCTCAAACGCCCAAGCCAAATCCTACAAACTCCTCAAGCAATTGCACAAGGTCCCTGGGGAGCCAGTTTCCCCCGCGCCCTCTGCGCCTCTGCCTTGGCCGGGCCTTGCTGCCCGGCCGTAGCGCTCGTGGCGTCGGACTTCTGCAGGTCCGAGGTTGAGGGTGAGTCGCCTCGTCCCCATTCCGCATCGGTGCTCTCGTCGTGAGCTGCCAGCTGAGATGCTTTCATAGCCGGGTTCCTTGGCCCTGATGTCTCGGAGGACATCCTCCCCCGCGCAACGTTTGTCGTAAATGAAGTTTTCCCATCAAGCCATTCCGCATTCGTCTCCGTTCCTGTAGCACTGTGCTGTTCCCCGACAGCCTGCTCCTCTCCGATTGGGATCGGTACAGACTGGGGAGCTGCTAAGTAGCCGGAGGAGTTCTACTCGTCATCCACGGCCTTGGACTTTCTCTTCTTCTTCTTCTTCTTCTCACCGTCGACCTCCGTAGCGGCAGGCGCCTCCTCCTCCTCAACGTGCTTACGCTTCTCCTTCTTCTCCTTCTTTTCTTTCTTCTCCTTCTTGTCCTTCTTGGACTTCTTCGCAGATTCGGGTGCCGGGACATCGGCCATCTCCTCGTCCTCGTTATCACCACCATCGTCAATGATGTCCATAACGCCCTTCTGTTTACAAGATTAGTATCAACTTCAATGCGCTGTTAGGAAATTAACGTACCATGACATCAGCATTCTTGGCGGGCTTCTTGCCAGTAGCATAGAATTCCAAGCGATCCTCGACCTGCTGCTTCAGGGCCTCACCGTAGTGGGTGGAGGGCTCCTCGGAGAAGTTGTCGATACGGCTGGCCATACTGCACTTGTTGGCGAGGTATCGGGAAATGCGACCCTTGTTGCGCACAGCGGCCTTGCCGATGAAGCTGCTGTGGTAGATGAGGCCGTACTTGGGGGTGTTGCTCTTGGTCTTGAGAGCACGGAACAGAGCCTTCTCGGCACCCAGGATCTGCAGGGTAGAGGCAGGGTACTTGGAAAGGTTGGTCAGGGAACCAGCGTGGGAGATGAGGCGAGAAGCAACAGGAGTGCCGATCAGGACCTGCAAGTTGGGGGCAACGTGGTGCAGCTTCTTCTCGAGGTAGTTGGAAGTCGACTTTCGGTTCTCGGCCTGCTTGACAACGGCCGTCGCAAAGCCATTGATGATCTCGAGGTCTGCGGGAGAGATGTCCAGACCCATGGAGACCTTGGCGGCATCGATGATGGCCTGGGCCTTGTCACCATCCTCGGCAAGGATAGCGGCAATGTCGTGGAGCTTGTCGTCGTTGAGGCTCTTCTTGTCGCCAATGGCAAGGACGAGCTTAGCGTAGGTCAAGTTGTCGGGGACAATCTTGACCAGCTCGGGGAAGTGCCATCCGTACCACTCGCGAACGCGCATGAAGAATTGGTTGACGCCCTTGTCCTGGAAGTCGATGGTGGCGCTGGCCTGGATGATGTGGTTGTCGTTGCGGGTGACGCTGAACTTGACCTTGGCACGGGAGTAGGCGTGGCCCATACCCAGACCGGCCTTCTCAACATCGCCGGGCTTGAGGTCGGCGAGGAGCTTGTCGGCGTGCAGGCGAATGCCGCGGATGACGTCTCCGACAATCTCGTTGGTGTCGGCGGTCTCGCACTCGAGGCCGGGGAATTGGGCCTTGATCGCACCAGCCAGGTTCTTCTCGGAGACACCCAGCACGACTTTGCTCTTCTTTCCACTGGTCTGAGGGAGGTTGAGTTCGAGGACGGACTTGAGGTAGTCGGAGACGATTCCCTCAGACACGAGGTTAATGTTCTCCAAAGCCTCAACGTGACCCCTGCACACAAAACAGTCAGCGCCTCCGCGTCTCCCAGACCACGCAGCGAGGAAAAGAAACCATACCTGAAGGGACTGAAGTTGGCGAGCTTGACCATCTTGCCAAACTTGGAGAGGTCGGCGCCAGCGGCCTGCGTCTCCTTCAACTTCAAGCCCACAGCATCCTGCTGGTGGACCACCTTGAAGAGGGCATAGCCCACGGGCGATTCGTACAGAGCGTAATCGATATGCGACATGTTGTCTCGTCCCAGCCTGGTGCCGCAATTGGAAGGGAGGGGGGGGTTCGGTTTACGAGTGGTGATGTCTCGAGACTGAGATTTTCGCACTTTTTTCCCAGAGCAAATTTTCTGGCAGCTTGAAAGCTGGCGCACGGGCCGCAACCAGCGGCTTGTGGCTTGTCGACACGTCACGTGATATCCACCAGCCACTTTGGTCTCATTGAGGCTTCAAACTGCGACTCTATGCGAAATGTCGGACGATTAACGTTTCTCGGTTAAGAACAGTGGTGTGAGCTAGGTTGGTTATCATCAATTTCACAGGAATTGTTTTATCGTATTTTTATTTTAGGAACATAGACCGTTACGCTATCCGTTGTTGATAGAGGCCGACATGCTCATGCAGTCTGTCTCATCTCATCCACCTCTTTCGTACTCAATTCTGAGGGAACCCGTTCCGAAGGTTGTCGTACTTGGTCGCCGGGTACTCGAGGCAATTATCCCGCCTCTGCAGACCATTCGGCCCTCCCAGCGCATTCACAACCGTGCCAATCAGGCTCGCGTCGCCCTCCTTGTCCGCGCTGCTCTCCCACCACATGGCGCCGCCCAGGTGGTGCTGTCTGATGTAATCGGCCTTGACCCTCGCTATGTGCGGCGTGTCGTACGTCACCAGCTTCCGCTGCTGCGGGTTGTAGCAGTACGTCGCGCTGCACGCGTCGTCGCAGTGCTCCTGGGCGCCCTCGAGGGGCAGCTTCTTGTAGTCGTGCACGCCGTTCTCCCAGGTGCCCTCTCCGATGCCCTGGAAGGGCCGGCCGGGCCCGTCGGTGTTCTCGAAGGCGCGGCCGTACAGAGGCATGCCGAGGACGATCTTGGACGGGTGGACGCCGCTCCTGGTGTAGAATTCGAGGGCGGCAGCGGTTGAGAAGGGCGTGGACCCGGGGTTGCCTCGTGAAGGGTACAGGTTGGCCTGGTGGCCGCTGACCTGGTCCCACGAGCCGGCGTAGTCGTAGGCCATCAAGTTCCAAAAGTCCAAAAAACGGTCCATGCCGCGGATGTCCATCTTCTCGTAGTTCTGAGCGCCGGCAGGGCAAGCCACGGTGATTTCGAAGTGGTGGCGCGGGTTGCTGAGGGTCTGGGCGTAGGCGTCGAGCTCCCGGCGGACAGCGGCGAGCAGCTCGACAAAGTTCCTAGCCTCGTCGGCATTCTGGGGGTACTCCCAGTCGATGTCGATGCCGTCGAAGCCGAGGGTCTTGAGCAGCTCGACGCTGGTCTTGGCGAAGGTGTCGCGGCCCTGCGGGGTGCTGGCGGGGCCCTTGAAGTTGGAGCTGTAGGTCCAGCCGCCGATGGAGAGGAGGACCTTGAGGTTGCGGTTGCGCCTCTTGAGGAGGTTGAGCTGCTTGAGGCAGCCGTAGAGGTTGGTGCCGGTGTCGTTCCAGGAGTCTCCGTCCCAGTGGATGTCGGTGTCGGCCCAGGAGTCGGTCAGGTGGCTGCGGGAGAGGTGAGCGGCTCGTTCAGAGGCTACGGGGGCGGGGGTATACTTACACCTCGCCGGTGTCGCTGCGGACATTGGCAAAGGAGTAGAGGATGTGAGTAAGCTTCTCGACGGGCAGGTCCTGAGGACGATGCTTTCGAGCGTAAATGGCCCTGAAAAGGCAAATTTTAGTAACGGAAGTAGGTAAACTAGTTGTCGAGAGCTATGAGCTCATGGTGGGATGTAGACCTACCAGTTGACGTAGTAAGCCACGGAGCGGAAGCCTTCGGAACCTCCACCCATTGTAACGGCTGGAAGGTGCTGACGGTGAGGGTATTCGCGAAGGCAGACGGCAAAGATTAGGACAAGAGCGGCGCCGATGAGTAGAGATGCAAGACTCCCAATCCGAAAAGGCGGCTGTCGACGTCGATGAGGATCCGTGGTGGGCAGCCCTCGACGGTGACGGTACCTGTAGCTAAACGCTAGGAAGAGGGGCCGAAAGGTGGAGATGGGTTTTGCTAGGAGGATGAATCGAGACAGGCTGAGGACAGGGAGGACAGGATCCAGGACCTCCGGCCTTTATTGGGACGAGGAGCTACTGCGCCGATGCGCTGTCGTGCCATTGGCATCTTACTCAGCTCTTCCCCGCCGCGCAGACGACCGCTGGGGATCGATCCAGTCCGCGTCTCAGCTCTTCAGGTTTGTCCTGGAAGGCGTCGTCATACCTCTTGTGTGATTGGCGTCAGCGTCAATAGCGGTGCCCAGCCGCCCAGACGTGGCTGTGCACTCCAGGTCTGAGCAAGGAACCAACCAGCTAAAGTAAGTGGCGATGCTCTGCGGCTTGGGCCACGTCTTTCAGCTCAAGAGTGGCGGTAAAATGGGCAACGTAGCATTGGGCGGCAGGACTGTGGTTGAAGGGAAATCTTGTTTTTGTATCCTTGAGGGAGGTATCCGTGAGGGAGGAGTAGCTGATGAGAAGACGCTCGTCGTACGCACATTGTGGCTGCTCAGTAGGAGAGGCGTCTGACATCTGCGGTGGAACCAACACCCTCAACCTCACTTTCACAAGCGGATAAATCGGGAGAATGCCAAGTTCTCGGCACTCCTAAACATTGAGACTCACTGCAGTGAAACACACGTTTAAAAACCCATTAGTCACAACTACTGGGCAGCCTGTAAAACAACACATCATGTAGTTACACTCTGCCCGCTCACGTAGCCTGTGGCATATTCCCTACCCTGGACCTCCACTCTGGAAACATCCAGTCGGTGCGCGATTAGAAGCCCCGAGTATCAACAAATAGGCGCAGTGGCAGAGTGGTCTAATGCGTATGACTAGAAATCATATCTCTTCGGAGGCGTCTGTTCAAATCAGGCCTGCGTCGTCACAATTCCTTTTTGCCCTTTTGCTTTCGTAGATGATTCTTCGAGGGGTTGGCAAACGAGCCTTCGCGATGCGGCTACTTGCACACCAACAGAATTCGCAGTTTATGCCATCTCCACCAGGTCTACCAAAGCCCCTTGTCGCCCTTCCATTGATAGTCGCCTATATCTTGACACCAAACTCCACCTGGTCTATCCTCAAAGATTCAAAACACAAACAAAAAGTCTTCGTTCTCCAAGTCCGTGATATCTTCAAACGCCTTGTCGCCCTGCCTCTCTCCATGCTCATGTCCCTGTTCCTCTGCCTCCATCTCAGTTCCGTTCCCTCCCGACGGGTTGCTACTTTCCCCGCGGGCCACTCTCATTCGATCTTCACGCATTGCCCTCTCCATGGCCTCCATCCGTTCAACCTCTTCCGCGCTCTCCAGACTCATGTCAACCAAGACCGCGCTCTTCCCGAGGGCGACTCTGCGTTGGCTGTGCTTGCGATTGAGCCATCTAAGGTGTAGGGAAGCGCCAACCACGAGACAAATAACAATGACAAAGAGTGAAAGATTGGTGCGAAGGCCACGCGAGTACGCAGGCGCCTCCTCAGGGGAATAAAGCAAAGGTCCGACAATGTTGCCCGCCGAGGCGCCAATAAAGACAAGAGCCGACGTGGACTTGCGCTTCGTATCGCCGGCAGTGTTTTGCGCAGACCAGGAATAGATGAGAGGTGCTGTAAGATTTTCGTTAGATACCAAACATTCATGTTTAGGGCCGAGTCAACTCACTAATTCCCGTGTAGGTAGATAGACAGAAATAACCAGCCAAGAGTGCGGCCTTGTTCTCCGCATTATGAGTGAAATGTAGCAAAATGGCACACCCGATGATGGGAGGGACGCATAAGATTGCGATGAAAGGGCCCTTGAGCTTCCAGCGCATCGACAAGTACGCACTACCCGCAACGGCGAAGATGTGCGAGAAGCCGATGGGGACATTGAACAGCATGGTCTGGAAAGGGTCGGATACAAAGGACTGGATGATGAGTGGTCCAAACGTGGAGATGCCGTTGGACGGCACTGAGATGCAGAATATCATGGCAACCCAGAACCACGTTTTGAGATCTTTTACAGTCTCAAGGACATGCGAGGATCGCCACTCACGCGACATGACACCCATCTGATTGTTCCGCAGGCGCTCGATGGCAATGACTTTGTCATTATCACTGAGGAACCTGGCTTCGGTGGGAGAATCGGGCATCCAGAAAAACATGAGGATGGCGACCCCTACAGTGATTGCACCGAAGAAGAGGAAGATGATCTGAGCAATGGTCAGGGATTGCGTCTCCGATCAGACTTCGTGACGTACCTGATATGGTTTCATGTGCGAATCAATACTGGCCAGCCCATAGGTTATAAGACTCCCGAGCTATCATGGCCATGTTTAGTTAGGTGACGAATGTAGAGCAACGGCCAGGGATTTGCGTACCACCCAAGTCAAACCGTTCATGCAATACCACGACCCAATCCTCAACGACTGCTCCCTGCCAGCGAGTTAACAACTGCCAACGCGTCGATGATACAACTTCAAACCTTCTCCTCCACCACATCTGAGTGATTGCCACGAAACTGGGGCCAATGCTCGCTTCAAAAGCACCAAGGAAGAACCGAGCAACCATCAACTGCTTGAAATCATGCGCCCAAGTCATGCCAACCAGAGTGACACCCCAGCCCAAGGCCATGGCGCTCGTCAGCTTGCCAATAGGCAGCTTGACGAGCGCGAGGGCGAGCGGGGGCTGCATCACCAACTGCGCCAGAAACACGATGCTGCCTAGCCACGAGTACTGGTCGCCCTCGAGGCCTGTGTCGTCAATAAGCCCGAAAATGGACGCGTACGAGAGCGTGGCTTTGTCGAGGGCCTGGAGGAAGTAGACGGCGAGCATGAGGGGAAGCAGCGCGAGATCGATGCGACGGAGGATCCGGGCGTCGTCGGCAGGCGACACGGAGATGTGCTCGTCGGGATCGCGGCCCAGCTTGATGAGCATCATGGCCGCGGCATCGCGGTAGTCGGCGGGTTCGCCGGCCTTTGCGCGTGAAGGCATACCCAGTTCGCTGTTGTGGTCGTCGTGGTCTTCACCGCCGTCGTCGTGGGGGAGTGGCTGGTAGTGCGAAGTCGAGATATGGGGAGGGCGGTCGGTGGGAGACGTCGAGGACGAGGTAAACAGGTTTCGCAGCATGACTGGCTCCAGGCGTCCTCGCAGGACGGTTCTCCAAGCCCCGATGGGCGAGAGTTGCGAGGTTCCAGAGTTTCGCAGAGTATCGCGGCGGACTGAGTTTGGGTGAGGATGACGGAGGAGGGGCGTGTGGACATGGCGAAGGCACAGTTCCGGAGGCCATGACGTCGGTGTACGTTTCCGGGGTGCATGGATTAGGGCTGAGACCAGTAGAGAGCCAGCTGTTTCAAAGGGTTCTAGGGGTCTTGGGTGCTGGGGCTCCAGTGGGTCTTAGCGGAGGTGTTCGCTGTGGTGGTCGCTGTGGTGGTCGCTGTGGTGCCAGCTTGGAGTTAGCGGGACGGGATGGAAGGAATCTACCATGGATGGAAGATGAAGTTCCCTATTGGGCTGTCAAGCTGGTTCAACCCTAGTCTAACGTTAATAAATATTCCGAATGGATGAATAGAGGATAGCGGAGGCACTGAGACATTCAGTGTTTGTGGCGCTTGATGTTTATTCCTTCTTGGGATGCGGCTCCCCGTCATGAAGGCGGGGGATGGAATATGCTTCGACACCATACTGACATCATTCAGATGGCTACCATCCTGTGTGATTGTAATCAACAATAATTGATCTCGGTTTGCTTTCTATTGGTCTATTGTCTTGAGTAATTAAGGATTGCCGCTATACACTGTGGCTCAATTTACAGCATGCACTGCATCCTGGATTTCGAGGATCAATCGTGAGGTTGTCCAGGCATTCAGCATGAGCCCATTCTTGTCAGCATGGCTATGGGATGGAATCTCCCTTTTACGCCTCCCTTTGTACCTGGACATGTCTACAACTCAGCGATCCCTGACATCATCTATTAATAGTGGTAGCTCGGAAGAGACCCTAAATATTTGCTTAAACGAAGTGGGCTCAAGGACTGTGCCCCTTCAGCCGTTGCCGGGCTGGTTGTGTGTGTCAGACGCAGTGCCGGGATTCCCACCTCAGCCAAGCCAACATGGCTTCCTTCGGGTATTCATATTACGTGCATTAAGTTACTGCATCATGAGGCCACCGGCTTACTCTGCGATATCCGTTCTGGGACAGAGCAAGGACTCTTTATTGGAGCGTCGAGAGCAGCGCACAGTGAACACGCGAGGGTATTTATTCGTGCGGGGCACACCAGAACCTCGTTCAAGCATCTTCCCACAACCACCCTTCCATTCTCATCGCCTCACGAGCGACTTCGCACTGGGCGGAATAGTCCCGCCCGGAACCGTGTAATTCGGCCAATGGCCCGCTCACGTCAGATCCCGCCCAACATGTATCCATCAGCTGTTGGCCGGTCGTCTATTTGAAGGCCGCTGAACCAACAGCCAACCGCCCAGGACCAACAACAAACCTACATCAGGCATCTTGGCCCGCAGACGGCATCGCTCGTTGGGCCTTGACCCCGTCGGATTTAACTCAGCCGCACCTGTGAATGTTTGCTTTCACCTCTTGCATGCATGGGCTTTCTTTACCGCCGCCCCACGGCCGGCCGGCCGGCGAATGGTGCTGTGGAGCGGAGAAGCAGGTTGGTGATGAGTTATCTCGACATGCATGGCCGACGCCTAGATACGAAAGACACGGAGATCAGATGGAGTGATTAACTTGTTCGTATAGGCACGTCTGACGGGAATCGAACCCCGCTGCTCACCCGCTGGGCCTCTGCAACCACTCAATCATGGCCGGCACGACAGTTGGAAAGATGGCCTTCCCGTTGACGCTCCACCCGGCGGCTAGCATCCAGTCTGTGTGGGTGGTGGATTCGCTGCAGCCACCGTCGAAGCAACTCGGCACGACCCGTTGGGCGGTCAAATACTGTGGAACACGCGAGGAGCAGCATCGTGTTGGACAGGGAATCGCATATCTGCCTTGTGGTGTCGGCCGGAGGTCCTCCTGGCTCCATCCATGCAGCCGATCCAGCCGCCCTTTCGACCGTCCGTGTTATGCACGCGAGCCTCACCGTTGAGTCCCGTCCTGCAAGTGCGGCTCGGCTTTTACTCAACTATGCCCATCGTCGAGTGACACGTGGAGTTCCCACTTGACTCACATCTCTCAAACACCACTGGTAACACCCTTCACCAGACGGACTGGTGCCTTAGTCAAGCAGCTAGCCTGGTGGCTTGCATCTGCAGAGTGCGGGCAGTGTAGAAGAGATCCAGGCGACCAACTGATGTTGCTGATTCAAGCCTGTAAGCAAGTATTTATTAGCAATGGACACCGACTCTGTTCTCTTGAGGTATCTCAACTTCCTCATAAGCGATTTGACATATCTGCTATGGCTCTCCTTTTTGACCTGAAGGGGATTCTTCCGTGGATAATCTGCGGTGTGGCTATCAGTATCGTTCTCGCCCTCTACCGTTCTAAGATCCAGGACCGCACCGGCCCATTGCCCGAGATCCCCTTCAACTCCAACTCTGCCTCCCGGTTCCTAGGGGACCTTCCCGAGGTCAAGAACGCCAAGTACAGACGATCATGGATATGGAACCAGCCCAAGAGCCACGGGTCACCCCTTGCCCAGCTCTTCATCCACCCGTTCGACAAGCCCACTGTTGTCGTGTCAGACTACCGCGAAGTCGTCGACATCTGCTCTCGCAGGCTTAGCGAGTTCGATCGAGGCACCAGGAACAAAGAATGCGTGGGCTTGACGGCTCCGAATTTCCACATGACGATGGAGTCAAGAGACCCCCGATTCAGGGCGCATAAAGAGCTGCTGAGAGACTTGATGACTCCAGCTTTCTTGAACGAGGTAACTTGAGATACTGACAGCCCCATGCAAGATGACGTACTTACTGTTTACTCACTAACACGGGCAGATATCGGCTCCTCGACTCTACGAAAGGACAGCATCGCTCATCGAGCTATGGTCTTTGAAGGTGGACAAAGGATACGGCCGACCCTTCAACGCCAGCCACGACTTCTACCTGGCCACGCTGGACATTATATGCAGCGTTGCGTTTGGCCTCGACGACGACGAGGGAACACTGCAGCGGGAGATCTCCCACGTTCAATCACTCGGCTCAAGCGGCCCGTCGAACGACAACGACCCCATGCGCTTCCCTCATGGACCGACGCACCCCGAAACCGCGGCGTTGTTCGACCTCGCCGACATGATATCCATAGCCCAGAGCAGTGCGTTCCCTGCGTGGAGCCAGGCGTTGGCCATGCTGAAGCCGAAGCATGCCAAGGCGTGGTGGCACCGTCGACGCCTGGTCCATCGCCAAACCACAAAGAGCGTGAAGAAGCTCACGGGGGCGAGTGCGTCGACGCGCGAATGTGCCCTGGACCAGCTGCTGTGGAGGGAGATGAACGCGGCGAAGAAGACAGACCGCAAGCCGGACTTTTACTCCCCCGTCATACGGGACGAGGTGAGTCTCACGGGATGTACGATACCACCCTCCTTTCTGACCTCGCGCAGCTCATAGGCTACCTCCTCGGCGGCCACGATACTACTGCAACCACTCTTTCTTGGTGGGTGAAGTACATGTCTCGTCACCAGCGGGCCCAGAACCGGCTGCGTTTCGAGCTTCGCCAGGCGCACTCTCCTGCGGCCAAGGAGGCGCGCTGGCCGACAATCAAGGAGATCACCTCAACCTCGATTCCGTATCTGGACGCCATCATGGAAGAGACCGTCCGATACGCTGCAGTTGCCACGCTCATCATCCGGACCAGCACCTGCGACACGCAGATCCTGGGCTATCCCATCCCCAAAGGCGTCAACGTCATCCTCCCCCTGACAGGCCCATCGATGAAGGAGCCAGCCATCCCCATCCCGGAACACACGCGAACAGCCGCCTGCCAGAGGGACAAGGACCGCGTGCCGGCGTGGGGCGACGACGTCGGGGAGTTCGTCCCGGAGCGCTGGCTGAAGTGGGAGAGCGGAGCCGAGGGCATCCCGACGCAGGTCTTTTGCCCGAACGCTGGGCCCAACCTGGCGTTTTCCACGGGGCCGCGCCAGTGCTTCGGTAAGAGGCTGGCGTACCTGGAGATGAGGGTGTTGATGACGCTGCTCGTCTGGAACTTTGAGTTTGGCGAGCTGGATGAGAAGCTCAACAGTGATGAGATTGTGGAGAAGCTGGTCAACCTCCCGGAGGATTGCTATGTAAAGCTTGCGCGGGTCTAAAATACTGAATGGGGATTGATAGTCTGGGAGGATCTGGCCATCCATTTCTTGGTGTACTGTGTTTTACTTAAGCCAGGTCGAAGACCTTACGAATGATGAGAGTTTTGAACTTGATACTTAAAAGTGTGCTTCTAAGCCCCTAGGTGAAGTTCAATCCTGAGATACCATGTAATTCCTATACAACGATCTATGCTGTTCTAGCAACAAGAGAGTGGCAGCCGTGTGTGGTCCCAGCCTCGCGAAGCTGGGAAGCCACCCTCGAAACGCCCACCGCAGACCCTCCGAGCGCGTCAACTGCGCGGCCATACCCAAGATCGATGTCTCAACTCCGTGGCTCATCGTCCTTGTCTTGATCACGTCGATCGGGCTGCATATAGTGGTGGCAATCAAGCCCGCAAGGAGAGACGCCAGAAGCTGTGTTGGCACGTCGTCACTCAACCCAGCATTGTCAAGCAAAGCCTGCTTAATTCCATCGTATGACCCAAGCTGGCAGCCAGTCATGACTCCTGCGCGGATGGAATTCGGCAAGATGCCTCGGAAGTAACCCCGTAGGCCATCTTGCCTGGCGATGCGGACGAGAACGTCTACCAGGCCGCGGTAGTTCTGTCGCTGGGCGGGGGGGAAGAGATTTGTCGTTTTGCATTCGGACGTTGGCTATATCTGCCGGGTTTCCGACGAGGGCGCCGCAGGACCCGGCGAAGCTGGACGCTGCGAGGAGAACGACCGGAGGCGTGCGTGTGTTGTCCCGAGGCGCGGTTTGTTCTTTGATGGATTCGTAGATTGCGAATCTCGTTGAACCATATGTTACTGTTTTCGCAGTTTAGCCATTCAAGCTTTGCGATGGTCTTGTTGTGGGCTTACGTTGCCTAAGAAGACCAGCCGACAACTGATGCCATCGTGTTATAGCCCGAGGGTATACCGGTAGTGCGGGCAAGGACGTACCCCTTGATATAGTCCCGACGCTCCGTCATTGCGTATTATCTGCAGCACCGTTGCAAAGACGCTTTTGCGTTGCGATGCCGGCGTGGCTTGCAGCCGGACCTTGACTGAAGATGAAAGATGGTCAGCCTTCGACAATGTATACTTGGAGAGGAAATATGAGAAATTACCGAGGTCGAGAGGATGGGAGCAGACTACAGCTAGACAAGAAGCTGATGCACCGAACCATTTGGGGTACTGGATTATTTCTGGAATCGCAGCAAAAGACGACTTGGAAGCATTGACGAGTGCGCTTGTTGGTACCTCGTTGTGGTGTGGCATGATCTAGCCTGGGGCACTTGGACTGTAATTGCGACGGAGAAGCTACCCTCGATTTCTGCATCCATCTCATCTTCATATAAAGGAATACGCACATATGAAGAATGCAAAAAAGACACTTGGTACCAGGATTTGGACCGTATGCTCTGCATCCTTAGTGAAGACCCCGACTTCTCTACAACAGCCTACTGGGGTTGCACACGGCCAAAGTGAGCAACGCCTACTCCCCCTTCTGCCGACCACAAGGTACTCAATGGACCTCGGAAGTCTGCAATAACATATATGGTGAATTCTTATGTTCATTTGCTCCAACTATTTACCGGGCTACCGTTCACAATAGTCGGCGCATTTCAACTGGGATGGTATACGCCGGCAACTCCATCTCGGCTATTGGAAATGGCCCCAAAACCGCCAAGTCGGCTATATGCCAGCGCTGTCAACCACACTCGAGGAACGGTGATGCGCCGGCGACTCGCCTTATGCTGTAAGTCCCACCGAAGAGTCCCCTAGATGGATAAATGAAGACTAAGTTTCTGCTTGATCCTGAATTCAGAACAGACCAACTCGCCCTTCGACTTCAACCATGTCTGGATCAGCAGCAAACAAGTTCCTGCGGTTGAGCCGCCCGGCCACCGCCTCCGCCCGATCATGCTGCGTGCAAAGCGCACGGAAACATGCCTTTTCAACAACCAGCCCAAGACCGCTCATGGGACTGGCCGGGTTCACCGAAAACCAGCTCACGGTCCGAGACGCCGTCAGCCAGGTGTGCTCGGAGTTCCCCAACACGTACTGGCAGGAACGCGACCAGGAGGAAAAGGACCCCAAGGAGTTTCACGCCGCGCTCGCCAGGGACGGATGGCTGGGCATCGCGCTGCCCGAGGCGCTGGGAGGGTCGGGCCTGGGCATCTCGGAGGCGACGATGATGATGCAGACCATCGCCGAGTCGGGCGCCGGCATGGCGGGCGCGCAGTCGATCCACGCCAACGTCTACGCGACGCAGCCGCTCGCCAAGTTCGGCTCCAGGGCGCAGCTGGAGACGACGGTGCCCAACATCGTCTCGGGCAAGTGGCGCGTGTGCTTCGGCGTCACGGAGCCCAACGCCGGCCTCGACACGCTCCGCCTGGCCACCACGGCCAAGAAGAACCCGGACGACGACGGGTCGTACAGCGTCACCGGCCAGAAGATCTGGATCACGTGCGCGCAGGTCGCGTCCAAGATGATCCTGCTGGCGAGGACCACGCCGCTGGACGAGGTCGCGAAGCCCAGCGAGGGCCTGTCGCTGTTCTCCATCGACCTGGACCGCGAGCAGCCCGGGCTGGAGCTGAGGAAGATCAAGAAGATGGGCGGGCGGGCGGTCGACGCCAACGAGGTCTTCTTCGACAACTACCGCATCCCCGGCGACTCGCTCATCGGCGAGGAGGGCAAGGGCTTCAAGATGATCCTGCACGGCATGAACGCCGAGCGGTGCCTGCTGGCGGGCGAGGCGCTGGGGCTGGGCTACGCGGCGCTGAAGAGGGCCAGCGACTACGCGCGCGAGCGGGTGGTGTTCCAGCGGCCCATCGGCATGAACCAGGGCATCGCGCATCCGCTGGCCGACGCCTACATGAAGCTCGAGGGCGCCAAGCTGGCCACGTACCACGCGGCGCGGCTGTACGACCAGAGCAGGACGGACGCGGCCATCCGCCAGGACGAGGTCGGCGTTGCGGCCAACAGCGCCAAGTACATGGCCGCCGAGGCTGCTTTTACGGCCTGCGAGCGGGCGGTCCTCACGCACGGCGGCATGGGGTACGCTGCGGAGTACGACGTCGAGAGGTGGTTCCGGGAGTGCTTGGTTCCTCGGATTGCGCCTGTCAGTAGAGAGATGATTTTAAACTTTATTGGCGAGAGGGTGTTAAAGCTTCCCAGGAGCTACTGAGTGAACGAGGGATAGTACAAAGTATTTAAAAGAATAGAGTAGATGTTTAATGCCTTAACTAAGAAGACTGGAACAATGGGTGTTTGCAGCTTATACTTGGTGAGGATGCAATAAGCCAGAGAGCATGCTATCTCTTGGGGTGAATTATAGATTAAACACCATAAACTATAGTATATAGTACTCACAGAGAACCATGCAACTTAGATAACAACTAATTATCTTGTTGCCATAGCGTGGCGTTTCCGCGTCCCATCGTCTTAGTGTCGGCTACCACCTCCGACAAAAGTGGACCGCCCGGAGCAGCTTCTTCCCCTCTACAACACTCCCGGCTACTCGGAGCATATAAGCGGGACGTGTTTCTCCCAAAGCCGTCTCCAGAATTGCAGCCACCGGCCACTTACACGTTCAACCACAGACCCGTTTGCAGCCATGTCACCAGAGCAGTCTCCTCCCAATGACGGCATCCCTGCGAAGCGGGCTCGCGCAAAGCGTGCCTGTCGCGAGTGCAATGCTCGTCGGGTGAGGTGCAACGTCACCGAGTCCCACCCTTGTGCGAACTGCCAGGCGGCTGGGGGTAAGTGTGAAGTGCTGCCGTCTCGCAGGGGGAGGTGAGTGTCTATTTGTGAGAATATGGGAGCCAAGACTGAAGCCCTTAGATATCCCCGGAGATCGCGGCGTCAGAGCCATCCTGTGCAAGTAACAGCAGCGACATTGCCACCGGTCGCTGCTGGTCGTGATGGAACCGGACTGCAATCTGTTGGTTCAACACACTCAGCTCCCACCACCGTCGGTGAATCAACCACCAGCCCGCTCGAATGTAGAACCGTCTCAGACGCCAGACTTCCTGCTCGGACGCCATCCCCATCAACCGACCCGGCAGCTCCCGGCACTTTATTCTTCGGCGAGTCCAACTTCCTGACTCTCGTCCCCGGCCGCCCTCGCCAAGGCGAAGAACCAACCCGGAACGGCCACACAAACGGGAGCAAGCAAAAGGCCCGGCTTCTGTTTCCCATCTCCAGCACGCCCCAGTCCATCCCCGAAGGCGAGTCCCCGGCAAGCTGCGACCGCGTCAGCTCCGGAACCGCGCGCTACCTCCGCGACGAAGGTGCCCTGACGCTGCCCGACTTGCACACCTGCGTGCCGGCGTTGCAGGCGTACTTTACCTGGTTCCACCCCTGCTTTCCCATCCTCAACCGAGCAGAGTTTGCGCGCCGACTGGCTGGCTTCGACGTGTCGTACCTCCTCCTGCAGTCGATGCTGTTCATCGGCGCGACGTACTGCGAGAACGATACCATTTTGGCCATGGGGTTTAGGGATCGCTCCGAGGCCAAGTCGTTGCTGTACACGCGGGCAAGGCTTTTGTTTCATGCGGATTGGGAAAAGGATGAAATCACTCTTATCCAATCGTTATTTCTCATGAGTTTCTGGCGAGGTGGCCCATCAGACGTTAGGGATGTTCGGTATTGGCTGGGTGTGGTCATCGGGGTGGCTGAGTCGTATGGACTGCATAGATCGTGAGTTGACGTTGCTCATTGATGGGGTTTGTCATGGCTAATAGGGCTATCTCAGCGCCAAGTTTACGACCAGAGACCCTCATCGGGCAAGATTGAGGCGAAGGATATGGTGGTCGATCTATGTAAGCATCGGCGCTTCTTGTTGCTACCGACCTATTAACCACGTTCAAGGTTCGAGAACGCCAAGCTGCCGCGTCTCTTGGCTTGCCGAGTAGGATTCGAGACGATGACTGCGATATCGAGCCGCTCAGCCCCTCGGACCTCGAATCTGAGGTAGAAAACGATGGCGCTTCTGACTTTGGCTCTTGCAAACCGGAGCACATACAATATGCCATCAAGATGGTGGAAATCGCCAGGATACGTAAGTGCTGCATGATGTTACAGCGTGTTTGAGCAAATACTGACTCATGAGCAGTTGGTCAAGTAATCGATGTTCATTTCTCTCCTGGGAGGCCATCTTCAACCCCTGCCCAAGTTCGGGAACTCGACCACGTTCTCGAGTCGTGGAAGCAGAGCCTCCCAGACGAGCTCGGTCGTGGTGCTGAGGACGGGAACGCCTCGGTGTGGTCGCATCTTCTACAATTGGCATACAAGTACGTCGCCTGCCTGTTGGTTTACGAAGAGATACAAACTGACAAGTGTATAGCCATGTGCGGATCCTCATTCATCGCCACAGCTTCTTGAAGCAAGTAAAGGAAGACGATAATGGGCAGATTGCCGTGGCTGCTGCGTCGCGTATTAGCCGAATCGCCGAGGACATGCTTGCACAGGGCACGCTTCGGTACGGACAGATGCATTTGTGAGTTGCTACTGAAAATGACGATTTGAGTGAGATTTCGTATGCTAAGCTAAATAGAATCACGAGTCTATTCGCCGCCCTTTGCATCCACGCCATCAGCATCAAAAGAGGCGTCGATGTCACCCGACGGATCGCAGAACACAGGGCTCAAATGTGCCTGCTGGCCCTCCAGGAGATCCAGAAGTACTGGAGAATTAACAACAACGTGTTGGACCTGTTTCTTCAATATCTTGATGTCTCCATCGCAAGACGTCTGCACGGTACAGGTCAAGCCGAAGGTATACTGCACAGCACGGCCAACCTGGACCCTCAACTCATCGGGGACAGCCAGGGAGAGGATCGTGACAGCCTTCCGCTGCCAGAGGGAGGCGACCGATATGACTTCCCGACCCCGCAGACGCAGGCGCAGACCAAGGCTTTTGAGGACCAGTACTTTAACATGCTCTACGGGCCTTGGGAGGGTGACGATGGCCTGGCTGATCTGGGGCTGGTTCTCCAAACCGATGATCCGTTACAGATGGAGAGTCTCAACTTTCTGGGCCGATCTCTGTAGGCTCAAACTTCGGGAGCGGTTCCCGGAGGGCAGCTGGCTCGGCTTCTTCGGCTACTCGAAGCGGTGGCTGATTCAAGTAGCCGGGCTCCACCCCCGGATCTCCACCATCTCGGGAGCTTACACATTCACGTTCAATCATTTATTGGTACGGCACTTGAATCAAGCTCGGGTGGATGGAGGAACCCCGTCATTAATCGTACAACGAGACTTGGGCTTATTCGAACGAAGACTCTGGTAGTTACATCTAACCCACGCAACATGGCGCCGTCAACAGCCCTTCGTCAAGCCCGCCGGCTCGCTCATCAATTGGCACAAGCACAGCGCCGAGGCTTCGCGACCTCACCACGAAGTTCCAAAGCCACCGCCGCCGACGCCGCGTCCTATCTCCTTGAAAACTTTTCCGACAAGTCAGTTGTGCGCCGCCAGTTCATCGACGCAAACCAGCTGCAGAAGCTGGCGCTCACCCTCGGCCAAACCTCCATTGGCGGCGCCGACATCTCCGACGTCCCGCCCGCCGCCGGAACGCCCGTGCCACAGGGCTACCACCTCGTGTATTTTACGCCCAACGGCACGGAGAAGGACCTCGGAGCCGATGGCACCGACCGCACGTTCAACGCGTCGGCGCCGTTCACGCGGCGGATGTGGGCCGGCGGGAAGATGAAGTGGCCGGCTCCGGGCGGGGCGCTGCTCCGCGTCGGCGACGAGGTTGAGGAGCGGACCCGGCTTCTGAGCGCTACGGCGAAAAAGAGCCGGTCTGCGGGGGAGATGGTTCTGGTCGAGGTGGAAAAGGAGTTTTGGGGCCCGGACGGACTGGCGCTTGTTGATCGGCGATCGTGGGTGTTTCGGCCTGAGATTGATCCTGAGAATACGCCCGAGGCTCCGAGGCCGTTGACAGACGTCACCCGCGGGCCATCTTCAGTTGAAGATCTTGCTAATAGCGGAGGCGGTGAGGCTAACAGTATTTCTCGCGTCATGACAGCTTTTGCTAATACATCCAGGCTTCCCAACTCGAGAGCTCCGGTGGTCCCCTGCCGGCCTCTTTAGATTCTCAGCACTCACCTTCAATGGCCACATGATCCACTACAACGAGGGCTGGACCCGGAACGTTGAAAGCCACCCGAGCTTGGTGGTTCACGGACCGTTGAATTTGATCAATCTGCTGAATTACTGGAAGGATGTCCACGGAAACGGCCAAGGGCCACGGAGTATCTCCTACAGGGCAATGTCACCCTTGTATGCTGGACAGACGTACCATATCCGGACGGCGGATGTTCGAGATACCGGCGAGGGGAATGCCTGGGATATTATCGTCGAGCGGGATGGGGTTGTTTGTATGAAGAGCGAGATCTCGACTCATGATTGAGCTGCAAGTTGCGATCCCACTGTTCGAACATCTATTTTCTCAAGTCCAGCGGCGAGGTAGAACCTCCGAGAACCTGCAATATCAGTACTTCTCCAACCCATTATTCAGCAGTCACTGCCATTTATTCGCCTCCTAAATGCCGTGATATTCACAGCTTTAGGATCAGGGGCAGTAGAGTCATTTACTAAGTCAATGTAAAGAGCTCAGGTTTTAGTACTTGGCTTTTACCATACTCTTGGAAATAGTATGCCAAGTCGGCTGTATGACTTGCCGCGCAGTGTGGAGGCTTACGCATTGTTAGCAGAACCATACAATGCTTGTAAGGAGTAGACCATGATCAAGAAGTTTGACAGAGTAATCACAGAAAAAAGAACAGAAAGGATGATGGCTAGTACGAGATGGTATCTATGGCAGCGTGAGAAGTTGGCTCGCTATTAAGAACGAAACGATTTATATACGGCTAAAAAAACAAGAGCATGGTCCAAGACAATGCACTCCCTCATTCTTGCACGGAGAATGCGTCTTCCAGGAACTGCTTCTCCTGTGCCTCATGGACCTTCTTCCACCCAGCCGCGGGACTCGCACTCGGCCCTCGCCCAGCATACAACGACTTTCGCCCAGCGAGCAAATCTGACTTTCGCAGAACGGAATCCAGGCGATCGCGGATATAATGCCACGCTCCGCCATTGTAATGCTCCTCCTGCGCCCAGACCACGTTCCGAACACCAGGGTACCGGTCCAGATTGGCTTTCACTTCGCGCCAAGGGAAGGGATGCAGCTCCTCGATTCGCGTGATGGCCGTGTTGCGGAGACCCAGAGCTGCGCGCTGTTTCACTAGCGAGGCGTAGATCTGGCCCGAGCAGAAGATTACGCGGGTGATGGTTTCTGGGCGGTCGAGATTGCCGGCTTCGTGGGCTGGATCGGCTAGGACGGGCCGAAAGGTGGCGGAGGGGGCGGTGAATTCTGAGATGTCGGATTTGCAGATTTGATGGCGGAGTAGGGACTTGGAGAAGAATATGACCAAGGCTGTTGGAACCTGTCAGCTTTGTTGATCGAGAAATGACGGGGTACGGCAGGGGTAGTATGTCTAGGTGATCCGAGTACTCACGTTTTCGGAACTCCCTCTTAAGCTGGCGACGCAGCAAATGGAAGTAGTTGGCAGGAGAAGTCATGTACGCAATCTCCATATTGCAGTCCTGGTGTGCTCGATCGATACTCGTCTCATCGCCCGGCCACGACCGCCCCTCCTCATTACACATCAGCAAGAACCGCTCCAGCCGAGCAGACGAGTGCTCAGCGCCCTGGCCATCGAAGCCATGGGGCAGCGACAGCACGATTCCAGAGCGATCAAGCCACTTGGACTCCCCCGCAACGATGAAGTTGTCGATGATGACCTGCGTGTTGTTGGCAAAGTCGCCAAACTGGGCCTCCCACATGACCAGCGGCTTCGGGTCGGCCAGTGTCACGCCGTACTCGAAGCCCAAGGCGCCAAACTCGCTGAGCGGTGAGTTGCTGGCCTGGAAGCGCGCCTGGTCGGGTGAGAGGTTGCTCAGAGGTGTCCAAGTTGCGCCGGTGGCTTGGTTGTGCAAGACTGAGTGTCGCTGGGAGAATGTCCCGCGCTGGACGTCCTGACCGGTGAGACGCACGGAGTGACCCTCGAGGCAGAGTGTTCCAAAGGCCAGGGCCTCGGCGGTGGCCCAGTCGATGGAGCCTTCGTTGAAGCTCTGGAGACGGCCGGCAAGGATGCGCTGTAGGTTGGGGTGCAGCTCGAATCCCTCTGGCACGCTGCTGACTTTTTCGGCTATGGGCTTTAGTGTAGAGTGCTCGACTGCAGTTGGAGTGACGGGGTACTGTTCAGAAGCGAGGGAAGATGGCGAGGGAAGGGAACTCCAAGCGGCGGGGAAGTTCGTCCGCTCTGAGACGTAGGTCTTGCTAGCCTCGAAGTTCTCATTGAGGCGGTCCCAGACCCATTTCTTCTGGTCCTCAATCTCTGCCACGGAGAAAGTGCCCTCGCTCACAAGTTTGTTGACGTAGATATCCGCGGTGGGTGTCTGGCTTGACACGTGCTTGTACATCATGGGCTGCGTAAAAGTCGGCTGGTCAAACTCATTGTGGCCGAACTTGCGATAGCAGACAAGGTCGATGACGATATCTTCATGGAGCTCGGCTCGCCAGTCGGCAGCGAGCTGGCACACAAAGGTCACAGCCTCCACGTCGTCAGCGTTGACGTGGATAATCGGCGCGTCGATGTACTTGGCCAGATCAGAGGCGTAAGGAGTCGAACGCGAACTCTCGACGTCGGTGGTGAAGCCGATCTGGTTGTTGACTATGACTCGAATGGTGCCGCCGACATGGTAAGCATCCAGCCTCGACAGCCCCAACGTCTCGTAAACCACTCCCTGGCCCGCAAAAGCGGCATCACCATGGAGGGCGAGACACATGGTGCGCTTCCGGTCCTTGTCACCTTGCAGCTCCTGCAGTGCGTACGCAGAGCCCGTTGCCACGGGGTCGACGGCCTCGAGATGCGAAGGATTAGCAAGTAGCGAGACACCAACGCGACGACCCTCGGCCGTGGTGCGGTGCCCGTCGTGGCCGAGGTGGTACTTGACGTCGCCAGCCATGCCGGGGAAGTCAGTCTTGACGCGGCCCGCGAACTCGGCGAGGATGGCTTCGCGGGGCTTACCGTAGACGGTTCCCAGCATGGTCAGCCGGCCACGGTGACAGCTCCCGATGACAATGTCTTCGATGCCGTGGACGTCGACGCTGCGGTCGATGAGCGACGTGATGCCCGGAGCAAGGCCCTCGGCGCCGTCGAGACCGAAGCGCTTTTCGGTCGGGAACTTGGTCGCGATGAACCGCTCGAAGCTCGAACTCCAGATCAAGCTATCCAGGATCCCTCGCTTCTCGTCCTGCGAGAATTGGAACGGGGCGGGTACTTCAAGCCGTTTGCGAAGCCACTCACGCTTGTCGGGGTCGGGGATATGTCGATACTCGACGCCGAAGCTGCCGCAGTACACTGCTTCGCAGGCGGCGACGATTTCGCGCAGGGTCATCGATTCGCGGCCTTGAGCTGCGAAAGAGGGCAGAATATCTGGGCCAAGAGGGAATTGACGGTCCAAGTCGGCGGCCGTGAAGCCGTGATGAGCGGGATCGAGCTCGCTTGGACGCTCTGGATGAAGGCCCTGGCCGACCTTGCGGAGACCCAGCGGATCGATGTTGGCGACGAGATGGCCTTGGGATTGATACGCAGAGACAAGTTGGGCAACTTTGTGGTAATCTCTGGTCTGGCTGGACTGGGTTCCTTGGTTGAGACCCAGCCCAGCTTTCAAGGCGGGATCGCGAGATGACAAGAAACCAGGGGGTAATTGAACTGCCTGGTCCGGAGACTTTGTCGTATCCTCCATGTTTCGGAAGTAAGTGCGCCATGAGACGTGAACCGATTCCGGGGAAAGCTTCCAGGACTCGTGCATTGCATCAATGTACGTGGCCGCACAGCCCTTGAGGAAGGATTCCTCCACAGTCTTTACGAGGGCAGTCAGCTCACGCCTACGATGGACACGGCAGTTGGCTTCAATTGGGATTACTTACAGGCGGTGGAGTCGCTTGTGATTTTGCCTCTGCTTCGACCGTGGCATATCCTCTGCTTCTGGAAGCTCGTGGCGAATCGCGAGAGGCTCTGGTTGTGCCGGCGGTGGTGGAAACGCATCGCCGTGGGTTTGCTCCTGGGAGTACCACGCGCCCAAACGCCCGGCTGGTCGTGGGAAAGGGACGCAATGTCCGCAACATGGCGATGACTGGAAGGGACTTAAAAGTGCAGTTCTAATTGAGATATTATGTTATCCATGGATGTCTGCCACAGAGAAGCAAGCGGCTGCAACAAACTGTGTGATCGGACTACAAAACATGAGGATTCTGGCTGGAGAGGTCATACTACAGGATCGGGATGGCGACCCGTCCCGCGGCAATGCACCTGGAGATCCACGGTAAAGCCATAGAGGCACCAACAGGTCGGCTTACGGGCGTACCGCTTTGCCGGTCCGTATGGGCAAGCCCGAACCTCGTGGGAGCTCGGCCTGCCATGTAAGTTGTAGGAACGAGGAGCATCCGAGAATGAGGTGGAGGTTTCGGGAGCAACATCCGAGGGTTGATGGTGCCTCGAGACTCCACCTTGAGTGTGGCGGCCCGGCGTGTTAGTGAGCGGTGTCGCCTGCATTTGAGTAGCCGTCTTCGGTACGAGGTAGAGTAATCACGGTATGGTGAACGGATGGATTATGTCAAGGTAACAGGGTTGCAATGGGACTACCATTCGATTTTCTGGAATTAAAACAGACTGGCCACTGTGAAACTAGTGCGATTCACATTGATCTTGAGATCGACCATGACGGGACGGAGCTGCACGAATGGAACTTGAAGTAACTGACTGTATTGAGCATCGCCTTCAGGGAAGCGCCAGTTCCTGTAACGCCCCTAGTAATATAATACTACATGTAATTTATGAAATCACCAAGCCAGTGTCCGGGTACATGCTGCATCTACGGATGTTGTTCCCATCCACCTCGAGGGCGACCTAAACAAGCAGCATTCGAGCCGGGTCTTCGATGTACTTCTTGACAGTATTCAGGTAGGCGACCGCCTCACGCCCATCAATGAGGCGATGGTCGTAGGTCAAGCTGATGTACATCATCTAGAGAGCGCCTCTGTTAGCCACCAAAGTTCAATTGCATCGCTGAATTGCGACAGCAGACATACCGGTCGGATTTCGGCTTGACCGTTGACGGCCATTACCCGCTGCTGAATCCCGTTCATGTTGAAGACAGCAGCCTGTGGGTAATTGATGAGGGGAGTTCCAAACATGGAGCCGAAAATTCCGGGGTTGCTGATGGAGAAGTTGCCTCCTTCGAGGTCGTCCAAGGTCAGCTTGCCATCGCGAGCCTAGCACGGATAGCTGTTAGCTCCCACGGTTCCCAAGACGAGGTTCCCTAGCTGTGTCTTACCTTCTTGGCCAGTGTGGCAACATCCCGTTCTAGCTCGACGATGCTGAGGGCATTGGTGTTTCGCAATACTGGGGTGACGAGACCCTTGGGAGCAGAAACAGCAATGCTGATGTCGACGTAGTCGCGGTATGTGATGATCTCCTTGTCCGTATCGATGGCGGCGTTGATCTGGGGAACTTGCTGGGCAGCGAGAGTGGTGGCTTTAGCGAATGCGCCCATGTATCCCAGGCGGACGCCGTGCTCCTCGGCCACCTCGTCGCGGTACTTGGCGCGCCAGGCCATGAGGTTGGTCATGTCGACTTCCTGCATGGTGGTGAGGGAGGCGCAGGTGTTTTGGGATTGCTTGAGGCGGGTGGCGATGGTCTTTCGCATGCGGGTCATCTTCTCCTCTCGCTCTCCGCGTGGGGGCTCTTGCGGTGTCGAGGCCGCGGGTTGGGACAGTGATGATTGAGTAGTGGGTTTGGTCGCGGGGGCGGGAGTCGAAGGCTTGGGGGGCGTAGAAGCAAGGGTCTTGTCTTCAATCTTGGGATCAGTGGATTCGGCAGCTTTGGTCTCTTTCTCAGGAGAAGGAGTCGCTTTCTCGGTAGAAGGCGTCTCTTCCTCAGGCTTCTCGACAGCGCCAACGTCCCCTCCAGTCACGATGCGTGCGAGATCCTGGCCGACGACAACAGTATCTCCCTCGGCGGCAAAGTATTCGGCAATGATGGCGGTTTCGGGGGCATTGACGGCGATGTCAATCTTGTCCGTCTCGATGCTGGCAATCTCCTCGTCGGCCTCAATCTGTTCGCCGACCTTTTTGGGCAAGGACGACAGGGTTCCCTCGTTGAGTGACTCGGCCATCGGGGGGACGACGACAATGACGTCGGCCTTGAGCGTCGCCGAAGAACTGAAGAGGCGGTGTTGAGGCTCAATCGCGCCGCGCTGGCAGAGAATGGCGCTGTGGGTGAGGGCGGCTACGCGATGCGCCGGCTGCATCTTGGGGGCGCGCGACAGGTTTAGGAGGCCCATCGCGGCCCTGGTTCGCACTGCGAATGCCATTTTGGCTGCTGGGAAGCGGGAGGAAAAGCTGCGAATATGCTGGTGGGAGAGATCAAAGCAAAAGAGAGAAGCAGAGGAAAACAAGAGTCGCAAGAGCAAAGCTTAAGCGGGCCAGGCTCATGGTGGAGGCATCGCACAGGTTGGTGCCGACGGGATGACACACTTGCCCATTTGCTGAGACGGGATCTAGCGAGGAAGCAGCAATCAACAAGCAAGCTTGTGATAAGCGAGCTACGGACCTCGCGAGGCCTCATACTTAGATCCATTCTCGAGAACACACCTTGATGCGGGACATGGATGCCGTCTTCGACGCCGAAGTCGGCTGTCACTTCCGAGCACCAAATGGACCGAGACCAAAGATTGGCGGACTCTGGCAGACGGCGTCAGGCTATTCGCACCTGCTGGAGAATGTCAGCAAGCTCATCCAGGCCAGCAGCGGCAAGACTCGAGAGTAGCCGCTCCAAAACCCATGCTTGAACTGTCGCGCCCAGAGATGTAACCATTTTATGAGCAAAGGTCAGCCTGAAAAGACGGCTGGAACATTTTGAACGCTGCTGACGTCAGTGCGTGGTGGGTGTGGCTGGAACTGTGCTGCGCCACATTGAAGAAGCCGAGAGGCAGCGGACTACTACCACTCACAGCGGCCGAAATATGGGTGTATAGTCTACACAGTTCTTGTAGGTGTTTTATTGTTAAATCAGAAACTAAAAAAAAAAAGACGTGCTTAAGCAAAGTCCAGCTAGGATTTCAGTCATGGTTAGGGTAACCCGGCGCTTGGCATCCAGAAAATCCTATCGATGAGTTACGACTCAAGCATTTGAGCAGCTTGAACGAAACATGCCAAGGGAAGATATCTAGGCGGGTTTTAAATAGCTACATTACCCTCAATAGAAGGTGACTTTTCATCAGGTTTAGCTCTGCAATGAAGATTTCTCAGCCTCCTCTCCAACCGGTGGTAGGGTGATAAGCCCGCATCCACCAATGCTGCCTACCCCTATAGTCGTCGAGTCAACATACCTCGCACAGCTGCTCGAAATTTCTGCCTCCTGGATCGTCCCGGGGGTAGCCATGGGTCTTTCGGGGTGCGTTTTGGAAGCAGCAGTAGCTGGGACTGGAGATATCTCGCAGCTCACACAACTCATCTGAGGTCTGCAAACGAGGCGGAAACCATGGCTATGCTCCATTAAACTGTACATGCGGTTGTGGCAGAGGACGTGGTCGCATGCCGGCCTGTTCTTGCCCCTTGCCCAGGCCCCGGAAGCCTAGCAAGGCCAAGTTCCTAAATGCATCGCACACAGCCTAAACATGGAGTGCATTCAGTTCAAGACTCATGACACGGCGGTGGATGACAGGCCGGAATGACGACTCCTGGGGCCCAGGCACTACCTTAGAAGCGGGCCCGTCTGGGACTTCTGCAGCTGCCAAATGGTAGATACCAACGGTTCTCTCCTCTTCGGAGCAGGAGGATTCGTACCCGTTACCGGATCAAAGAGCGACCATTCCGTAAAAAGCTGATACAGGCTGAGAAGGGGGCTGAGCGAGGAGTAGGGACTAGGAATGAGGTCGCTCAAAGACCGTACAGCCCGACCGACCGCAGCACGATCGGTTCCGGAGCCATGGGACCAGTACTCATCGTATACTCAACACTCATTAGACAAACAGACACAGATGCCGCAACCGACAAAGTAGATGAAGCAACTACTCAGCACCTCTTTCTTAGAGAGACCATCTCAGCTATTAATACAAACAAGTCAGCTAAGATATAGCATTACTCAAAGTGACGGGACTACTTGATGCGTCTAATGTGCCGGATCACCGGCTAATATAAACTCAGCACAGCCGGTTTATTCCCTTCGGAAATCTGTAAGACAGCCTGGCACATCACGCTCGCGTCGGGCGCTCAATCCCACGAGATACTGCCTCGGTGACTCCTTTTTCTTTTTTCTTTTCAGACAACGCGAAAGGCGCCATTTAGTTAGAGAAGTATCTGACTATGGCTGACATCGAACCGGCCAGTTTTAATTACAAACTTGCTAGGGGCTCCTCCAGCCTGGATGCCCTGTTTCCAGTTGCTATGCCTAACCATGCCTCGCCTTTGAGATGGCAGGAAATTACTCGTCATGGTGGTACACTTCAAAAAAGGCATTTTGCGTTACTCTGCTCATTTCAAGCTTGCGTAAAGGAACCATGCAATAGCTTCTCGGGCCTGTCTGCGCTTTTCTCAATGAAGGCATTGTGTCAGCAAAGTTTTTGAATTGTCGAATTGCCTTACACCTGCAGCGCCACGTAAAAGTGACCTTGGCGGACTAGGATATCCTCCAAACCCCCCATGAGCTGTCAGAAGACAGGCAGAGTAAGCGCCGCGAAGCTTGGCGAATGGGGCTGAATACTTCGTATAACTAGTGAAATCCCTGCGATTCTTCTTGAAGGAGAAAACCTCACGCTTACACACGAAGCAGGGAAGCTAAAATGGGCATAGTCATTCAGCGTAAGCAGTATTGCGGTCGTGATCGCTGCGCCCTGGAGATTTAGAACATGGAACTGTGGATTGCAGGAGGGTGAGGAAGGAGGATAATGAGTATAAAGAGGGATGGAATAGCTGGTCAAAGGAAATGAATGAGATCTCTCATCACCACAATTCAGACATCATACCACAGCAATTATATTACCCATTCCCGAGATTTTCAGCATCGTTTCTACTGCTTCTTAGCTTTCTCAGCTTTCTCAAGTTTCCCAGCTTTCTCGGCTTTCTCAACCTTCCCAACTACCTTAGCTTCATCAGTCTTGTCCGTTCCCATACTCAAACCGCCAAAATGGTTCTCTTGAACATCAGTTTCGCTTTCGCCGCCGCGGTGATCGGCATAGCGCCTGTGGTCAGTGGTGCCGCAGTTCCTAAGCAGGACTCCTCCCTCTTCGGACGTGCGACCAGCGACACAAGCACTTGGGAGAAGTACCACGAACAAAACGGAGTCTTTTCTCGGACGGGCAACTGCCTTTCCTACATCGACCCTACATCCCGAGACGGGACCTGGCCCTGCGGAACCTACTGCAAGAACGAAGCAACAAAGATTTGCATCGGCCCGCCTCATCCGGAAGATTACCCTTGGACCATCAACACGAACCCAGACGGCGAGCGCTACGTGGTCGGCAAGTGCGAATGCGACACCACGGCAGCGGATTACATCGCTGGGGCGACTGTGGATTTTGTTGCCAAGGGTCTGGACGAAGGGTTCAGGGAGCTGGGAAGCATCACGTGCGAAGTGATGCTTAATGTCCTCAAAGAGGCCATTCTTGCCGGCACCTACCTGATTCCTGGCACAGGGCAGGTGGCTCTGGCGGCCAGAAAAGTTGCAAAGGGTGTGAAGTTGGCTGCAAAGTCCAAGGGCGGCAAGGACTTATGGAGAGGCGCTGTCAAGGAGTCCTGCAAGGTTCGTGGTAGCTCTCAGCTTTCCGATATTGATCAGGGCTACGGTGTCTTCGAAGGTGCCCCTGATGACATTTAGTGGATTTGGCTTTTCTTCTTTCTTATGTAAATCGACTATACTTGTTAGAGGTTGGACTGTTGAGGGTAATTTGTTAGAGGAGCATAGAGTGTTGATAGAGTTTAGAGATCTAGAGTTAGAATGGATTTAGTCTGGTTTTTCCTCACCTTCTTTCTGTTTGTAATGTAACGGTTCACCTTAGGATCCAGTTGATAAGTACCTGAGCAAAAGTTGGGCTAGCGAGCGATGAGGCTGTGAAAGCGGCGATCCGTGTCGAATACGTTTCGCTTCAATTTCTTCTCAAATCTGATGAACGCTGTGAGGCTTTGACTAAAGTTCTGGTTCGAATCTCCAAAAGTCTATTTGATCTATCCCATCTAATCAGACAAATAAAAGTACGTTGTGTTTTATGCTGCAGCCGGCGCCTCATCACCGACCTCTAGTTCGATCTCCTTCAGCCTGACCTCATTGGGTTTGGCCTGCCCCAACTCTGCCTTGCGAGCTTCCAGCAGCTCAGCTCGCCTGTTGACAAAGCTCAGATACGTCTGCCAGCCTACGGCGACGAAGCCTGTGAAGATGCTGCGATACTCCATGGGCACAAATGTGAAGGCGAAGGCAGTGAACGGCGGCCAGAACTTGGCTGACGTGATAATAGTGGTCGGGACGCAGTTCTTGACTCGGTCAATGGCGCCGCTGATGCCCTCGCCAGACAGGACAGCCTGGGCAGCGAAGAAAATTGAGTTAAATGTTGGTGTAAAGACAGCTTGGCTGATGACTATCTTTGCTGCAAGCGTCACCCACCGGCTGGCGTAGTTGAAGTGATTTGACAAGAAAATAAACCTGCGAAATTGTTAGTTTCGTGCCTGTAACTCAAGCGTGGCTTTGACTCACCATCTGTAGACGGGAATCGCGACCATGCCGCCGATGGCCATGCTTCGAGCCGTCCTCAAAGGGTCGTACTCATTGCCCCCGATGGACTGCGCGCTCAGGTCGGCGCACAGATAGATGACGACGGCGCTCCAGAACTGCGTGACATACGGCCGCGCCCTTTGCGACCTACCGTACGCCTGCGCGATCCTGGTCAAGGGCCCAAGCCGTTCCCACAGCGGCAGCGGAGATACTGCCGCGGCGCTGGCGCTGCTAGACACGGGCGTTGACGCGCTGCTTTTGTTGGTAGGGATCTTGGAATGCGACGTCTGCAGCCGGTGTTGGACTTGGAAAATGCGCCGGCTGGCGCCGAGGCCGAGACCGAGGTCGTTCCTCCGAAACGAGGCGCGGAGCAGTGTCGTCGCCATCGTGGATCACATCAACGGCTGGGAATTGATGTAGAACGCAAGTCGTTCTCGCCACAGGCTTAGGGATGTCCAGCGAGGATATTACCGGGTTCGGCGCCAAATGGAGGAGCCCCCGAGTTCGGGACTGCATCGGAATCTCCGACGTGGGCCTCGGTGTTGACGGTGTTAGTGTCTCATCGCAAATTTGCCAAAGCTAGCGAGGAACGACGCCACAGGATTGGTTGCGCCAGGGGGGAGGTGGAGATGTGATGGATCAAGCTTCAGCCGGGAGTGGCCGGCTATCTGGACAAAATACGCAACCGTTTGACGCCAAGATGTTGGGTCCTTTTGTTGAACAGGGAACTGAGAACTAGTAGCCGAACGGTCAAGGCAGGTCAGCGCGAGCCTGTTTCATATCAGTTACGACGAGCATCTTGAGTTTGCTTCATCGCCTTGTAAAAGTCCTTCGGCCGCCTACAACAATTTCGTTTCTGTCAGCCGGATTGCGTGCTCTTGGCCACATAGGAGCTGAGAGGTGGCACCGAGAGTATCTGCAACCACAAGCTGAAGCTACGGAACAAGAGGGCAGGAGAGCATTCATGTTGGAGGTTTGGAGCCCAAAGTATTCATTGGGGTTTGTCAAACAACACTTGTTGATTCCTAAGTACTGTTTCAATATTCTGGACTTCAAAATACGATATTGAGGTGTGAAGGTCCCTCTTTTGGGACAGGCTCTAAGACGACCTAGATTTGGGATGGACGTATATACTGACGACAGTACGCCAACTGGTAGTTCGACCCTGTGTGAAGTCGCAATAGCTGTCACGGTTACGAGAAGGATACTCGTGCCTACAGAGAAAATTGCTTTGATAGACATAATGGATCTCGCCTGAGCCTGCGGTCTTCTAAGTTGACTTGTTCATAAGATTCTGTCCATAGAATAGGATGAGCAGCTTTAAGCCGATGGGCATCCAGTCAATAGACTTGGACTCAACTAGCGCCGGACTTAACCCTCTTTGTAGTCCCTAGAACGAACCGTGGTAATTGTGTAGAAGCTCTCGAATACTCATTACGATGTTGGAAACACATACAGGGTGTCCTTGATAAACAAAGGGAGGATTCTGCTTTGGAATTTGATGAATCTACACCAGATTAAGACCCTAGGCCAACAAGTGCGCCAGGTAGCCCGGAGAAGCATACATTCACGAGTAAGTGAATGGTGGAGAAATGTTGATAAATTGAGTGCTTGTGAGTACAGTGCAGCCATACTTGGAATCAACATTGCGTTTATTCGTAAGGCACTTTAGTCACCCACTCACCCAGCAGAGTCCCGAATGGGCTACCTGTAAGGCTGTCGGCTCTGGCATATCGCCTGATTCCAACAGCATAAAGGACTGGAGTACAACAAAGCGATTGCTCGCGCAATTACTTCTTACTCATCTTGGAGGAATAAATATTTCCCGGCTCAGCCCTGCCCTACCTGATACGTCGTAAAATATGTCCGCGGCGGCTGACCAAATCAAGGCGTTCGTCAGCCCCGGCAACCCGCATGTGTTTGCACATTTGTACGCCACCAACGGAGATGATGCCTAATTACTTCTTTGGGCATTGAGACGATCAATAATGCACTTTGAATTAATAAAAAAACCCAGTCGTCGGACAGCAGTTTCCCTCTTGCATCCTCTGCTTTTTGCATGCCCCTTCGTGACCGAAATCATCGATTCCCTCTCCCGCTCCTCGCCGTTACTCTATACGCCCGCGCGCTGCTCAGATCCAAGTTGCTGTATTATTTACCAGGAAATCCCCAGCCACCATGACTACCGAGCCCCGCGAGGCGTGCATGTTTTTCGTGGACGACTCCAACATCTGGATCGAAGCCCAAAAGTTCGCCGCCAAGGGTGCCAATAGCCACATGCCCAAGCTGACAGACACCGACCGCGACCCGCGTCTTCGAATTGACGTCGGGAGACTGGTCGAAACGCTCTGCAAAAGCCGCATCCAAGGAGCCTCGTTTCTTTACGGCTCACGCCCACCGCCTAACGATTCAGTGTGGAAGGCGTTCGAGAAGTTCCAGTTCCAGACCAAGATCTACGATCGCGCCTGGGGTAAAGAGAAGGAAGTGGACAACTCCATGGCCACGGATCTGAGCTCCAAGGCCACCGAGCTCAGGGTCGGAGCCAAGTATGATCCGAGAGTCAAACAGCAGCTAGAAAATACGACCTTTGTCGTCATCACCGGCGACCGCGACATGCTTCCGCCGATCAAGCGAGTGCTGGAATGCAACATCCGAGTAGAGCTCTGGGCCTGGGAGTCGGGAATCTCGACCGAGTACTTGAAGCTGAATGACTGGGCTGGTCTGCTGTCGGTAAACTACCTGAATTGGATATTCGACAAGATTTCCTTCACCAACTTCCTCTCCACCCGACACGGAAAACAAGTCGAACCTAGCCAAACGATCGTCCTCTGCGAATTCACGAGCCCTGTCGGAGATGACCTCGAAAATTCCGTCTGCGCACAGCTCATTTCACTGGGACGCGTTTTCTACATCACTCGATGCGAAACAGAGACGGAGATGTTCGTGGAGTTTTCGGGGGTGAAAAACATCGAGGCCATGGTCACGAAGGCGCGAGAATTGTTCAAAGACATGTTGATGGTGCTGTCGTGGCCCGAGTACACAAGTCGGTTCAACAAGAACCCTGTGACCGTTATCGAAACCATCAATAGGTATGCGCCGTTGACGGATGACAATGACCAGAGCTCCGTCTACGGCACGCCGAAGGAAGCAGACGACCCTGCCGAACACAAAGCCACCCCGTCCAACACCACGCAACCCGACGAAGACGAACACGGAGGAAGCGAAGAGATGCAAAGCCAGGGTGACCCCGACGATAGCGACGGCTGGCAAACGGTAGCTCGATCGAATCCAGGAAAAGACCACCGCCGCGCCATGCGCCAGACTCAGCGATGCTCCGACCGCGTTCGCTGCAAGAAACGAGGCGAGTGCGGATTCCGCCATAGCGACGAGGAGCGTAACCTTTTCCGGGACAATCCAAGTCAGGACTTTGGGCTGTGGAAAACGAGAGAGTGCAGGGCTGCCTACTGTAGCCGCGGGAAACGATGCCCTTTTGCTCACTCGGAGGCCGAAGCATGGTGCCTGCGGTGCCGTCGCGAGGGTCACTATTTGCAAGATTGTCGGTACAGAATTCAGGACTAGGTAGGTAGATGGTGTGTCGGGGATGAAGGCCGCTCAACCGGCTTGATCAGGGAGATTTGGGTTACGTTTTGCGGCGTATTTGGATACTATTCGCTTGCAGTTCAACCTCGCAAGATGCAAATTCTGTTTCCGTCATCAGCTTAACTCATCGTACTTTCTTCAAGAAGCTTCAACTTCAGTTACCTCTTCGATTATGTCATATATCTTGCCGGTCATTACTCTGTCGTTTCTCCCATTCTGACTTAGCTGTCGTGGGCTTCTCAAGTAAGCTTGACCACCGGATGTTCTTCCCCGCATAACGCGGTTCTTCAGCAACCACAACTCCAAATATTGATGACGTTTGCTGATAAATACTTGCTGAATTGTAGTGCCTTCTATGCCAGGTTAACACCAGGTGCAAGTAAAACCTATTGGACTTTACAAACAACTGAGTACTAGCTGCTACACACACAGTCAATAGAGACAAATAGATCTTTCTTAGCAAAGGCATCCTTGTGCTGTATATCTCGTAAGGAATATCCAGAAAATGTCATTTGAGTACGTAAACCTAAGTAGCAGCTAGGTACACGGGAAAGAGTTAGGGTTATCCAACGGACATGTGCATTGAGTGTCCCCATTTCAGCCTACCCTTTTATCCTCCCGAGGCGGGGTAGCTTCAACACGGCCTATCATGTCTCATCTGCCCCGGGGCATATGGAGTCTCCTATAATCTCCGTATACGTAACAGACAGCTCACGGGGCCAAGTCTCCCGGACATAACAATCCCCTGCTCCAAGGCAGCAGCCGGGGCCTGATGCAAGTGTACGCCAGGGGAGCTTCCCCTCTTACCAGGGCCGAGGCTGCTTACATGTCCATATTAGCCGTCACATGCAAATCAACCGGGAAGAACACGACGACATTTCGCCAACACGATTGATCGTGAGCCACTGTGGGCCGGCGCGAGGAAAAAAAAGCCAATGCGGCGTGGGATAAGCTCAAAAAAGGGTCTGTTTCCCACTTTAATATGGAAGAGCTAGGACTACGAATCCCTGTAGCTTCTTTTGTCTAGCTTTCCGCTCCATCAAGGGTCTGTTAGAATCCCTGTAGCTTCAGGTGTCACATGCCGAGGTGGAGGGTATCAGCAGTTGATGACGCAGGACGACGAGGATAAACAAACATTCTTCTTTCCTCTCGAGGGTTTTCTCTTCTCAAAATCATTTGAGCCCGTCGTACGAATATTCATTTTTCGCGTTCTTCTTGTCTAACAGCTTCTTCTCCCTTGGGCTCCCACTGACTTGCCTGTCGCCTGATCCGGATCCCCCGGACCCTCGACTCCAGGAACCCACCATCGTCTGATTTCCATGCATTGATGATCCCAACATCACAGCCACGATGGACTACCACACAGAAATTTTACCTCTGAAACAATTGCAGAAGCCGCCATTCACGATCGAGTCTCCCGGCTACGAAAAGGTTCCCGGAGAGACGATCCCTCGACGCCATCCTCAAGCTAAAGATGGCCTCATCGACCGCCCCGCTGATGATGTCTACACAGTGTTTGACATCGTCCGTCGGGGCGCCCGTTTGTACCCTACAAAACACGCTGCTGGCTCGCGCAAGCTCGTCAAGCTCCATAAGAGCACGAAGAAGATCCAGAAGAATGTCGATGGCCAGATCACAGAGGTTGAAAAGGAATGGCAGTTCTTCGAGCTATCCGAATACTCATTCCTTACCTACAAGGAGTACGAGACACTTGTTCTACAGGTCGGTTCTGGATTGCGCAAGCTGGGTTTGAGCCCGGAGCACAAACTGCATCTCTACGGCACCACAAGGTATCTCAACTCCCATACGACGGCTGCGTCGTTGACAAATTGATCCTCAGCTGAGCCACTCTTCTTCTCTAGCACCAACTGGCTTGCCATGTCTCACGCCTGCGCTTCCCAGTCAATCTCTATAGTCACTGCCTACGATACCCTCGGCGAAAGCGGCGTCGAACACTCCCTCGTCCAGACCCAGTCCAACGCCATGTACATCGACCCTCACCTACTGAAAACCGCCATCAAACCCTTGATAAGCTCAAACGTGAAAACCGTCATCGTCAACGACTCGTGTATATTCGAAGAGGGCGGTGAGATAGAGGAATTCAAGACGGCACACCCTGAGTTCAATGTGATCACCTTCGAGGAGCTGCGCAAATTGGGCGAGAACAATATGGTTGACCCTGTGCCGGCTAAAGCGACTGATCTTTATTGCATCATGTACACCTCAGGATCTACAGGACCTCCCAAAGGCGTCTGTATCACCCACAAGGCGCTTGTTTCTGGAAGTTTGTCACCCTCTATCCGCGTCTGAATTGTTATGAACGAGAGTTGCTGACTTGTATCTCAGTTGCGGGCCTCAATGTTGGTATTCGCGACGGTGTCAGCAACAAGGAAGTCTATCTCGCGTACCTTACCCTTGCTCACATTTTGGAGATGGCCGTGGAAAACTTGGTTCTGTTTGTCGGCGGCAGTCTTGGGTACGGCAGCCCTAGAACCTTGGCCGATTCATCGGTAACAAACTGTGCTGGAGACATGCGAGAGCTGAGGCCAACGGTTATGGCGGGTGTCCCGCAAGTCTGGGAGTCGATAAGGAAGGGCGTGATGGCAAACCTGGACACGTCTAGCCCGTTTGTCAAGACCCTCTTCTGGACTGCATTCAGCCTGAAGAGCTTTTTGACCAGGAACAAACTCCCTGGAAGTGGAATACTTGACGGCCTAGTGTTCAGCAAGGTTCGGAAGCTAGCTGGTGGTCGACTTCGATTCGCGATCAACGGTGCTAGTGGCATTGCTGATGGCACCAAGGAATTCCTATCTCTCGTCCTCGCTCCCGTGATCATTGGCTATGGCCTTACGGAGACCTGTGCCACTGGGGCATTAGGGAGCCCTCTCCAGTACTCGGCTAAGGCGATTGGCCCTGTCGCAGCTAACCTCGATGTCAAGCTGGTTTCTGTTCCTGACATTGGGTATTCCACCGATGCCGAGGTACCGCAAGGCGAGATCTGGATGAGAGGTACATCAATCATGAGTGGCTACTACGACGACCAAGAGGAAACGGACGAGGCCATCACCACCGATGGCTGGTTCAAGACCGGAGACATCGGTGAATTTGACTCTGATGGCCATCTTCGCGTCATTGATCGTCTCAAGAACCTCATCAAGATGCAGGGCGGCGAGTATATTGCTCTTGAGAAAGTTGAGTCTGTGTACCGTGGTGCTCAAACCGTCAGCAACGTCATGGTTCACGCGGGTCCTGAGCATGCTCGCCCGATTGCCGTCATCATGCCCAATGAGAAGGTGCTTGCTGGTATCGCTAAGGATCTCGGGGTAGATGAGCACAGCATGCACTCCGACATCAAAGTTCGGGATGCTGTGCTGAAGGACCTCCAGGCCACTGGAAAGCGCGCTGGCCTATCTCGTATAGAGATTGTTGCCGGGGTTGTCATCACGGAGGAAGAGTGGACTCCGCCAAGTGTACGTTTCGTATTGACTCATGCTTGTGTTTGCAGGGCAATTTGCTGACAGAAGATGTAGGGTCTCGTGACTGCCACACAGAAGCTGGACCGCAGAGTAATCCGTGAGAAGTTCAAGAAGGAGATTGAGACTGTCCTCAAGAGTGCACCATAATAGGGCGAGAGTAAAGACGTTCTAAACCTACCAAGAAGGAGAACATGGCCGAAAACTCTGTATGATCTAATGTGACGAACCGAGGTAATGGCATGGAAGAGTAGAGTTGAGGTAGTATCATGCTGCTTGTACGGAATATTGAGGAACTTGACCTGCAAGATAACCGAACTTATTCCTCCCGATGTTCTTGTAAACACACCGTGAAGGTTCAAAGTGCTGGCACTCGTTTGAAGCCGACAAATGACGAACAGGACGTAGGTATTTTCTTTTTAATTATAAAAAGGCGATAGGTGGTGTAAGAATGACAGCTCTCTTAACCAGCCCGCCCTTTCCGTGTTCACCATGTATTAGTCATTATTCTTGTTAGATTAGAACATGTAAAGAGTGACTCTAAGGGAGATTATATAGAGCTAGATAAATATTTACTAAGTAGAGCCTAAAGAGGAAGATAGTTACCCTTAGTAGAATCCTAATAGTCCTACTTTTAGATTAGTATTATAATTCTAATAAAAGGTTAAGAGGGTTAAGAGAGAGATAATATATATATATATAATATATATATATTTAAACTATCTAAGTATTATATTAGCCTTTTAATAATTAATAATTAGATATATAATATAATTATTTAATTAAATATTTAGCTAAAAGTTAAATTATTAGTAATTATTTATTAATTTCTTATTAAAGAAGAAATAACTTTTAATATAATTAAACTTATAATTAACTAGAATTAAATTATTTAATTTAAGACTATTAAGATTATTATAATAAATAAAAATCTCTAAGTTTATCTTAATCTAATAAAAACTAATAAAC